>CM065482.1:41954177-42484517 GCA_032873175.1 Leptopilina drosophilae
CAACAACTTCATTAATTATTTTTATATTTTTACCCCACACTTGCTAAACAAAACAAAAATTAATTATGAATAAATTAGATTATTCATTTCCATATATTTTTAATTTTATTTTATGATATTAAAACTTGAGTGTTTGAAACTTGGTAGGATCATTACAACTTTCACTTCACTTTTACTTCAACTTTCACTTCACTTTCACGTTCACTTTTACTTCCCACTTTTACTTCCACTTTTACTTCCACTTTTCACTTCACATTTCAACTTCACTTTCACTTCACTTTAACGTCACTTTTACTTCACTTTTACTTCATTTTTACTTCCACTTTCAACTCTCTTTCACTTCACTTTCAAATGTTCGAACAAGAAGTATTAATTTTGTCTTTCCCTGATTTCTTTTTTTTAAACACTATTGTCCACTCTTATATCTTAACACTACAGAATATTCTGCATTACTTTTCCCAAATGATTAGAATCTCAAAAAGAAAGTTCTTTACATTGGTTGACGAATTTCTTTGATTGTTAAATTCTTTCGTGAACATCAGTAACTACATTTTTAAAAAAAATATACTTTATTCATTGTTATTTTTTCGCAGGAATAAATTTTTTAAAAAATTCAAATATAAACCTATTAAAATTCAAGAACTTTTATAGTAAAAACAAGCATAAAATTAAAAAAAATATATATTTGCTGAATTTAATTATTATCATAAATATTAAAATAATGTAAAGAATATTAAGGGTTTTTGGGGTCAATGAATTCGAATTAGTCCTTCTCTGTAACCATTCAAAAATGGAAAATCCAAAAAATTACCGTCATAATTTTTAAAATTAATTCCGATTTTTATCAAATCAAAATTCTTCAACAAAATTCAATTTTTTTCAAAAATGTTATTAAAATCGCATTTAAATAATTTCAATTACTTTTCATAATTAACAATATTTATCACACTACTGAATCGCAAATATTTTCTAAAGTATTGAAATACAATTATTTTCAAAAATTTTTAGTAATATCAACTTGCTATATTTGAATTATTTTTCAAAAGTAGTTAATATTCTTTGCAAAAATTAAAACTTGTTCAATATCTACTATTTTTATAAAATTTACCAAAACAGTTGAATTAATTTTACAACAAAAAATATAATAAAATTCTATAAAAACTTTTTATTTTTTTCAAAAGAAAAAAGGAATACAATCATTTTTAATGGAATTTTAATCGAATTCCTCTAAAAAATTCTTAAAAATTTTATTAAAATTCGTCCCAAAAATGTAATTGTTTAAAAATTTGTTGATAACATTTTTAAGAAACATTCAATTATTCAATAAATTATTTCTTTTTTGTATTTAAACTAATTAGAATTTTGGTAGAATTTACTTATAAACATTAATTTTAAAAATAGATTTTTACTTAAAAATCTTAGATTTATAAAAAAATAATTGAATTTGGGAAATTTTTTAAAAATTGTCTCAAAAATATTTCGAGAATTTCTACCAAAAAAAAAGTTTTATTCAAAATTTTATTTAAATGTGTGAGTTTCTGCTAAAATTCTAATATTTTTTTTTAAATAATTGAATTCTTGCGAAGAATTTTATAAGAACTATTGAAAATATATGATTCACTGCAAAGATTCTTTTAGTATTTTTACGAAAATATTTAAATTCCTTACGCAAAAAGTTTTATTAAAATTTTCTGAAAGTACATTAAAGATCTACTAAGAATTTTGTTCATTATTTAATTTAAGCTAATTTTTAATAAAAAATTTTCAAAAATAATTGAAAATTTCATGTTAATTTTTTTAACGAATGGAATTTAATTATTTTTTGAAAAATTTTAAATAAAATTCTTCTCAAGAATTCAATATTTTCATAAATAATAAAATATCCATGCAGAATTTAAATTATTTTTAATAACAATTTTAATCGAATTTTCTCTAAAAAATGTAATTATTTTTTAAAAATGTTATTCAATCTTCATGAAACAATTTCAATTATTTTCATAAATTAACCATATTTCTCACTACGAATTCAAGTAATTTTCTAAAGTCATACAAATTCCTTTATTTTTAAAAAATCACCAAAGAGAATTTAATTATTTAAAAATTTGTTGATAAAAGTTTTTAAGAAGGAATTAATTTGCAAGAAACATTCAATTATTCAATTAATTATTTATTTTTGTATTTATATAATTGAATTCTGATTGAATTTTCTCATAAACATTGATTTAAAAATATGATTTCAGTTAAAATCTAAGATTACAACAAAATAATTTAATTTGGGAAATTTTTTACAAAATGTCTCAAAAATATTTGAATTTCTACCCAAAAAAAGTTTTATCAAAATTTTTTAAAATGTTTGAATTTCTGCTAAAATTCAAATATTTTTAAAATAATTGGAATTCTTGCGAAGAATTTTATTAAGACTGTTGAAAATAATTTATTTTTAAGCAAAGATTTTTATTATTTTACGAAAATATTTAAATTCTTGCGAAAAATTTTAAATTAAAATTTCTGAAAGTTAATTAAAAGATCGTACTAAGAATTTTGTTTATTTTTAATTTAGATTCTGCCAATGTAATTTTTTATTAAAATTATTCAAAAATAATTGAATTCATGTTAATTTTTTTAACAAGAATTTAAATATATTTTTGAAAATTTTAAGAAAATTCCCTTTCAAAAGAAAATCAATCAATATTTCATAAATAAATAAAAATCTATCGCAGTAATTTAAATTATTTTGAATACAACCAAATTTTAATCGAATTTACTCTAAAGAAATGTAATTATTTTTAATAAATGTTATTCAACTTCTTTAGAAACAATTTCAATTAATTTTCATAATTAATCATATTTAATCACACTAATTTCAATTAATTTTTTCTAAAGTCATAAAATTCCATTATTTTTAAAAATTACACGCAAAAGAATTTAATTATTTAAAAAATTTGTTTGATAAAAATTTTTAATAGGAATTAAATTGCAAGAAACATATCAATTTATTCAATAAAATTATTTATTTTTGTATTTAAATAATTGAATTCTGATTGAATTGTATTCTCATAAACATTGATTTAAAAATAAGATTTCAGTTTAAAATCTTAGTTTACAAAAAAATAATTGAATTTGGGAAATTTTTTTAAAAAAATGTCTCAAAGAGATTTGAATTTCTACTCAAAAAAAGTTTTAGTCAAAATTTTATTATTACAAAATGTTTGAAATTCTTCTGCCTAAAATTCAAATATTTTTAAAATAATTGAATTCTTGCGAAGAATTTTATTAAGACTAGTTGAAAATAATTGAATTTTATAAGCAAAGATTTATATTAATTTATAAATTTACGAAAATAATTAAATTCCGTGCGAAAAATTTTTATTATAAATTTTCTCTGAAAGTAATTAAAGATCTACAAAGAAATTTGTTATTTTTAATTTATGCCAAGAATTATATCTTGAAAATTAATTCAAAAATAATATTGAAGTCATGTTAAGTTTATTACAAGAATTTAATTATTTTTGGAAAATATATTTAAGAAAATTCTTTTCAAAGAATTCAAAATATTTTTCATAAATAATAAAATTCCAAGTGCAGATTTTCCAATTATCATTTAAAATACAATTTTAATTTCGAATTTTCTCTAAAAACTGTAATTTATTACTTAAATACTTTTTATTAAAATTTTTTAAATAGAATTCAATGTATTTGATAACTTGTTTGATAAACAATTTTTTGATCGGAAATTGAGAATTTTAAGAAAACTGTTCAAATTCCTTCAATAAATTATTATAATTGTTGCGTTTTTAATTTTATATATTAAAGTAATTATAATTCTAGTAGAATATACCTAAATGAAATTTGAAATTTTTGTTTTTGAATAAAAAATGAATTTCAGTTGAAAATTTAAGAATAATCAATGAATATTAAAAGAAAGCAATATAAGAGCGTGAATTTAAAAAAATAATTCAAATTTTGTAAATTACAATGTCTTTTGAAAAAGTTTTAATTCAGTATTGTTTTTAATACTATTTTATCAAGTTGTTCTATTTTCTAATATTTATTTTAATAAAAACGAATTTTAGTAGCTAATAATTAAAATTCTCGTAAAATTAAAATAGTGTAGATGAAGTGAATTTTGGAAAATTGGTCAAAGAACTTATTTCGAAAATTCTCTGTCGAAAAATAATCGCATATAAAGGAAAGAATTTTATAGGATAAAAATTGTGAAAAAATTAGATTAATTGAGAGATTGATAATGATTTTAATTAGCTTATAAACTTTTTTAATGTAATTATTAAATATTAAATTATTATTAAAAACATGAAAAAAATACACGACTGATGCTCATTTCTAGTTAAGTTAAGTAAAATATACTCTTATATTTGATTCGTCCTGATTCTATTTTTTCTCAGATTGGTTTATAAAAGGTCCGTTGGATTTTTAAATTTGTTGGTCCGTAAGAAGGTCACGGGACGAATTTTTTAAAATTACTTAGGCAGCAGATGTTAAAATGTTTAAAATTTGAGAAGTGAAAAAGGTGAATAGAAAGTATGAAGTGAAACTAAAAGTTGAAAAAAGCTTGAAAGGTGAATTCACTGTGAAGCAGAAGGCAAAGTGAAATGAGAACTTAAAGTGAGAAAAGTGAACTTGAATTGAATGGTGAGCAGAAAGTGAAGTAAAATTAAAGTGAAAAGTGAAGTGAAATTTGAATATGAATAAGAAAGTTGAAGTTAACACTAAAGTGAAAAAATGAAGTGAGATTGAAATGTGAGTAGAAAGTAGTAATAAAATTAAAGTAGAAAGAGTGATGTGTGAATTGAATATGAATTAGAAATGTGAAGTGAATTCAATGTGAAGAGGAAAGGCAAAATGAAATTGAGAACTTAAAGTGAAAAAGTGAAGTAAATTGAATATGAATATAAAAGTGAAGTTAAACTAAAGTGAAAAAATGAAGTCAGAATTCTGAATGGTGAGTAGAAAGTGTAAAAAAAATTAAAGTGAAAAGTGATGTGAATTGACAATATGAAATAAGAAAGTGAAGTGTAGTTGAATGTGGAAAGAGAAAGCAAAGTGAAGTGAGCACTAATAAAAGTGAAAAAAGTGAAGATGCAATTGGAATGTGAAGGAGACAAAAAAGTGATAGTGAGACTACAAAGTCGAAAAAGTGAAGTGAAATTGACATGTGAATGAGAAAGCAAAGACTATCGAAGTGAGACTAAAAGTCGGAAAAGTGAAAGGCGTTAATCTCTATGAATGTGAAGAGAAAGAAAAGTGAAAGTCGAGACGTTACAAAGTGAAAAAGTGAAGTCAATTGCAATGTGAAGAGAAAGCAAAGTGAAGTGAGAGACCTAAAGTGAAAAAGTGAAGTGAATTGAATGTGAAGAGGAGAAGCAAAGTGAAGTGAAGAACTAAAGTGAAAAAGGGAAGTGAATTGAAATGTAGAATGGGAAAGCAAAGTGAAGATGAGACTAAAGTGAAAGCTGTAAAGTGAATTGAAATGTGGAAGTAGAAGAGTGAATGCGCTAAAGTGAAGAGAATGTGAAAGTTAAAGTGTCCAGAAACATGAAGTTGAAAGTGAAGTGTGAGTGAAGTGATGATACAGAAGAAATCATATTCGGCCGAGTGCAAATATATGCCCCGAGTTGATATTCCTAAATTAGCATATCATTAGAGTAATCTAAATAAGAATGATTTTAGTACATAATTGTAGAGAGCCCCGGAACGCAACGGAGTGATACACAAAGGTCCGACAATTATAATACTCCAGTTGCAAAACCACCCCTTGGGGGTGTTTACAAGAACGCGCAAGAAGGTCCGTATTGAAGAGGATCTCCACGTAGTTTTACGGCTATAACGACAACCTAGAGAGTCGAATCTCGGGATCCTCTTCTATGTCCACGTCGTTCGGTGTTATTTCCCCAAGATGCCCGCCTTTTTTTGTACTCACTAGACACACACACTCACATATTACGTCGTCGTTGTTCTGTCGAGACGTCGTCGTCGTCATCGTCAAGCGTTCAGGTCCAGAGAGGGTTTTCCCTATTCGCATTTATGTCGCGACTCACATCTTTGGGGGCCATGACCGCTCGACGCGGACATTATTCTTCCGGTCCCCTACTTCGGAGTCGCCTGTGACGACTTATGACCAGTCAGATGCTCTTCCCCCCAGTCAATTATTAATACGATAAATGATATTCCCTACCTAGTTTTCATTTCATGTAAACATATGATGTTCACTCAAATTTCTCACAAGGACTACTTTTTTATTTATCTACAATAGTCCATCTCTCCTTACTGACATATTTTTGTCATTTCGTAGTCATCATTTTTTATTTTTTTTTATTTTTGTCTACTTTTTGTATTTCCTTGTGGAAAATCGTTTTTCTCCTTTCTTCTTTTGTGACATTCTTCTTTTTCTGTTTGTTTTATTTCGAAAGAAAATGAAAAGCAATGCATTTAAAATTACGCGGTGAATGAGGAGAAATTGTATTGCGCAGCTGAGAAATAATTTTTCGTCAGAGGAATCAAAAATTTTGCCATAAATAGTTTTTGTGTTCGTAGCGTTTTTAGTGATAAACATTGCGACAACTTTTTTATTTTTTTAGGATTGTCTTTTAGTAATACAGGAAAGTGTTATTATGATTATAAAGTCAACAAAAGGTACCAAAAACTCACGATTAAATCAAGTTTTCAAGAAAATTTAAATGTTGCTTTTCAATTTTGTATTTGTATTAAAAAAAAAATTCGTCCTTATAGCATTAATCTCTTTACAGTCTGTTGTTGAATGATTGGTTTTTTCTCGTAATAAAATAAATATTGGTTTTTCTTGGATAAAAAATTATAATAAAAATGAATAATTTTTTTTTTACGATTTGCAAACCACGCCTTGCGAGACAATTGTTTAAAAAATTGTTTGAAGAAATTGGTATAATTCGGACAGTTGGGTCCAGTGACGTTATCCAATGGAAGCTCATCTTCGCATTACTAATGGGAGTTATAACGTCCGATTTTCTGAACTTCTTTTAAATATATTTAATGTTCCGTCAACTACACACCGCATTCTTGATTTGTCGTTGATATGCGTAAGGATTAGGCAATTCGTAAATAGCTCTCGTACCCTGTACATAAAGTTTTTATATTTTAAAAAAACTTTTTTATTTTAATTTTTAATCTTGAGAAATTAATTAATTAATGATATTATAATTCTGGATTTTGTAATAATCTAATTCGATTTTTTTTAATAAAATAATAATAATAATAATAATATACAGATGTTGAGAGTTTAATGTTTGGTAGTTTCATTCTCCTACCTTCTAATTGGACATTTTGTTGTATTCATAAATTTACTCAAAATGAACATTTGAACGTCATGTTCTAAACTTCCAACTTTATAATCTGCGCACAAATCTTTAACAATTATTATTTCTCGATTTCCAGTATCCTCGAAAATATAATTGAAATTCACCTGAAATTGATTAAAGTAAATTAATTTTGAAATTAGATTTTTTTCTCATTCGATTGTTCTTTTGTAATATTTTCTTACTGCGAGGGTTGTCCTTACTGCCATCGAATTCTTCTAACCACAAAAAATTCGAATCCGTTTTCTATTTTTGTTATATTCAATCCTTGATAATTGTCAGGCCTTCTAATGGATGCCCATTTAAACATATTTGTCCGATTTACCACCTTTTAATTAAAATATTAATTAAAAATATTTTAAATATAAATATATTAATTAAAAATATTTTAATCACAGTAAATCGTGAGGTATTAAAAAGTGTTGTAGATTAAATTAACACCAAATAAGATTAAAATAATCAATTTTGGTGTTCTTTCTTAAAATTAATGAAATTTTAGTTTATTAAATTTTCTTAAAACTATAAAACAAGAAGAAATCGATAACTCCGAGTCTTCGACTAGGAGTGATCGATTTTTTCATGTTTTATAATAATTAAAGATTGTCAATAAAAACATCATTATTTTGAATTTTAAGGTCTTAAAGATCTGAACGTTCAAATGAACGAAATTTAAATATTTCTTCTAAAAATTAAATTTTTATTACAATTTTTTTGTGTTGCTAACAAAAAAATTAATTACTGAGTTGTAAATGTAAAATTTTAGATTTTAAATTCTTTATGATAAGTAATTTACTAAAATATCTTCAATAAAAAATATTTCGTTCATTTGAATGTTCAAAACTTTGGGATCATTGTATTATAAAAGAATATTATACTTCTTCAAAATAATTTTTATTATTTTAATTCGAATTATTATTTTCAACAATTTTTAACTACATTTTTACTTTATGTCTATTAGTTTTAATAATAATAAATTCATCAATTTCACGAAATTTCAATTATTCCTAAATTCTTTAATTAAATGCATATTAGAAAATAAAAACTTCAAATAATATTCAAAAAATTCAATTAAAATTTTTTCAAAAATATTAATATCAAAATTCAATTATTTCCAAAAAGCTCACTCTGTATTTCTTTTAATATTCAATTATAATCTAGATTTTTTAACTTAAATTTATTTTTATAAAATGAAAATCAATTATTATTAAAAAATTCTACAACGATTTAATTATATAAATGCAAAAGTAAAAAAATTATTGAATAATTGAATGTTTCTTCTCAAAATTCAATTCTTATAAAGAATTTTAGTAACAAAGTTTTTAATAATTCAATTATTTTTTTTTTTATTTTTTTAAAACTTGCATAAACATAATTTCTTTTTGCAAGGAATTGAATTATAATTGTATGAAAAATAATTAAAACACTGCGATGAGTTTTATGAGAATTTGTAAATTTATTTCGTTTTACAATCCAATTTTACAAAATTTTAATTATTTGGAAATTCTGCAATTGTATATATACTAAAAAATAAAAATTTGAAAAAATTTCAATAAAAATCCTTGTAAACTTTTAAAAAGAATTAATTCTACAGAATTTTTTGTTCAAAAAATATGAAAAATTAAGAATTCCAATGTTTTTAGTTTGAAACTTTTTGAAAAATTAATTATTTCTAAAAATCTACGTTATAATGCTTTTAATACTAAAACATACTAAAAATACTACAATTTTAACTGAAATTCATTTTTAAAACCATTTTTTATTAGTAAATTCTATGAGAATTCAATTATTTAAACACAAAAATAAATAATTTATTAATTTCATGTTTCTTAAAATTAAATTCTCATAAAAAATGTTATGAACAAATTTTTTAAATCATTAAATTCTTTTTGGCATTTTTAATAAGAATTTTAATAAGATTTTTAAGAATAATTTTTCGATTATGAATTTCATTAAAATTGCATTAAAAATAATTGAAATTCTGCAATGAGTTTCATTTTTCTATGAAATTCATTGAATTCCTAAAATAATTTTATTATATTATAAAAATAATTGAATCTCTGTAAAAATGTTAATATTTTTGAAAATAATTGAGTTATTGAGAAGAAAATTATAAAAAAAAATTGTAAATAATTGAATTCCTGTAAAAAATTTTATTATTTATGAAAATAATTGAATGTTTGCGTAGAATTGTATTCAAAAATTTTTTTAATAATGGAATTCTTTTGAAAGATTTTATTGAAATAGTAGATATTGATAATTATTGAATTTTAGAAAACTTTTGAAAATAATTCAAATGTTAACAAGAATTTGATTAAAATTTTGTAAAAATTATTGAATATCAGAGAAGAATTTTATTATTCATGAAGAGAATTGAAATTTTTAAGTGAATTTTTAAAAATTTTGGAACACAATTGAATTTAGTAACTATGTTACCAAGTTAGTAACTAACTTAATATTCTCCCTGGAGAAGCTAACTTCGTTGAATTTTTTCTAATCGTTGATTTTGGTGTTTTATTTAAAATAAAATTTAATTCATAGTTAAAAATAATACCAAAATAGATTATTTTAATCCTAGTGGGATTAAACTGTTGCAGATTATTTTAATTCATTTTGGTGTTATTTTAACACCTGACGGTTTACTGTGATTATAATATATTAATTAAAAATTGTATTTTCATATTTGGTTTTATTTGACCTTTTGTGACTTTAGTTAATTTTATTTTTGTTTTATTACTTTATTTCCTTTTAATTTTTTTTTATTTGCTTTCATTTTATTTTGGTCATAAAATCTTTCTTATAACAAAAAAAAAAATTATAAATCTTCTCTCAATGTAAATGAAGATTTTATGATTAACAAAATTCGTAAATTTTCTTGTTAAATTAACAAGAAACTTTCTTAATATAAAAATTTTCCATTAGTTTACCTTTGGAAAAAACCAATTCAAAATAAAGAGACTTTCAACTCCAGAAGTGACAAAAAGGAAAACAAAAAATATAAATATTAATTTTAACATATTTGACTCTGTTAACGATTTTCGTCTAACTGAACTTTTTACTTTCTCACGTCTTACTGGTTTGATATTTTCTTGTGTAAACAAAAAAAATGTAAGTCAAGGTAATAAAAAGTTTATTATCATTTTTTATCAATACCTAATTATTTTTCTAAGAAATTCGTTCACGTAATTCAGAATATTATTTTTTTTACAAAGAAATTTTATTTAATTTTTTTTTCAATTTTGTTACAAAGCTATTTAATTATTTAGACATTAAATAATCGAGGAATTTTCCTTAGTTAATAAATAGAAAATTTTTACTTTAATTATTTGTAATAATTACCATTTTGTAAAACATACTTTGGAAAAATTAAAAGGAATCTTTAACAGAGTTCGATTTTCAGAGATTTTTAATTTTAATTTTTAATTTTTACCTATAAAATAATATATTAGGATGATAAAATGTAATATTATATTAGTAAAAATAAAAATAAAATTAAAAGTAAGACCGTGAAATAACTAATATTATTGAAAATTGAAATTTCTTTATTGTCATAAAACTATTTTTTTTGTAAGTAAACTATTTTTTTTTGGCAGTTTATAAGTGCGATTTTCATTGTCAGAAAAGTATTACAATTTTTTTTTTACTTTTCTGAAAATATTTGCAAATTTAAAATTAAAATACGCATCTAAATATTAATTTGAACACTCGAGACCAGTCACATTGCCAATGAAGTGGACTCGAAGAACTAAAGGTTCAATTGTTGGAGGACTCAAATTTTTTTTAAATATAGTTATCGTCCCGTCAACCAATCCACATTCTCGATTTTCGGTTGGATATGTGTATGGTTTTGGCACTAGATACAAAGCTTTCGTACCCTGAAAATAAAATTTTTTTTTACATTTAACTATTTATTCGAGTATTAATATTTTTAAAACTATTTTCTTAGAAATTTTCCTATTTTTAATTGTACAGTAAAAAAAATTGTTTAATTCAAATAATCGATTGCTTATCTATTGGAAAATAAATATTTACTTGAAACAAATCATTTTTACTTAAATCAACTCAATTTGAACTAAAAATTTATTTGATTCAAGTAAAGATTCTTAATGCATGTACAATTTACTTGATTTATGTAAAGTTTTTTTTTCAAGTAAAATTTATTAGATTCAAGTAAAATTTATTAGATTCAAGTAAAATTTATTAGATTCAAGTAAAATTTATTAGATTCAAGTAAATATTTATTAGCTAATAGATAATAAATATTTGGAATCAAACAATTTTTATCTTTTGTGTTCGGGAAAGACAGATTTAGTCAGAGGTTCTAATTTTTTATTTTTATAAAATCCTTTTTTTGAATAAAATAAACTAGATTAATTTCTGTACGATTTGGTTATTGTAAATTAATTTTTTTCAATTTACTTACTTTTTTGATTGGGCACTCCAAGGAATTTACAAATTGGGACATAATTAGTAATTGGACATCATGCTCTAAACTTCCAACTGAATAATCGCCACACAAATTATGAACATTTATAATTTCTCGACTTCCAGTGTCTTCGAAAATGTAATTGAAATGAACCTGAAACAATGTTGCAAAATGATTTTTTAGTTTTAATAATTTTGAAATCTAAAACTTTTCTTTTTGTAAAATTTTATTTTTTAATTTCTTCAAGTTCCAGTTAAAATTTAACGTTAATAACATTAAAAATAACATTAATATAAAACTAATTTTTTTCATTTAAATATTTCTTTGAAAGTAATTTTTTTTAAATTAGCATTTTGAAACGAAAATTCTAATTGAAAAATTTAAATCTTGCAAGTTTTATTCACTTTTTTTTTCTTCAAACAAAACTTTTACAATTTACAATTTAATTTTAATAATATATTAATTAATGATAATTAATAATTAATAATAATAATTATTATTATATTAATTTAATTTCTATTTACAATTTTTGTAGAAAATTTTCTTTTTTTAAGGGAAAAAATTTTAAAAATCATATATTCGAATTGATTTTTTGGAGAACAAAAAATATTTATATAATTCTTTTAGAGTTTTAGAAATACTGGTGTTTTAAAACAATTTAATAATTTAGTTTAAAATAGAAACAAAGAATAAAACTGGAATTTCTTGTGTCACTTACTCTTAAAGTATTGTTTCGATTGTCTATTTCTTCATCCCATAAAATTTCGTATCCATTCTGTACCTCCTTTACCTTAACTCCTCGAAATTGATCAGGTGTTCGAATGTTTACCCAAGTAATAGTGTCTGTCCGATTCACTAGCTTTTAATTTTTTTTTTTAATATTTCATAAATATTAAAATGATTAATTATTAATTTTTAATATTTTTTTATCAACAATAAAATTAACAATTTTTCATGAGTTAATAATTAAAAAAAAAATCATTATTAATAATATAAACAAGGCTCAAAATAGGTCCGTAAATCCTGAAAAAGTCAGTAACTTTGCTTCAAGTCCGTAAAAGTCTGTTTTATTAAAAAAAAGGTCCGTAAAGTCCGTAATTTCATTCAAAAAGGATGAAAAGTAATAAAATTCTTCGCAAAAATTCAATTATGTTGAAAAATTTTTTTAAATTCTCGTCAAAATTTCAATTATCTTTAGAAATATTAAAAATTCTTCTCCAAAATTCATATATTTTCAAAAACAAAACTAAAAAACGTAAACATTTCAATTATCTGTATAAATAGCAAAATTCTTCAACAAATTTAAATTATTTTAAAAAATGTTATTAAAATTCATTTTAAAATTTCAATTATTTTCATAATTAACAATATTTATCACACGAATTCAATTATTTTCTAAAGCAATAAAATTCAATTATTTTCAAAAACTACCAAAAGAATTTAATTATTTAAAAAAAAAATTTAATAAAATTCTATGAAAAGTTTTAATTATTTTTTAAAAATAATACAAATTTTACAAGAATTTCATTAATAACAAATTTTTTTTTTAAATTTCTTCGCAATCATTCAAATACTTTCATAATTAACAAAATTTTACAGGGATTCAATTATTTTCATAAATAATAAAATTCTTTTTAGGAATTCAATTATTTTAATAGAATTTTAATCGAATTCGTCGAAAACATTCTTAAAAATTTCATTAAAATTCGTCCAAAGAATTTAATTGTTTAAAAATTTGTTGATAAAATTTTTAATAGGAATTGAATTCCAAGAAACATTTAATTATTCAATAAATTATTTATTTTTATATTTAAATAATTGAATTCTAGTAGAATTTTTTCATTAACCTTTGATTTAAAAATAAATTTCAGTTAAAATCTTGGATTTTAAAAAAATAATTGAATTTGGGAAATTTTTTAAGAATTGTCTTAAAAATAATTGAATTTTTACCAAAAAAAGTTTTATCAGTAACTTTTTAAAATGTTTCAAATTTCTACTAAAATTCTAATATTTTTTTTAAATAATTGAATTCTTGCGAAAAATTTTATTAAAACTATTAAAAATAATTGATTCCCTACAAAAATTTATTATTTTACGAAAATGTTTAAATTTTTGCGAAAAATTTTATTAAAATTTCTAAAAGTAATTAAAGATCTGCTAAGAATTTTGTTATTTTTAATTTATGTAAAGAATTTTATTCAAATTTTTAAAAATAATTGAATTCCTGTTAATTGTTTACAAGAATTTAATTATTTTTGAAAATTTTAATAAAATTCTTGGCAAGAATTCAATTATTTTCATAAATAATAAAATTCAATGCAGAATTTTAATTACTTTTAATACAATTTTTATCGAATTTCTCTAAAAATGTAATTATTCTTAAAAATTTTATTAAAATTCGTTAATAGAATTCAAGTATTTGATAATTTGTTAATAACAATTTTTTATGGGAATTGAATTTTAAGAAACGTTCAATTGTTCAATAAATTATTTAATTGCGTTTTATTTTTATTTAAATAATTGAATTCTTGTAGAATATTCTAATAAAAATTAAATTTTATTTCACGAAAATGAATTTCAGTTAAAATTTTAGATAATCATTGAATATTAAAAGCAATTTAGCGTGAATTTAAAAAAAGTAATTGAATTTTGTAATTAATTTTTTTGAAAAAGTTTAATTGAGTTTTTTTAATACTATTTTCAGTTTCTATTTTCTAATATTTATTTAATAAATAAATTTAACTAATAATTGAAATTTCGTAAAATTAAATATTGTAAAGAAATGAATTTGAAAATTGTCAAAGAACTTTTTCGAAAATTATTAAAAATAATCGATTGAATTTCTAGTTCAAGTAAAATGTTCACTTATAGTTAATTTGTCCTGATTCTATTTTTGTCAGTTGGTCAGTAATTTTTATTTTTTGATCTGTAAAGTCCGTATTTTTAAATACTTTCACTGCTTCGAGCCCTGCGTAAATTCTTCCTAATGAATGAAACAAAAGTTACTTAACAATAACAGTTAATTAATTAATTAAAAGTTTTCAATAATAATAATAGTTAATTCAACAAAATTTACTGAATAATATTGAAATCATAATTATTAATACTTAATTATAATGGATGAAATAAAAATTATTAAATAATAATAATAATAATTAAAATTATTAATGATAATCTGTATTTATTTTCATTAATTTATTATTATTTTTATTGAAAGAAGAAGAAGAAATTTATTTTTCTTCTTTTCATTTTTGAGTTATTGAAAATATTTTAATTTTGTATTCCAATTATTGCTCTATGATTATATTTCTATATATATTTTTAATTTTTACCAAAAACAATATTAAAAAAATGCAGTATAAAATAATTTGTTAATTCGAAAGATAAGAATTATTTTTAAAAATGTGACTTACAACTCCAACATTAACGGAAACGTATGCGAAAAGTAGGAGAATTGTTTTTAACATTGTTGACATTTTTAGTAATGTAAACTTAATGAACTTAACACCAGAATGTCGATGTCTGTTTCTTTTTTTCTTAATAACAAAAAAAAAATGCAGTTCAATGCATTTGAAGAAATTTCTTATCATTTTTTTTATCAATACTTATCAATTCCTCTAAGTAGCTCATTGAAATGAAAAAAATGAAAGCATTATTATTTAAAGAATCGCTTTGTCACATATATTGCATTTAATTTTTTTTTTTTTTGCAAAACCATGTCTATTGTTTAAAGAAATAAATTAAAATTACCCAAAGATTGAAAATTTTTTTTTTATTAATCAAATGAAAAACAAATTTCGATAAAAAGAGAATTTATTGAATTATAAATATTATTGTAAATTGAGACGAAAACTAACGTAAAAAATAGTAGATAAGAATGAAATTTTGATTTTTACTCGCTGAGAAAACAATATTTTTAAATAAAATGTAAATGTATTTGTTGTAGAATAAAATATGCTGAAATTAAACAAATAGTTTATTTGCATTACTACATAAATTTAAAAAAAATTTTTTTCGTTAAAGAAACAGTTCTCTAAGTGGAAATTTTATTATCTTTTACTATTTTTTTTTATTACTTGCTAAAATATCGATTTAGAAATTATCGAAAAAATATCTATCGTGCACAGTTGGGACCAGTAACAAATCCTGTAAAGTGCATTCTCATCAAAAATGGTGTCCGACCGGGAACGTTCGAATGTTTCTTTTTTATATACGCTGATCCATCGACGAGTCCACATTCTAAATTATTCGTTAACCATGAGTATGTATCAGGTGATGTGAGAATTACTTTTGTACCCTGTCAAAGAAAATTTTTCTTCTTTCATTAACTTCTAAATATTTATAATTAAATTTTTTAATTCCAATAAATAGATGATAAGTTTGGTAATTTCTAAAGTTTCTAAATTTATTAATGTTAATATGTATTAAGTAATATAAATACAAATAAATTAAATAAATTAAATAAATTAAATAAATTAAATAAGTTACATAAATTACATAAATTACATAAATTAAATAAATTAAATACTTAAATAAAAAGAAGAAAAAAACAAAACAAATTTTTTTTATTTTTATCTTTTAGTTTTATTATAAAATATTAAAAAAATAAAAGAAAAAATTAATTATATGAAATAATATATTGTGTATGAAAAATATTGTGATTGTCAGTTGAAAATTATTAGAATTTTCTTCATTTATTTCTAAAAAAAAGTTGGAATTTTTTTAAAGATATTGTGACAAATTTTTTTTTAGACACAAATTGGAAGTAAAAGCATAGTTTAAAACTATTTTCAAACTGCTGACAAAAATAAATGATTCAATGAATGAATAGTAATAAAAAATAAATTATTTAATTGAATTATAATTTTAATAGAAATTTTAAAATGAAAATATTTATTTAAATTCATAAAGCATTTTTAGAAAGTTAAGAAACTTTAATTTTAATTTCAAACCTTTTTAATAGGACACGTTCTGGTGTTTGCAAATTTTACAAGCATATGTTGTTGAACGGCGTATTCCAAAGTTCCTGGTCTATATGTGCCACATAGATTCTCAACATTTATAATTTCTCGACTACCTGAATCTTCGAAAATATAGTTAAAGTAAACCTGAAATAATAATCAGTTACAAGAAAAGGTGCACTGAAAAAAATTGATTTGATTCAAATAACCGATTATTTGTCTATAATCAAATAAATATTTACTTGAATAAAATAATTTTTATTTGAATCAATTAATTAGTATTTGCTTCAAATACTGAAATATTTGATTTAAATACAATTTATTGGATTCAATTAAAAATTATTTGATTCAAGTAAATATTTATTTGATTATAGACAAATAATCGGTTATTTGAATCAAATAAATTTTTTTTCAGTGTGAATTAAAATTTCTAAGTTATTTATTTTTTTCTCTCAAGAAAATTTCTAGCCGTATTTGAACCATTATGTCGCGTCAAAATTTACATACTTTTAAGGGATTCGAACGTTCGTCAAATTCCTCCAACCATTCGATTTCGTGTCCATTTCTTATTTCTCGTACTTGAACTCCACGTAAATTGTTACTTGCCCTTATATTCATCCAGCCAATGTAATTCGTTCTGAGTTCAATCTTGAGAATAATGAAATTTTATTCACAATAATAAAATAATAAAAAAAAACGTAAAGAATAAAGTAATATATTCATTTAAGTAATTGCTCGAAAAATAATCAATCGGAATTTTTTTCTATTGCAGAAACTTACTGAATTAACAATTGCAATATAGGCAAAAAGAAGAGTAACGATTTTCATCATTTTTGGAGAAAATTATTTATTTATTGTTTTTTCTGATAAGAAAAAATAAAGGGAATAAAAAATGGTTTTTTAAAAGAAGTCATCATCTCTTTTTATAGTCTCTGATTGTAAAGAAGGTGAAGGAAAATTTTCTTATCGAAATATTTTTAAAGCCGGTATAAAAAAAATATAAATTAAGTTCGAATATTTAGCATTGTTTTCCTCTTAAATTTGATATGTTATAAACAATAAATATTCAATTGTTAGAAATTCAGAATGTTGTTTTGTAAAGAATGTTTTTTTTATTAGGAAACATTTGTTGACGAGACGAAAAAATTTTATCGTTCTTAAAAATTGTATTTTTGTTGTTGTTGTTATTATTATTTTGTTTAATATTATTTTTAATTTTATTTTTTCAAAAAATATATATGCTGCAAATGACTGATTACTTGTCAAAACTAAATATTTGCTTGAATCAAGATTTTATTTATTTAAATTAATTAAATTATAATTTAATTGATTTAAATAAATAAAATCTAGAAAAAAGAAATTACTGGTTCAAATTTATTTCATTCAAGTTAATATTCAATTGAAATACTGAAATTTTTGGATCGAATTGAAAATTTGGTTGAAAGAAAAATTATTTGATTAAAATAAATAAATTTCATAGAAATACTAAAATTGTTGATTTAAAAACTTGATTGAATTAAAAATAATTTGACTCAAGTAAATATTTCATTGAAATACTTAAATTTTTAGTCTAAATTTCTTTAATTTAAATAAATAATTTTAACAGAAATACTGAATTGTTGATTTAAAAACTTAATTGAATTAATTAAAAAATTGAAACAATTGAAAATAATTTGACTCAAGTAAATATTTTATTGAAATACTAAAATTTTTGGTCTAAATTTATTTAATTTAAATAAAAATTATTTGTTTCAAAAAAAATATTCAATTAAAAGAATGAACTTTTCAATTCAAATTTATTTAACTGAAATAAAAATTATTTGACTCAAGGAAATATTTCATTGAAATACTTAAATTTTTAGTCTAAATTTATTTAATTTTAATAAATAAATTCAACAGAAATACTGAAATTGTTAATTTAAAAACTTGATTGAATTAAAAATAATTTGACTCAAGTAAATATTTCATTGAAATACTTACATTTTTGGTCTAAATTTATTTAATTTAAATAAATAAATTTAATAGAAATACTAAAATTGTTGATTTAAAAATTTAATTGATTGAATTAAAAATAATTTGATTCAAGTAATTATTTCATTGAAATACTTACATTTTTGGTCTAAATTTTTTAAATTTAAATAAATAAATTTAACAGAAATACTGAAATTGTTGATTTAAAAACTTAATTGATTGAATTAAAAATAATTTGACTCAAGTAAATATTTCATTGAAATACTTAAATTTTTCGTCTAAATTTATTGAATTTAAATAAAAATTATTTGTTTCCAAAAAATATTTAATTCAAAGAATAAACTTTTCAATTCAAATTTATTTAACTGAAATAAAAATTATTTGACTCAATTAAATATTTAATTGAAATACCGAAATCATGGTTGAAATATTTTATTTTATTTATATAAAAATTATTTGAGCCAAAAAAAACTTAATAATTGAAATACTAAAATTATTGGTTAAAATTTTTTGACTGAAAGAAAAATTATTTTACTCATATTGCGAGAGCTGACTTGTAAATATTTATTCAATTATTTTAAAATCATGGGTTCAAATTTATCTGATTAAAATATAAATTTTTCGTTTTAAGTAAAAATTTAATTTCTTATACACAATTGATAATCGTTTATTTGAAGCAAATAAATTTTTGGAGTAATATATTTATTTAAAGTTTTAAGTAAAATTTTTTCAGTAGTATTTAAATATGGGTTTAATATTTCAAACTTATAAATTATCAAGTTTGGAGTGATAAACTAAAAAGTAAAGCACACATATATAGATAAACACATTTTCACTTTATGTAAATAAATAGCACACGTGAGAAGGGTAAAGTGGATGAAAAACAGTTGCTTGAAACTGACAAATATCATGCTAAAATAATAATTATAGTAATTTTTATCAGTTTGTCAAAAGTCAGTGAAAAAGTTTTTCCAGTAGAAATCCTGGTAAATTTAGGTCACAGATTGTGCAACTTTTTTTTCAAAGTATTTTGACAAAATACAAGTGATTATTTTATTTAAGCTTAAAAAACTTTTGATGGGTAATTTTTTACTTTTTTTTTACCAAAATTATTATTAATTATTTGGCATAATAAAAATTTTTGCCTGCGTCAAACTGTTAGTTTATAATTTACAGTTTTTTTTATTTTCAGTTGCTCAAAAAATTTCAAACTGCACAAAAGCAAAATTCTTTAACAAATTTACTAAATTTTTAAAATTTAATTAGAAACATAATAACGATTGAAAATAACAAATTTTAGTAAAAAAAAACAATTTGTATAAAATGCATGAAGAAAAAGAATCACGTGAACTTTTTTAAAATTCAATTTAAATTAATATTTTATAATAAAATTTTGTAATTTTTAATTTTATGCATTTTAAAATTATGCTGTCAAAATTTAAACTGTTTTTAAAATAAATTTAATATTTTTTTAATTAAAATTTGTTTGAATGTAATTTTTCTTTGAAACATTTAGATTTTTGACAAGGCTCTTTACTTTAATAGAAAAAATAAATTTGACAAAAAATTAAATTTAAAAAATTTAGAAATAAATTTAAATTTTAAAAGTTAAATGTTTAAAAAGAAATGTTATTTTGAGCAATTTTTCAAATTTATTTTTAAAAAGCCTTTTTTCGAGCGACTAATGTAATTTAGAATCTTTGAAGTTTTTCCAAATACACAATTTTTTGTATCTTATTGACCAGGAAAATTTTCCCAGCATCACTGACCTCGTAGCAATATTTTTAAAAAAAGAACAATTTTTTTTCTTGCCTTCTGAACTTTAAACTTTTGTCTAAATTCGAATAATTTTCATATAAACGAGTTTTGAAAGTTCATTTTTTTGATAAATGGAATTTTAAAATATTTAAAAATTTTGTTCTACTTGAATATTTAAATATTGAAAATTTGTCTCACATCAATGATAAAATATTCTGAATAAACCTGAAAAAATTTCTGTCAAGAAATTAGGAATTATAATTTATTGAAAATTTTTCAGTAAAGTTGTTAATGAAATACAAATTGAACCATTTTTTTGTAAAGTGACGGATACTTTAAAACTTTCCTTGTAAAATAAGAGGAAAAGTATTTCATTAATGATGGTTAAAAATATTTCATTAAAATAAAATAATAAAAATAAAATAATAATGATTTAAATAATTGAAATACTGAAATTTTTGGTTCAAATTCAAAATTTGGTTGAAAGAAAAATTATTTTGATTTAAATAAATAAATTTAAAAAAAATTAAATTATAAAAAAATTAATTAAACCTTAAGTGCTTGAAAATAAAAACAAATCTCAGTCTTAGAAAATATAATATATTTTAATAATATTGTTTACCACTAACAATTTTCCATTGAAATAATAAATAATAATTTTCACATAAAAGCGTGAGAGTAAATTTTGCCATAAATTGGAAAATAAATTTAACTTCAGAATTGAAATTCAACATTGCATTGAAGTCAATTTACGTGATCGCCAACCTATTTATTCAAAATGTGAAATAACCTTTTAATCTATGAGCTCATAATATTTTCCTACATTCCCGGATGTAATTCGATTAATTAAAACGAGCTTTGGCGAATTAATTAGTCAATAATTTATTGATTAGTTGTCATTAAATTTTTCCATTTATTCAAATTTAAGTATAAAATTTTAATTTGCGTCCTTTTTTGTTTTCTTATCACATTAATTATCTAATTTGCACATTCAGGACCAGTGACATTTCCTGAGAGGAAAACACGCAATAAAAATGGCGTGTGACCAGATCTTCGTGATTTTTTCTTTTTCACATAAAGTCCACCGTCAACCAATCCACATTCACGATTTTCAGTTTGCCACGAAAATGTTTCAGGTAGTTTGTAAATAACTTTCGTTCCCTGTTGAAAGGTTTTTTTTTGTTTATTTACTTTCTCGATAATTGATGAAAATAAAGAAAAATAATTACACCCAGAGAAAAATTTTATTTAAACGGCAAATATTATTTATTTGAGTTTGATAAACGTTTGTTTATCTTAGTGAGTAATTTCTTTGTTGCAAAAAAAAAAAAAAAAATCGTTCGGTGCGATTAAAATTTTTATATTAACAAAAAAAATTTTTTATTTGAGCCGAACAAAAATTTTATTTGCGCCAAACAAAAGTTTGTTTCAAACAAATAAAATTTATCCAAACAAATCAAATTTCTTTCAAGCTAACAACACTTTTTTTAAACAAATAATATTTATTTATGCCAAATACAATTTGTTTCAAACAAATAAAATTTATCCAAACAAATTAAATTTCTTTCCAGCAAATAACATTTTTTAAACAAATAATATTTATTTACGCCAAATACAAATTTGTTTTAAACAAATCATATTTATTTAAACAAAATATAATTTGTTTTAAACAAATAAAATTTCTGTAAATTATATACAATTTGCTTTTAAATTTATTTAAACAAAAAGCAATTTTTTTTAATCAAATAAAATTTGTTTAAACAAATACAATTTGTTTTAAATAGATTAAATTTATTTAAATCAAAAACAATTTATTTTAGATAAATCAAATTTATTTAAACAAATTAAATTCATTTTAAACAAATACAATTTGTTTGAACCAAATATAATTTGTTTTAAACAAATGAAATTTATTTAAACCAAAAGCAATTTGTTTCAATCAAATAAAATTTGTTTTAAATAGATTAAATTTATTTAAACCAAAAACAATTTGTTTTAAATAAATCAAATTTATTTAAACAAATTAAATTTATTTTAAACAAATACAATTTATTTAAAACAAATACAATTTATTTAAAACAAATACAATTTGTTTGAACCAAACATAATTTGTTTGAACTAAATATAATTTGTTTTAAACAAATCAAATTTATTTAAACAAATACAATTTTGTGTAAAATAGATTTAATTTATTTAATTTTTTTTGTTTTAAACAAATCAAATTTATTTAATCGAAATACAATTTGTTTTGAATAGATTAAATTTATTTAAACCAAATACAATTTTTTAAACAAATTTAATTTTTTTAAACAAATAAAATTTATTTAAACCAAATACAATTTTTTTAAACCAAATACAATTTTTTTAAACAAATTTAATTTTTTTAAACAAATAAAATTTATTTTAAACAAATTCAATTTTTTTAAACAAATAAAATTTATTTTAGACAAATAAAAAGTTTATTTGGTTCTGAGATCATTTTTCTGGGTGTAAATTTCTTTTTTAAAAGTTTTATAATTCGAATGTTGGAAAATTTTTGTTTTCTTACCTTTTTAATTGGACATTGAGTCGTATTTGCGAATCTAAGTAGAATGTATTGTTGAACAGCGTGTTCTACGGTTTCTCTGCCATAAGTACCACACAAATTATCAATATTTACAACTTGTCTATGTCCCGATTCTTCGAAAATGTAGTTAAAGTAACCCTAAAACGATAACAATAAATAATTTTTACTGTTTTCTACACTGAAATCAATAGAAATTTTTTTATTTATTTATTTTTATATTTATTTTTATAATTATTTTTTATTTATTGGACTGCGGATCAAATGATGATTTTGGAAGGTAAAAAAATATTTTAAAACATTTTTTTAAACAAATTGTTATAAACAAATAAAACTAACTAATGAATTTTAAAAAATTTATATCGCTATTTGATTCTACGGACAAAATTACTCTCTATTTTTTAATAACAATTTGTTTAAACAAATTTTTAACAATTTTTAATTGTTAATTGTTTAAACAATTTTTAATTGTTAATTGTTTAAACAATTTTTAATTGTTAATTGTTTAAACAATTTTTAATTGTTAATTGTTTAAACAATTTTTAATTGTTAATTGTTTAAACAATTTTTAATTGTTGATTGTTTAAACAATTTTTAATTGTTGATTGTTTAAACAATTTTTAATTGTTGATTGTTTAAACAATTTTTAATTGTTTAAACAATTTTTTATGTCAAAAGTCATTATTTGATCTGCAGTCACGTTTACAATAATGATTTTGCTGTTATTTTCATTTGTTTAATGAGGGTCGTTAATTTATTAATACTTTTTTCTTAATTAAAAAAACTTTGTATTTGTATTTTTTTGTTTTTTTATTATTTTACTTACCAGTAGAGGATTTATGCTAATATCGAAATCTTCCAACCATTCAATTTCGTATCCAGCACTTGTTTGTTTTACTGTTATTCCACGAAAGTCTCTGCTCGTCTTGATATTCACCCAAATCATATCATTTGTCCTTGTAACAGCCTTTAATGAAAAATTTGTATTAAAAAATATTTTTTTATAAAAAATGTATTTATTTGTAGCAAATAATTTTTATTTTTTTTTAATTGTCCTTCAAGTAAGCAAAGTATAAATAAATATTATATTAATATAAACAATAATAATAAAAAATGACATTTAGTACTGAAATTATTGGTTCAGAATTTATTTTTATTATTAATTTTTTTTACTTAAACAAAAAAATTATTTTTTAATTAAACATTATAATTTTGATTGAATTAAAAAAAAATTCAATAAAAATTACACTCAATTCAGTTACAAAATAGGTTTAATTGAAAAACATTTTTTTGTTTAACGATAATTTCGTTTGATTTAAATATATTGTTTTTTTCAATAAACCGATTAAAGTTTTATTTTGCCCCTAATTAAAAAATTAATTTGTTTCTAATAATACAAAGAAAAAAATTTTCCTTTACTAAAAAATAAAATCCTTTTTTAAATTTTAACAAAACTTACAACTTCATTAGTGAACGCGACGTAAGCGCTGAGTAAAAGAATTATTTTTATCATCATTCTCGTTGAAAATTAAAATTAAAAGCGTTGACTTGCAGTGTACGGGAATAATACCCTTTTTGTATATTCACATCATTACAAAAGAAAGTGGAGGAAAACATTTTTTATCTAATGAAAAATTATTTGTTAAAAACAAATACATACAAATTTATAAATATCGCACTGTCGCAATTTCTTTTTCCTCTTAAATTAAGTATTTTAATAATAAATTTATCACTTTCAAAAACAATAACAAATAAAGAAAGAAAAACATTCTTAAAATTATGAAGTTTAGTTTAAAATTTTCCAAATTTGCAAATGTTTTTTTTTTTAAACATTTATTTATTATTTATTTCGTTTTTCATTTAAAATTATATTTATTCAAATTTTTATCAGAATTTAAGAGAAATTGAAGAATTCACTTTTTTTTATGGACAATCATTGCCAGTGATAAGTCCTCTAAACTTGAAAAGAAGAACTAAAGGTGATTTGCCATTGGATGTATTTGTTTTAAATAGACTAACAAATCCGTAACTTATTCCACAACTCGGAAAAGTGTTAGAATATAGATAAGTCCTTCCTGTTCTGAACACGAATCTTGTACCCTGTAAATAATAACCAATTTTATAAAAATTAATTCAATCTTTGCGCTGAGAATTTTTTTTCTACAACGATAAAGTGTTTTTCAAATTTTCCTATTGTTAAGAATTAATTCTCGCAAATGAATTTAGGAAGAAGAATAAAATGACTTTCTTTTTGTTAGAAATTAAAATGGTGATTCAATTTTTCCACTTGAGAACGTCAAGGTCACCACCAGGTGGCAGGAATAATTCCAAGAAGGAACTAAACTGCCATCTAGCTGTGACCTTCACGTTCTCAAGTGAAGAATAAATGAAATACGAAATTGTTTCTCTGTCAACAAAGTTGGTGAAAAAAATAATAAAAATAACAATGAAAGAAAAAGAATTTTCATAACCGTAATTAGTCAATTTTTCTTTTCGAAAAATTGTTAGTTTCTTTTTTATAAAGTATAAAAGAATAAAATTGTATTTTTTATACAAAATTCTGTTTTTCTTTCATGAAAAATAAATTTTTGATCGGTTGCCAATTGGATAAATAAAATTGTAATAAAAAAATTATATTACGAAACATGGTTTTTACCTTTTTAATCGGACATGTAATAGTTTCGGCTAAAAATTGTAACACGTATTGTTGGGCAGCATATTCCGGAGTTCCATATTCATAAGTGCCACATAAATTATCAAGTTCGACAATTTGTCGACTTCCACTTTTTTCGAAAAAGTAATTGAAATTAAGCTTTAAAGAAAAGATGGAAGTAAAATTAATATAGTTTAACAAAATAATTAATTTAGTATCAAAGAAAAAAAATATTTAAAAATCTAATTCTTACTTTTAAAGGATTTGTGTCGGCGTTAAAATCCTCTGTGTATAAAAATTCGTAAGCATTATTGTTTAGCTTTCTAACAATTAAACCCTCAGTTTCATCCAATGTTCTGAAGTCAGCCTCATATACAGTTCCTCTTCTGTCGTAGGCCTTAAAATTAAAAAAATTAAAAAAATTAATTAAAAATTAATTTGAAAATTAATAAATTATCGATAGCAAAAAATTATTTTGAAAATATTATTCTTACTTTCGTCAAGTTGATGATAATAAATATCGAAAGAAGTGCTTTTCGCATTTGTCGATTCATTTTCGGTTCGAATTTTTAAGAATTTCAATTATTTTAAATTTGAAATATAAGTTTATATTTACTTATTGGTTCCTTACAACGAGGGGGCTTATATACGAAAAAAATGGCGATATTTATCAGTAAATAATTTTATCGAAAAGAAAATTAACGCCATGCCATGTGTACTTTAGGCTGGAGATAACAAATTTTGCTACTATATTTTATTTTCCGATATTTGGAAATTTTCTTATACCTCAAAGTGGAAGAAAAATAATATTCAATAAAACTGTTTAAATTCTTGGAAGTGTTTCGAAACTTAAAATTTAAAAATTTAATTTTAAATACTTAAAAATAATTAAAAATAATTAAATAACATTATACTAAATTTCAGATAAGTTTTTATTAGGTTCAGCATTTTTTTCTATCAAAATTTCTCTTGGTCGCATTTTTTCCCTTAAATTATAAAATACTTTTACAAAATTTAATATTTTTTTCCCTCAAAGTAATATAATGTACAACTTTTTCAATTTGTTCTGAACTATTAATAAAAAATTATTTTCAACAACAATTTATATCTAGGTACTTTAAACTGACATATTTTTTTTTATCTGCCTTATAAAATATGCAGGTCGACAATAATTTTTCGATAAAATTAAATTACTGATAATTTTTACATCATTTCTGCATGTACATATATAAGGATTCTCATTTTGTGAAATTCACGTAAGTTCTTAAATTTTGCCCTGAAAATTATTTTCCTTCAAATATAAATAATATTAAAATTTTAAATACAAAGAAAAATTCTCTTTTATAATATTTAAGTGCGACAAAACACTACGACTGTGAATACGATGTGGAAAGTAGTATTTGTTTCAATTTTTGCTGCCATTAATATTACAAATGTAAATAGTTAATTAATGTTGTAATTGTTGTTTTAAGACTATGTAGGGAAAAAAATCCCGAAACAGTGTTTCGACTCGAAAACTTCCATTTCTTATATAAATTTTGTTTATATAATTCGTCATTATTAAATTAATGACGAATTAAATTAGCGTTGATAGAAATAAAATCATTTTTTTCCAGAAAGAGAAATTAATTTTTTCTTGAATTTTTTGTTTTTGAGACAATTTGAGATAAGAGTCTTTCAAATATAGAATGGTGGTTGAATTTTCCCACCTGAGAACGTCAAGGTCACCACCAGGTGGCGCGTTAAATTCCAAGAAAGAAAGCTGCCACCTAGCGGTGACCTTGGCGTTCGCAAGTGGAGAATAGATCTTCCATATTGAATCTCGAGATGTTCGTCAGTTGAACTAATTTTATTTATCGTTATTTATAAAAATTGCTCGAAAAATGATTGAAAATTAATTAAAAATGGAAAGCAATTTAGATACGAAATCAATTTTTTCCCCCTCTTGACCTTATAATCGAATAATTTTAACGAAAGTGCAAAATATTTACAAAGAACCATTTATGAAAAATATTTTCTCTTTTTATTCGTAATAATTGTCTTTTCTTAAGGCCTACAATCGAACTGGAATTGTTCGTGAAGCGAATTTCAAAACAAGCAATGTACCTAATGGCGTAAATGTAACAAAACTAAGCAATGATAAATATGAAATTTTATTCACCGAAGAATTTAACATCAATACTAATCGTTTAATGGTACGAGAAATTAATTTTCAACTACTTTATTTTACTCATGACTTTTAATTTTCAGTTTAATAATAAAGCAAGTATTTCATATTCTAATTTTTGCAAATGGGCCATTTTTCGCATTAAAGGTGAATTTCGATTATTTTTTCGAAAAAAGTGGTGTGCGAGAAATTGTAAAACTTGATAATTTATGTGATGACTATAAATATGGAACACCAGAGTATGCAGCAAAGTTATACGTATTAACATTTTTCGCCAATACTGCTAAATGTCCAATAAAAAAGGTAAGAGAGGAAAAATATTTCAAAAAAAAAAAATATTTTTATGATTTACTTTAGAAAAAATGTTAATAAAATAAATGTAATAAAATAAATGATTATTTATCAGGGGACAAAAGTGATATTTACCACAGGATTGCTTTACAATTATTCAAACACTAATCCAAGTTGTGGAATGAATTTCGGATCAGTTGGACTTTTTAAGACAAGTTCAGGAAGTGAAAAAACACCACTAGTTCTTTTGTATAATTTTAAATCAAATGTCAATGGTACCGATTGTTGAGAAATGTTCGAAAAATAATAAAATAACGTGAACAATGGATAAAAAATATTTAAAAAATATAAAAAATGAATAAATTATATTATAAAAAAATCAAATTTAGTTTTATTTTGAATTGAAAAAGAAATAATTTTGCAATAAGTATCTAGTAAGATAATTAACTATTTAAAACGATTTCACTTGTACAATTGAAAAATTGTGTGATATTAATAATATGCAATAAATATTATCGTAAATAAAAAATAAAAAATTACTGTAATTATTTTCAAAGCATTCGTGTCAATTTTAATTATTGATCTCCGTGACAATAGTTCACATCTGTGGACAATTATTTTTATCAGTTCAACATAATTTGTCATATTTAATTAATTAGAACTTGTTTCATTTTTTCTACACCAATTAGAATTATTTGAATTTGAATTATTTGAATATTTAATTATTTGAATATTTAATTATTTGAATATTTAATTATTTGAATATTTAATTATTTGAAAATATAATTATTTGAAATAATCGATTCAAAGAAGAATTTTAGTAAAAACAAAAAAATTCTAGAAAACAATTGAATTGAAATATTGAAAATAATTTTGACAAAATTGAAGAAGTCACAATTTTTTAATAGATTATCAAATTTCAAAACGGGTTTGAAATTTTGTTTTTTTAAAATTTCCATTTCTATGGATAAATAATAATGAAACCCATTTTTTTCAAAAATGATTTTTAATATTTTTGAATAATTTTACAGTTAAAGATATCGAGAAATAAATAAATAAATACATTACAAATATTTTTTTGTGTGACAAATGATTTTTAGAGTGAATCAAAATGTTTTTTTTTAGAAAACATAAAAAAAAATGTCAGGAAGAAAATGATGATTCTGTCTGGAAATCAGGGAAATGTATGAAAAATATTCCCAGGAATTTCTCTGGAATTTCCCGGGAGAAAAAAAATGATAAAAAAATTTTCTTTTGTTTTTTCTTTTTTCAATATTTTTATATATAAATTTTTTATTGTTTACACTTTTTTAATTAACAATCAGATCCAGTGACGTTGGCTCGATAGTGAAATAAAAAAACTAATGACGACGTGTCTTGTTTTGAGTTCTTTTTAAAAAGACCTATTGATCCATAAGTAATTCCACAACTTGGATTATCGATTGAATATTTGTAAGGTTTTCCTATCGTGAATATTACTTTCGTTCCCTAAAAAATAAAAAAAAATGGTAATAACAATGAAAAAAATTTCAAATATTATTTTTAATGTGTATTTACGTTTACAATATTTAAAAAAGAAAAAGATGTATTTTGTATTATCGGAAAAATTGTAAACAATATTTTTCCGCTTTTACCTTTTTTATCGGACATTTATCAGTGTTGGCAAAAGATGTTAATACATATAATTTGGCTGCATGTTCCTTAGTGCCATTCTTATAGTCGGCGCATAAATTATCGATTTCAACAATATCTCTCTGTCCAGTATTTTCAAAAAAGTAATTGAAATAAACCTGTGAAAAAAAAGAAATGTGAATGTAATTTAATTTATAAAATAACTGTTTATAGTTTTCGTATATAGATTTTTGTTTTAAAAAACTAATAATTATAGTCGAAGACAATTATAATATTGAAATTTTATATAAAATTTATTTACAACAATATTTAAGAGAAATCTTTAAAAAATGAATGGTATAGGAATTTTTCTTACTTTAAGGGGATTTTTGTCGGCGTTAAATTCTTCTGTATAAAAAATTTCAGTTTTTTCCTTATTTAAATTTTTCACTATTACACCATGAGGTTCAACGTCGGTCATAATATGTCCATAAGTTGTAACTCCCTTTCTAATAACAGCCTAAAAAATAAATGGCTTAATAAATATTCAAATAATATAATAATAATAATAATAAAAATAATAATGTTAAAAAGAATAATAAAAATAATAATAATAATAATAAGAATAATAATAACAACAATAATAATAAGAATAATAATAATAATAATAATAATAATAATGTTAAAAAGAATTATAAAAATAGAACTAAAAAATTGCTTTTGTTTCTACTTTCTACAAATTTTTTTCCAAATTTAGGCAAAAAATAAATTTATCAGTTCTATATTAACAATCCAACCATCAAAATAACAACCATTTTTTACGTGTAATTAGTATCAAGATATAATTAAAATTATTATTTTAATAATTAATATTAACGATTTGATGACAATACATTATAACAATTATTATTATTATTATTATTATTATTATTATTATTATTATTATTATTATTATTCTTATTATTATTATATTATTAAATTTTATTATAGAAATATTTTATTAAAATCTTACATTTGTGACATTGAGAACAGCAATAAACACTGAGAAAACGTAAAATGTTTCGTGTATCCAAAACTTCATTTTATAATTTATAATCTTAAAATTGTTTAAAAACGAGGTGAATAATTTTTAATTCAAAAAGCAGCAAGTTATTTTTTCATTCAAGTAACATTTATATATTTGCAAAATTCTACAAAATAACAAAAGTTATCAGTAACGTAATTTCATGGAAAAAAACAATAATTGTTGACATGTACATAGTATATAAAGTAGATAAAAAATGACGTCACTTTGTTTATTTATACACGTTCATGATAGAAAAAAATATAAAATATCCATAAAATTTTTGAATTAAATTAAAATTTTCAATTAAAATTCAAACACACACGTTACAATAATATTTTTGTAAATACTAAAATGTTTTCTTTTCATTAGGACTTTATTTATTATTTTATTTTAATATTATTTATTCACATCTATTTCAAATGTTATTATTCATTTTTGAATTATTTTTCATAAAAATTAATAGTGACATTAATTTTACACACGCGATACAATTAAACTTTGGAACGTCGAAATTATGGAAGTCATTATTAGAGTTCTGTCCACTTTCTACGCAAAATATTATTATTCATTTTGTAGATTAATTGCATAATGCACGTTATATGTTTTTTGTTGTTGTTCTAATTCTTCTTTAATAATATAGTAGCATTATTTTTTATTCATTCGGACAGCAGGATATTTATATTCGTTTTTATTTCAATAAATTCAGAGTATAATTTTTTTTTAAAACTTAAACTTTATTTATTGATTTGAAAACTAGTTTTAAATAGAAAAAAATGTTTCATCAATTTTTTATGAATTTTTAAAACAATTTAAACATTTATAAAAAAGAAAAAAAAATTTATTATTATTTTCTTATATACGAAGAGAAAATAAACTAAAATTTTGCAAAAGTATTTTACAAATTGGATATAGAATGAGACAAAACGAAATTTTTATATAAAAAAATATAAAACACGAAAAAAAATTGTATGAAATTTAGTAAATTATAAAAAGTTAAAGTTATTATAATATTAAAATACTATTAAAATACTATTAAAATATATAAATATTATTATTATTATTATTATTATTATTATTATTATTATTATTATTATATAAATATTATTAAAATATTATTATAATTAATTACTTAATATACCTTTATTATTTTAAGTTATCAAAGTTTATTAATATTTTTGATATTTGATAGAACTATAATAAATTACAAACAAGTTTTTTTAAAGTTTCGTATTTTTTATATCAAAATTTTGCATTTTCTTCTCAAATACTTTATTGCAAAAATTAATTTTCACTCTGTGTTTAAATTCAATAATAACTTTGGTATTAAAATAATTTTAGACTAATTTCTGTAAAATTCAAATAAATATTTAGAGCACAAAATTAAATATTTTTAGAATTATTCGAAAACAATTTTCTAATAGGAAAATTGAAAACATTTTTAAAAAGTGCAAATAGATGTTACAAAAATTAAAAATATTTTGTTTACATTTTAAGAATTTCAAAAGTTTGATTAAATTTTATTTTTTTTTATTTTTTTAATTTTTTTTTATTTTTTTTTTAACTTTAGATATTAAAAAGTTATTGTTTAAGAAATAGAATAAAGTTTTTTTAACTCGAACCAGTTTGAAATAATCTAAAACCAGGAACTCGATTATGTAATTTCACTTTGACTCAAACATTTTTTTATACCATTTTCACTTCACTTTCACCCAAAATATTTTCTCCTTTTGTAACTTCACTTTTACTAACAATTTTTTTTGCTCTCCACTTTCACGGAAAATCTATTTTCACTCCACTTTCAGTGAAAATTTTTTTTACATCATTTTCACTTCACTTTCACTCTCCTTTCACTTTCATCCAAAGTATTTTTCACTCCCTCTTCACTTCAATTTTACTCACAATTTTTTTACTCTTCACATTCACTCCAGTTTCACTCAAAATTTTTTTCACTTCACTTTCATTCAAATTTCACTCAAAATTTATTTTCACTCCACTTTCACTTTCACTCAAAATATTTTTCACTCCTTTTGTACATCACTTTTACTAACAATTTTTTTTTGCTCTCCATTTTCATGGAAACCTTATTTTCACTCCACTATAACTTTACTTTCACTTCACTATCATTCGACTTTCACTCAAAAATTTTTTTACACCATTTTCACTTTACTTTCACTCTACTTTCACTTTCACCTAAAATATTTTTCACTTTCTTTTCACTTCACTTTTACTTACGATTTTTTTACTCTTTAGTTTTACTCCACATTCACTTAAAATTTATTTTCACGTAATTTTTACTTCACTTTTTCGTTCGTGAACGATGTGGACTTTAACTTTATTTTGGAGAAAAAGTAGAATAAAATAAAATTTGATTGGAGGTAAACGTGGTCTGAAACTGAAGTAAAAGTGGAGTAAAAATAAATTTAGAGTCAAAGTAAAGTGAAAGTGGAGTGAAAATAAATTTTGAGTGAATTGTGAAAGTGAAATAAAAAAAAATCTTGAGTGAAAGTGAAGTAAAAGTGAAATGAAAATAAATTTCAAGTGAAAGTGAAGTAAAAGTGAATTGAAATTGGAGTAAAAATAAATTTAGAGTAAAAGTGAAGTGAAAATCAATTTTAAGTGAATGTGAAAGTGAAATAAAAAAATTTTTGAGTGAAAGTGAAGTAAAAGTGAATTAAAATTGGATTAGAAATAAATTTTGAGTGAAAGTGAAGTAAAAGTGAATTGAAATTGGAGTAAAAATAAATTTAGAGTAAAAGTGAAGTGAAAATCAATTTTAAGTGAATGTGAAAGTGAAATAAAAAAAATTTTGAGTGAAAGTGAAGTAAAAGTGAATTAAAATTGGATTAGAAATAAATTTTGAGTGAAAGTGAAGTAAAAGTGAATTGAATTTTGGGGTAAAAATAAATTTAGACTAAAAGTGAAGTGAAAGTGTAGTGAAAATAAATTTTGAGTGAATGTGAAAGTGAAATAAAAAACAATTTTGAGTGAAAGTGAAGTAAAAGTGTAATGAAAATAAATTTTGAGTGAATCTGAAGTAAACGTGAATTAAAATTGGAGTAAAAATAAATTAAGAGTAAAAGTGAAGTGAAAGTGGAGAGAAAGTCATGTGAAAATTGAGGGAAAATAAATTTTTAGGGAAAGTGAAGTGAATGTAAAGTGAAATTACAAAATAGACCCCTTGGCGAATTTTTTATCGAATCTTCTTTGGAACTAATTGGTTTTATATTTATTTAAACTAGTTTGGAATAATTCAAATCAAGTTGTAAAGAGATTTTTGTTCAAGCCTAACGCAGATCAACTTGAAACAAGTTTAGATTAATTTCAAGTTCATTCGAATCAGTTTTGGAACAAAGAGAAATATGTTAATAAATTAATAAGTTTTTTGTGAATCCCAAATTTATTCGGGATTATTTTGCATAAATTCTGTTTGTCTTACGATTTCAAACTAGTTTGAAACAAATTAAAACAAGTTAAAACAAGTTAAAACAAGTTACTAGTGAATTACTGTAATAAAAATTACTATATAGTAGTAAAAAATACCCAAAATATTTTGAACAATATCGATTATTTTTTCCGCACCGAAATTTATTCCTATCTATTTGAGATAAAATTTAATTGTTTATTCATTTAAACCAGTTTAGAACAATGTAATTGACGATTTTGTCAGTTTGGATGAACTTAAAACAACCTAATTCTCAACAAATCAATTAATTAAGTTAATTAAACACAATTTTACCTTCCTTTTGATCGAATTCACCTTATTCACTTAAAACAATTCAAAATAGTGATTCGCTATTATCGAAATAAATTTTGAACAATTTCGAACAAGTTGATAATAGTTTCGAGTACGTTTGAACCAGTTTGGAAACAATGTTAAACAAGCTGGCGATTGCTATGAATCAAAACTTATTTGAAACTACTTAAAAATTTAAATTGTTTTAATACTTATTCAAACTAGTTTGTTTAAACCTATAGTTGATACTGCGATTTGTTTCAATACAAGTTGAATCATGTTAATAATCTTCTTTAAACATTTTCAAACATGGATTGTTAATAATAAATTAAACGAATTCATAACTAATGTACTGATGATAAATATATTTCTATTGTCTTATAGTGATCGTCACAAAATTATTTATGTATCGTATTAAAGTATACCTCATGATAATTTCCAACAAAATTGAAACAAAGTTTAAACCAAGTTTAAACCAATTTTTACGAATAATTAGAACAGAAATAATAAAAAAGTAAATAATAAAGTAAATAATAAAATAAGTAAATATAATAAAATAATAATAATAATAAAATATAATATAATAAATATAACAAGTAAATATAATAAAATAATAATAATAAAATATAATATAATAAATATAATAAGTAAATATAATAAAATAATAATAATAAAATATAATATAATAAATATAATGAGTAAATATAATAAAATAATAATAATAAAATATAATATAATAAATATAACAAGTAAATATAATAAAATAATAATAATAAAATATAATATAATAAATATAATAAGTAAATATAATAAAATAATAATAATAATAAAATATAATATAATAAATATAACAAGTAAATATAATAAAGTAAATAATAAAAAGTCTGTTTAAAACTTTAGAAAAAAATTGAAAATAACTTAATACAATAATTGTGCAAACGAGAGCGTTGGAATTGATAATAATTTTGGAATAACAGTTGAATTAATTTTAATACATAATAATAATTTGCTATTCCGTGAACAGAAAGTGTCGTCTTTTGTTTTTCTACAGTAATTAATGTTTTGATAGAAATTTTGGTTATAAGTATTCCCATATGTGTGATAACCACTTGATGCAAAGAAATTTCTTTACAAATAAAAGAAAAATAATCAAGACATGCCTCTATTCAACTGATGTTAGAAATTGTAAATACATGTAATTTTTTCAAGAATTCTCTATTATTTTGTTAATTCTTATAAATTTAATGAAATCCTCAAACTTGGTATTGATAAAAAGTTTAAATTCTAACATCGAACAATTTTCTTTACAATATTATTCAATTGGTGAACTGAATTTTATTTGCCACTTTTGTTTGACAAACAGAAATTGATTAAAGACACTTAAATTATGAAGTTTAAATATTTAATATGTTTTTAGATTAAAATAGTGTTTTTAATTAAAACTTTAGAATTTTTATTTCTTTTGGTAAATTCAGACTCCTATGAAATGATAATTTAATAAACTTCAAAAAAAAAATTCCGCATTTTTTACATATTTTGATACTCTTGCCATTTCGGTTACGTAGAATCGGGTACTTTATTTATTTCAGAAAAAATAATTATTATAAATTCTATTTAACATTTCTTTTCTTAAATTATTAACATTTTAATGTATTCAATATATTTTTCGGATGAATACTAACAATTATTAGGGTAGGCGAAAAATAGGTATTTTTAAAAAAAAGTATTTTCTACACCTTTTTGTCTAAAAAGGCGATTTCTAATTAAATCTGTTTTTTGAAAAAAGCTTTTATAAAAAGTTATGATTTCTAATGTTTATTTTCCAAAAAATTTCTGAAAATCCATAATTTTGATAAAAATTAGAAAATTGTTTATAAATAAAGATTAAATTTTCTGTTTCTCAATTACAATTCTGTTTTTACAAAATTATAAGTTTCTTTTTGAAAATGAAAAAAATTTTTTATAAAATTACTATTTTTTATCACAATTTGTTAACAAAATTCTATTCTTCTTTGAAAAAAAATAATTTGCATTATTTTTCGTTTAAATTTCCAAAGTTAATATATTTATAAAAAAATTGTTTAGAAAATTTTAAATATCTTCCGGGGAAAAAAAACCTATAATTTGTCAATTAAGATTTTTTTGATAAAAATTAGAAAATTGTTTATAAATAAAGATTAAATTTTCTGTTTCTCAATTACAATTCTGTTTACAAAATTATAAGTTTCTTTTCGAAAGTGAAGAAAATTTTTTATAAAATTACTATTTCTTATTCCAGTTTGTTAAAAAAAATTCTATTCTTTGAAAAAAAATAATTTGCATCATTTTTACATTTAAATTTCCAAAGTTAATATATTTATAAAAAAATTTTTCAGAAAATTTTAAATATCTTTAGGGAAAAAGTCCCTATAATTTTTTAATTAAGATATTTAACTAGATTATTTAAAAATTTTGTTAAGTAATTTGCATAATTTCTATTTTTTATTATAATTTTTTAACGAAACATCAACCATTTTTTAAAAGAAATAACAAATTTTCGTAAATTCTCTTTTTTAATTATACTTATTGATCGTGATTACAAAAATAGAATATTGATAGAAAATATAAATTTTTAGAAAATTAGCTTTATTAGAAGACAGAAAATTTTAAAATCACCTTTATTAGAAAATTTTTTTTTAGAAATTCACCTTTATTAGGAAAAAAAAATTTAGAAAATACGATTTAGAAAAACTGTACCCCAACCATTATTAGAAACATAAGAATGAAAATTAAAATATTTGCAGAAATTATAATTGAAATCTTTTGAGTTTGAATTTTATTTTTTTTAGTTTATTAATTTTATTATTTTATTACATAACTTTATACGAGCTTAAAAAATGTTTGAGGGATTTCATGAGAAAATTACATGTATAAAAATTACATTTGAAACTTGAATTGAGTAGAGGCATGTTTTTTAACTGGTAATTATATTTATTTTAATAAATAATAACAGAAGCCATTAATAAATCGCAAAAAGATCCAAGGCAAGAAGTAGTAATTTTGATTTTTCGAGGATTTTCTAAAAATCTCGGTATTTAAACTAAATTATAATTTCCACTCCTTGGAAGCAATTTTTTTCGTTTGCTAATTTGCTTATTATTCATTTTAATGTTAGAAGTCAATAAAAAACATTCCAAGGAGTTCGAAGGCGGGGAAAGCAGTGATTTTGATTTTTTTTCGATAATGATTTATTTTATATTTTGGGATTTCTGAAAAATTCGTGGCAAAAAATAAAAATCACTGCTTGCCCCGTCTTTAATCTTCTTGCAATTTTTTTTAAATGGCTTCTGAGGCGTGGAAATGATAATATAGTTCAAAGACCGAGATTTTTTAAAAAGTCATAACTATTGTAAACGTGCAAGAATATAAATTTGTAATTATTAAATTTTTTCTGTGGAAAGCAGGTATAGGCAGATTGCTACCGTGATAATTCTTTAAATTATTCTTTAATTTAATTTAATTAAAAAATTAATTAAATTAAAAATTAATTAATTAATTTTAATTTTAATCAAAATTTGAGAATTTTTAATTTCTGGAGATACAATATATACCGTGTAGAAAATTACACGTTCTAGAAATTAATGGCACGTTGGTTATATATAGTAATTTCGAAATTGCCCGTAAGTGTCCAACTGATATCAGTCTGCTTTGGGTGGAATTTTGGTTTCATACTCGAGAATATGTCATCACACGTTCCTGAGATTAAGCTTACCACTTGTGATGCAGAATTGCATTTAAGATGGATCGTGATTATTCCTGTAACGCTGAATCAGCTTTTACGGATAATTGATCCACTTTCTAACAGTTTCTCAAATCATTGTTAATTTACCACAAGTAATACGATGAGAAAAGAATTTTTTCCATGGTTTAGCAAACATGGTATGTCACTGTTGTGAAAATCAAAGACAAAATCAAAAAAATTTTAGTTGCCTTAGCACCAAACTTTTATTGTCAGAATTACAATTTTTCTTCTTCTTCTTCTTCTTCAAAAAAAAATTCTTCAAAAAAATTGATAAAAAATTAATTTTATTTTCAGTTCACTTTTGACTTTCAGTCAAAAGTGAACTTTTTTCACAAGGGAAATGTTTTTTTAAAATATTATATTTTTTACATGAATTCAATAATTTAGAAACTTGTTGATCATCAATTGTAACAACATGTAATTGTTAGGTTCTCGATGGGTATTAATTCGACCACTTTTCACTGTAAATTTGTTATGTAAGAAAGTCTTAAAGTTAATAATTATAATTATTAACTTTAAGACTTTCTTCCTTTCTTTTATAATTATAAAATTATTATCCCTTATTATAAGGCAGAGATGTGGAAAAGTTTTAATATTGTAAAAATTAATTATTACAAATTACCTGCATTAAAATTGTCAGTTGTTATCGTCACTTCTAATTAATATTTCTTTTTAAAGGTTTTAAAGTGTTTAATTATAATTTATTTTTGAATCATTAAAACTTTAATACATCACTGACCTTCTTTATTCTATTTTAGATTTTCTTACGAAATTTTAATCCAATTTATTAAAATTTTAAAAAAGAAATGTGGTCGAAAAAGTTATCATTGATTTTGTAACATTCACATGCCATTAAACAGTAATTCATTATTAAATAGATTGCTTATTTTTGTATTAAAATAATTGAATAGTCGCACAAGTTTCTGGCAAAAATTTATTTAAAAACAAATTTTAGTTCCAATTTTAGGTAGCTGACAATTAAATATTAAAAGCATTATAACGTGGATTTTTAGAAACAATTGAATTGTAAAAAGGTTTTGTATTAAAATCTTTAAAAATGTCAATTTTTCCTATTATTAACATAATAAAATTATGATTAATAATAAAACACCAAAGCCAACGATTTGTAAAAATTGTAAGTTAGATACTAACTTAGTTACTAAGTTAGTTACTAAAAATTATTATTAAATTGTTATTATTAATTATTTAACTATTAATGTTAGTTACTAAATTGTATTGTGTTCAAAACTTTTTTAAATTCTCGTCAAAATTTCAATTCTCTTTATAAATAAAAAAAAATTCTTCTCTAATATTCAATTTTATTACAAAATTTTAATCAAATTCTTGTCAAAATTTCAATTATTTTCAAATGTTTTCTAAAATTCCATAATTTTCAATATCTACTATTTCAATAAAATTTTCCAAAAGAATTCCATTATTCAAAATAATTTGAATACAATTCTGCGCAAACATTCAATTATTTTCAAAAATGATAAAATTTTTTACAGAAATTCAATTATTTACAAATTTTTTTTTATAAATTTCTTCACAATAATTCAATTATTTTCATAAATAATGAAACTCATTGCAGAATTTCAATTATTTTTAATGCAATTTTAATCAAATTCCTCGAAAAATGCAATTATTTTTAAAAATCTTATTAAAATTTGTTCAAAGAATTTAATGAATTAAAAAATTTATTGATAACATTTTTTAAGAGAATTTAATTTCAAAAAACATGAAATTAATAAATTTTTATTTCTGTATTTAAATAATTGAATTCTCGTAGGATTTACTAATAAAAATGGTTTTAAAACTGAATTTTGGTTAAAATTTTAGATTATCATTGAGTATTAAAAGCATTATAACGTGGATTTTTGGAAATAATTAAATTTTGAAAAAGATTCAAACTAAAATCATTGAAATTCTCAACTTTTTCATATTTTTGACAAATAATTATGTCGAATTAATTCTTTATAAAAGTTTAACAGGATTTTTATTGAAATTATTTCAAGTTTATATTTTTTAATATATATTTATTTGCAGATTTTCCGAAAAATTGAAATTTTGTAAAATTGAATTGCAAACAAGTAAATTTGAAAATTCTCATAAAACTCATCGCAGTGTATCAATCATTTTTCATACAATTATTATAATTGAATTTCTTGAAAAAAAATAATTCTGTTCATGCAAGTTTTAATAAAATTCGACAAAAGAATTGAATTATTAAAAAATTTGTTTCTAAAAATCATTATGAGAATTGAATTTTGAGAAATATTCAGTAAATTATTTACTTTTGCATTAAAATAATTAAATTCTTGTAGAATTTTTGAATAAAAATTGATTTTCATTTCATAAAAATGAATTTCAGTTAAAATTTTAGATTATAATTAAATATCAAAAGAAATATTAAGTAAACGTTTTAGAAATAATTGAATTTTCAAAATTGAATTGAATATCAAAAGAAATATTGAGTAAACGTTTTGGAAATAATTGAATTTTCAAAATTAATATTTAAAAAGAAAGTTTAATTGCATTTTTTAATAATATTTGATGTTTTTATTTTCTAATATGCATTTAATTAAAGAATTTACGAATAATTAAAATTTCGTTAAATTTATTAATTAATTATTATTAAAAGTAATAGATGTAAAGTAAAATTGTAGTTAAAATTTTTTGAAAATAATAATCGAATTGAAATAATGGAAATAATTTTGAAGAAGTATTCTTATAATATAAAATAATGATTTTATTACCCGGTCATCTTTAATTATTATAAAATATGAAGAAATCGATCACTCCTAGTCGAAGACTTCGAGTTATCGATATCTTTATGTTTTATAGTTATAAAAAAATTTATTAAACCAAAATTTCATTCTTTGTAAAAAATAACACCAAAATTGATTATTTTAATCTTTTTTGTTGTTAATTTGTAACAGTTTTTTAATATCTCGTCACGATTTACTGTGATACTGTTTGACTGAAAATTATTTTTCTACATTTAAAAAATAGCAAGTTTCTCCTAGCAGGGAATGAATTGTTTGGTGTAAAAATGATTTAAATTATAATTTATTGATCACAGGATTGATGAGGTGATAATTTGAATTTCGAAAAAAAAACTAAAATGAAGAATGATGAAAATATTAGAAATATATGTATATATGTATATAAATTTGATTACGATGAAAACTTAGTTTTTGTATGACAGGAAACTAATTTAGAAAGTCTCAATATTGAGATAGCTGGTAACGAGTAATGCGTCTTTTGTTCCCGAGGGGGTTAAACTGTCTTCAAGTTGCAAACTCGGCAATACTGTCTAGCTTTCAATTTCGCAAAGACCATGTTGCTAAGTTTGCAAGGCAAAGATGATTCAGTCCCTTGTGACAAAGCTAAATAAATTAAAGTTGACAGTATCAACTGTGTGCCACGTTTATTTGGAATCTCATTTTCTTCGACATTATTTCCTAAATATAAAACAAAAAACAGATAATTGCATTTTATCGACTCTATCAAATTCATTAAATATAAAAACGGAAATATATATATATATATATATATATATACATATATATATATATATATATATATATATATATATATATATATATATATATATATATATATATATATATATATATATAATGTCAAATTTAAATTGAAAATTATACACAAATTCAATCGTTTATTTGTGAAAATTCCGTATTCAACATTTTATTAATTAAATACAGTCGGCGTTTAATTAATTTTCAAATTTATTTTCATGGCAAAAAGAGGTCAATGTTCAATGTATTCTTTTTTTTATTCTCTTCTTTTTGTTAACCGCGTTCTATTTTTGTGTTTAATAGCTTATTTTGCGAGAAAATAAAAATCGTTTTTTTATTAAAACTAATTTTACTCATAACTTTTTTTTACAATCGAAAAATTTCTATAGAATTTTATATAAAATTCAAAAAACATTTTGTTCTATAGAATTTCTATTTTTCTATTGTTTCTATTTTTTCTATTTTTCTATTTCTTTTTTTTTTGCATAATATTAGGTGGAAATTTAAACAATTTGTTTTTCAGATCATTCTGGTAAAATTCGATTGTATTTTTTCCCTTATATTTTTTTTTAAATTTATAGAATAATTTTTGAAAACTAATTATTTTCTAAAGACATTTCTCATATGGGTGAATTTTCTGAAAGTGACACTTTTAAATTTCAGTTTTTCAATTAATTTTTTTCTTCAATTATATGGTTTTTTTCTATTAAAACTACTTAATTTCATACTCAAGAGTAAGATTTTTAGGTTGCGCAAAATTAATTCTTAAAAATATTAAAGTTTTTTTCATTTGAAAAATATTATTGTTGCTCCATTAAATTAATTTTATTTCATTGGCGAGCTTTTCTATTAAAAATTCACGCCAATATCGCGTTCACGAAATCGAAAATAAAATTACACTGCTTCAAAATTAATAATTTGTATATTTTAATACCAAGTATATTCAATTGGATGAAAATATAAATGTATTTAAAGTATTTGATTTAATGGTAATTTGGGTTAATTTTTTCAAAGCAATGCAGGTAAATACTGAAAACAAAAGAAAAACTAGCATATTTCAAGGAAAAGGCTTCGGAGATGAAAAGCTTCGGAGATGAAAAATAAATTTTCTTTCATATTTTTATTATTTATTTATTTTATTATTATTTATTATTATTTATTTTATTATTTATTTATTTGAAATAAAACATCAAAGTCAACGATTTGTAAAAAAGCAATAAATTTAGCTTTTTCCAAAGAGAATCGTAAGTTAGTTACTAACTAGTAACATAGTTACTAAATTCAATTGTGTTCTAAAATTTTTAAAAATTCTCGTCAAAATTTCAATTCTCTTTATAAATAATAAAATTCTTCTCTGACATTCAATTATTTTCAAAAGTTTTCTAAAATTCCATAAATTTCAATATCTACAATTTCAAAAAAATTTTCCAAAAGAATTCCATTATTAAAAAAATTTTTAATACAATTCTACGCGAATATTCAATTATTTTCATAAATAATAACAATTTTTACAGAAATTCAATTATTTACAAATTTTTTAAATAAATTTCTTCGCAATAATTCAATTATTTTCATAAATAATTACAATTCTACAGGAATTCAATTATTTTTAAAAATAATAAAATTCTTTTAGGAATTCACCTATTTTTAGAAATAATAAAACTCATTGCAGAATTTCAATTATTTTTAATGTAATTTTAATCAAATTCCTTAAAAAAATGTAATTATTCTTAAAAATCTTATTAAAATTCATCCAAAAAATTTAATGAATTAAAAAATTTGTTGATAACATTTTTCATAAGAATTTAATTTGAACAAACATGAAATTAACAAATTATTTATTTTTAGATTTAAATAATTAAATTCTCGTAGAATTTACTAATAAAAATGGTTTTAAAAATGAATTTCATTTAAAATTTTAGATTATAATTGAATATTATAAGCATTATAACGTGGATTTTTGAAAATAATTAAATTTTGAAAAAGTTTTAAACTAAAATCATTAACATTATTAACTTTTTCCTATTTTTGACAAAAAATTCTGTAGAATTAATTCTTTTTAAAAATTTAATAGGATTCTTATTGAAATTATTTCAAGTTTTTATTTGTCAATATATATTTGATTGCAGAATTTTCGAATAATTGAAATTTTGTAAAATTGAATTGTAAACGAATAAATTTGAAAATTTTCATAAAACTCATCGCAGCGTTTTAATTATTTTTTATACAATTATATAATTGAATTCCTTGAAAAAAAGTAATTATGTTCATGCAAGTTTTAATAAAATTCAACAAAAGAATAGAATTATTAAAAAAAAATTTTACTCAAATTCTTTATGAGAATTGAATTTTGAGAAACATTCAATTATTCAATAAATTATTTACTTTTGAATTTAAATAATTAAATTCTTGGAGAATTTTTTAATAAAAATTAATTTTCATTTCATAAAAACGAATTTCAGTTAAAATTTTAGATTAGAATTGAATATTAAAAGAAATATAGAGTGAACTTTTTGGTAATAATTCAATTTTCAAAATTGATATTTTTGAAAAAGTTTAATTGAATTTTTTGAATATTATTTGAAGTTTTTATTTTCTAATACGCATTTAATTTAAGAATTTAAGAGTAACTGACATTTCGTGAAATTGATTAATTAATTATTATTAAAAATAATAGATATAAAGTAAAATTGTAGTTAAAAATTTTTGAAAATAATAATTGAATTTAAATAATGAAAATAATTTTGAAGAAGTATTCTTATAATATAAAATAATGATTTTGTTACTTGGTCATCTTTAATTATAATATTAAATATGTAGAAATCGATTAAAATTGATTATCGATATCTTTATATTTTATAGTTATAAAAAATGTAATAAACTAAAATTTCATTAATTGTAAAAAATAACACCAAAATTGATTATTTTAATCTTTTTTGGTGTTAATTTAATCTGCAACACTTTTTAATACCCCCCACGATTTACTGTGGCAGTTATTTATTAAAAAGGAAGGCTTCGGAGATGAAATTAATTTTTACTCGGAGAAAAATGTTAATTTCGATTATTTATAACAGCAATAATTTTTCTCCTTTTTGTAAATAAAATATAGGAAAATTTAACGTCAGATTCTCAGCTTTATTTTAATGTGCATTAAAATTTTGTTTAAGATATTTTTAAAGTACAAAATGTCAGTAATCATTGTAAAGTAATTTTAACCTATGAACTGAAGACAAAGTTTAAACATTTTTATCAAAAATAAAAGTGAGGTCTACAAATTTTTAAAATGCACATAATGATAGAAAAAACATTGTACTTTCTGACAATATTTTTAAAAAATTTCTGAGAATTTGAAAAAAACCATGAAAATTTAATTTTATTGTAGAAGTCCTATTGGAGACATGTTGAAAAGGCTTCGGAGATGAAAGTAATTTAGTTATTAGGTAAATTAAGTTGTATAAAATTATTTGCTTTTCTTTTAAAAATGATAAATAAGTGCTAAATTTTCACTATGGAAATTGATAATAATTATTAAAGAGTAGATTTTGTAAAATTAATCGAGACATAAAAAATGTCACTTTCAGAAAATTCACCCATATAATTTAATATTTAATCTTTGAATAAAGAGAGAGAGAAAGGGAGGAGAAGGAAAAAATGATTTCTGATTTTTCCAAATGTGTCAATAAAAATAAATAAGTGATTATTCGTCGAAAATGGTAATTTATCCAGATTGTCTATTGCAGTTTATCGTTTCACGAGCACGTTTTCCCGTATAGATTATATAGATTGCAAGCATTTCAAATTGAAGTACTCTCCTTTTCACATCGACGTTCCTGTCAATTTATCATGAGGACGTTCATCAATTTTGTTTACTGCCGTTTTCATTCGCGTCAAAAAGCACATTCTCACCAGGCGCTGAACATTAATTAATGATTTAAACCTATTTTCTTTTTTACCCCTTCCCCCGTCTCCCCACTTCTATTTTTTACATATTCGAATTTCGAGTTAATTTTTTTTTTTCAAATAACTTATATGTCACCTCACTTGTCAACTATTTATCGTGTATTTGGAATTAAAAACAAAAAAAAAAAAATCAAGAAAAATCTTTCCATCCGTCAGTCAATGTGATGTGAAATTTTCATCCCTGCGATAAACTTGACGTAAAATTTTATTTGTCAATTTAATAATATTAAAATTCTTTTATTCGAATAGAGATAAACGAATTTGTTTGCGATAAGAAATATAACTGACAGAAAGTGAATATTTTTTTTATTTTTATTTTTTAGTCCTTTGATATTCGTATAAGAGAAAAATCATATTATACGGAGGGGCAGAAAATAATTTCATTTTTTCCTTACGTTATGACCTAGTTTATTCACTATACTTTGTGCATGAATTCTTGAACTAACGAAATTTGAAGACTTTCGCATATTCGCTACATCATTCTGAGTTATGCTTCACAAAGTCATAAATGAAATTATGACTCATGAATCTGAGACGAATAATCGTAAAATGAACAAGGCAAGAAATGTAAATTGTATTTTTTTCTACATATATAGAAGCGCAGATAGATCAAAAATTCTATTATCTACAATTTAAAAGGGTTGCATCTTGTCTCTAGAAATTTTTCATTTTCAAAGTGTGCAATAATAAAAAATTTCCAAACATGTATTTACATTCATTTATTTTTTTATTTTTTTAAGCATCAATTTGATGCCGAAAATTTCTATCAATTTTTTATTTAATCCATATTTTATGGTAACAATTCGTTTTTATTTAAGAGTGAAAAAAATTAACTCTAATAATTTACCATTGGAGGAATCTCAATTAATTAGAATTCACAAAAATATACCAACTTGTTACAAAAAATTTTAAAATAGTTTAGTATTTTCAAAAAATAAGTTGAAACTACTTTCCGTTTGCACAAATCACTGTAAATTGATTTTCTATTACTAGAATCTAGTTTTGAACATGTTCGAAAACAATTTTGAATAATTTAATTTGTTCCAAAGTATTTCATTTGCAAAAACTACTAAGTACTTGTTCGAAACTATTCCAAACTAGTTTCAATAAGTTCTAGTTCGAAACTATTCAAAAAAAAGTTTTAAAAATTAGTACTAATTTTGAATTTAATTAACCAAATTTAAATTGTTTTAAATTAGTTATTAGTTTTCATTATTTTATTTAAATTTAATATTCGTCTTCTGAATGATTTTCAAATTATTTAGTACAGTTGAAAACAATTTGAATCTATTTCAAGTTGTTCTGAAACAGTATTGAAGTGTTTAACACCAATCTGAACTTGTTCATATTTGCCGAAAACAACATTAACCAATTTCAAAGAAATCTTAACAGGTTTCTAGTCAAATTTAATCAATTTTAAAATTTGTTTGCCTTACTGAATCTGACATTTTCAATTTTTAAAAACTGATTTCAGATTCCTAATAATTAAGATCGAAAGTTTCACAAAAATCCATTAAAAATCAGATCGACAGCATAAATGGACTACTGTTCAATCATTTTACTTTTAAGATATAAAAAATTTCAATATTTTTGCTTTTTCTGTGTAATAAAAATTTTTAATTGTTTCAACACTATTTTTAAAACGATCAATGTCAGGGTTGCCACAAATATTTAATTTTATTTTTCCCTGACTTTTCCCTGATTTTCAGACAAAATTCTCACTTTTTCCCTGACCATAAAAATATTCTGATTCACTCTAAAAATTATTAGATACTCAAAAAAATGTTCTATTAAATTTATTTACAAATTTTATTCATTGTAAAATTATTCAAAAACATCAATAACTAAATTTTTAAATAAGTATTTAATTATTACTTTTACACAGGAATTAAAATTCTTCAGAACATTCAAATTCAAACCTTTTTGAAACACAACAATTTATAAGAATATTATTACAAAACGTAAAGAAGACGATCACCTTCTTCATGTTTTGTTATAATTTAAATAACCATCAAATTTTTCAGAACAAATTTAATTATTTACAAAAATCCTAATAAAATCGTTCGCAAGAATTCAATTATTTTTAAGAGTAGTAAATTTTCCCAACAAAATTCAATTATTTGAAAAAGTTGTAATAAAATTCGTTGCAATAATTCAATTATTTCCATAAACAATAAATCGATTATTCGGTTATTTCATTTTTTAATCAATTTTTATTAGAAAATTATAGAAAAATTCAGTTATTTAAATTAAAAACTAAATAATCTATTGAATAATTGAATGTTTGTTAAAATTGAATTCTCATAAAGAACTTTATCAATAAATTTTTAAATAATTAAATTCTTTTGTCAAATTTTAATAAAATTTTTATGAATAATTACATTTTTCGAGGAATTTGATTAAAATATTGTACCCAAAATTAATTAAAATCCTCCGATGAGTTTTATTATTTATAAAAATAATTTTACAAAAGTTCCAAAAATGTTATTAAAATTTTTCTAAAATAATTGAATTTCGGTAAAGAATTTTATTATTTATAAAAATAATTCAATTCTTGTAAAGAACTTTGTTAAATTTTTTTAAAATAATTGATTTCAGCGACGAATTTTATAAAAATCTTTTTAAATAATTGATGTTTTCAAAAAATTTTATAAAATTTTGAATATATTACATAGTTAAATTCACGTGAAAATTTTATTATTTATGAAAATAATTGAATTATTTCAAAGAAATTTATTAAAAATTTCATAAATTATTGAATTTCTGTGAAAATTTAACAGAAATTTTATTCAAGTTTTTAAATATATTTGAATTTTGAAGAAGAATTGTATTATTTATATCAGTAATTGATATTTTGACAAGAATTTTTTAAAAAATTTTGAACATAATTGAATTTTGGAGAAGAATTGTATTATTTATAAAGATAATTGAAATTTTGACAATTTTTGAATATAATTGAATTTCTGGAAAGAATTTTATTATTTTTGAAAATAGTTTAATTTTCACAACGAAATTTATTCAAATTTATAAATATAATTGAATTTCGGTGAAGAATTTTACTATTTCTAAAAATAATTGAATTCTTGAAAAGAACTTTGTTAAATTTTTTTCAATAACTGAACTCTTGCGACGAATTTTATAAAATTCTTTTTAAAATTTAAATAATTGATATTTTTCGAAAAATTATTTGAAATTTTTTATATTAAATAATTGAATTCCTGTGAAAATTTTATTATTTATGAAAATAATTGGTTTATTTAGAAAAAATTCATAAATAATTTTGTAAATTATTGAATTCCTGTGAAATTTTTCTAAGAATTTTATTAAAGTTTTTAAAAATAATTGAATTTCGAAGAAGAATTGTATTATTTATACAGATAATTGAAATTTTGATGTGAATTTTTAGATAAATTTTAAACATAATTGAATTTTGGAGAAGAATTTTATTATTTATGAAGATAATTGAAATTTTGACCAGAATTTAAAAAAAAATTTTGAACATAATTGAATTTTGGAGTAGAATTTTTTTATTTTTAAAGATATAATTGAAATGACCAGAATTTTTTTAAATTTTTGAATATAATTGAGTTTTGGAAAAGAATTGCACTATTTATAAAGATAATTGAAATTTTTCCAAGATTTTTATTAAAGTTATTAAAAAGAATTGAATTTCGAAAAAGAATTTTATTATTCATAAAGATAATTGGAATTTTAGCGAGAATTTTTAAAAAAATTTTGAACATAATTGAATTTTGGAGAAGAATTTTTTTGTTTTTAAAAATATAATTGAATTGACCAGAATTTTTTTAAACTTCAGAATATTATTGAATTTCTGCGAAAAATGTTATTACTTTTGAAAATAATTGAATTTCTGTAATGATTTGTAACTTTTCCAAAATTTAATTTTTTTAGTATTTTTAATTAAAATTCTGTTATCAATCTAGTATTTATGAAAATTGTAAAAATTATTCATTACATAATTTATAAGTCATAATTTTATGATAGTTCTTTAAAAATTAAGTTATTTAAAAATAAATTATTGTCTGAAATAGAAAAAGTCAAGGTTTTGTATTAAAATTCGTGGTTATTTTTATAGTTCACAAGGCAAACAAAAAAACATCAAAATTTAGAGTTTTTTCATGAATTTTTGAATTTCGATTTTCTCCAGTACTTTTAATAAAAATCCCTGACTTTTCCCTGATTTCCCCGACCAATTTTGCTTTCCCTGTGTAGTGATTTGATAATGTGTAGGTAAATTGAGTGACGATTGTCGGGAGAATCTACGATTGTTAATATGAGTGAGAGTGGGAGAAATAGAATGAATGAAAGACTAATTATAATCGACGAGACATTTTATTTCTGGACTTACTCAAGTAAACTTTAAACTACATATATACTATTGAATATAAATTTCATAAAATTATAAAAGGATTAAATATATACATATATTAAAAGTAACGGAAACCACGTTTTTAAAAGGTATTTATTTATATATTTGTAATAATTGTAAAAATTCAAATTTAGATAAATAATTAATATTTCATCGCTAAAAAATGTTGTAGCGTGGTTTTCTTTGATGTGCTTTAAAAAAGGACTTTAATCTCTAATCCCCGGATTGATGTCCATGCGAATATCTTCACAAATTTACCAGAAGCAGGCGAATGTTCAATAATATCACGGGAAATATTGGTGGACGATATTGTGAAACTTCATTGTTAACAATTCACGCTGCTTGAAGAATATCATCGCAAATAACATCTTGCACACAGTGAGTTAGCGTGATAACGCTTAAAATGGTATTATCCTTTTATATTTCATTTAGTTTACTTGATTATATAATTTGAGCAAATTTATATTATTATAAAAAAAAAAGGAATGTTATTAATGGAATGTATGTATGTGTATGAATTTATGTATGAGTTTAAATAGATGTAATTTTGATTATTGTTTAAATTTATTTATTTAAAAATATTTGTAATATCACAACAAATTTTAAAGTAGTAAAATTATACACTCGCTAAGTAGTTTTAAATAATAAATTTATATTATGAATTTTAGACATTTTTATTTATAGAATAATATTCGAAAATTAGAATTTCAAAGAAATCATTTCATTAAGTAGTTTTAAATAATAAATTTATATTATGAATTTTAGACATTTTTATTTATAAAATAATATTCGAAAATTAGAATTTCGAAAGAAATCATTTCATTTGGCGCTCAACGTATATAAAAGCTGTTCAGGACGCTTTCAAAGTCATTGTTTGTTTTTGCTTATGCCTCTGTCTATTGTATGTAATAATAATAGTCTTGTTTTGTGTGATAAATACTTGTAATTGGAATTGAATATTTTGTTTCGTGCTGATTTTATGCTAAATTATATTGTGATTTTATTTTCTTGAATATTGTATAAAATGTGGTCAAATTCAGAGTTAGATAGAATGGGACGAAACCGAGATAAATTTAACGATACAGAAAGATTTGTTGAGAATAATACATTGGTTTGGAGAATTGAAGCATTGGAGAGAGAAGTAGGAAATTTAAAAGAAATTTTGTATAGAAAACAACCGTTCCAAAATCAAAGTTTATTTAATAATCATTATGATTCAGGTTTTGATTTGCCGCGATCAATAAAATACGAAATGACATTGCCTAATTTTTCGGGTTCATTAGCAGACGATCCTCAGGAATATTTGAGGGATATTGATCAATATTTAACTTTTAAACGAGTTCCAATTGACTATGCACCAAAGATTATACAATCTTCCTTGAGTGGGTACGCGCGTGTCTGGTTCGATGCTAATCGTTATGATATGGCTAATTTTCCACAATTCTGTGATCGTTTTAGAGAGGAGTTTTTATCAATCGATGCTCAAGATCGACGAAGGGATATCTGGAGAAATAAAAGTTATGACGCGAGTGAAACTTTGGTTAATTTTTTCTATAATCAAAGATCTGAAGGAATGAAAATTCAACCTCCAATGACGAATTATGAAATTAATAGAATTATAATATCACAATTACCATCGCGCGTTCAGATAGCTTTGGCGGGGATTGACTTGACTAATGTTAAACAAGTAGTTGGTTCACTAACTAGAATTGACGATGCAAATGTTGTAGAACAATATAATAGCAGACGTGGTAGTGATCAATTTCGGTCAGCCAATACAAATGAACGTTATAGCAGTCAGCGAGGTAGTGATAGTGGTGCTAGTTCTTATCGGTTGCCTCCGACGGTACATAATGATACTCGTCGTACAAATGATTCACAAAAAGTAAATAATCAAAATAATCGAGATGAATTTTCGCGGAATCAAGGACCAAGAAATTATGCAAGCAATAATCAGTATCGGGATAATAGAGATACTAATTTTAGTCAGAATAAATCAAATCGAAATGATGATCATACTAATAAACAATGGCGAAATAATAATTCAGATCAAAATAAAAAGTCTTATAATCGGGTCGCGTCCATTGATACAAATCATGATTCAAGTAGATCTCTTGATGGTGATGATTTGCAAAACCTCGCGTGTAATATCGCTGCGATTGGAGAAAATAATGATGCAAGAGAGGATCGTGATTCGATTGTAAATCAGACTGATCAATACAGTCATCAGTCACAAATACGGGAAAATAATATTGAACAGAATAAAGATCATATTTCGGGAAACGAGTATCTGACTCGAGAGACATAGGTCCTGCTCCGAGTCATTATGATTTAATAACATATAAGGACCTAACACATGATGTAGAATATAAAGATTCAACAACTGGTATTCAGAAAAAAGGTTCGCGAAGTCCAAGAATTACGTTTATTAAAATGGGAATTCAGGTACAGGCTTTGTTGGATACCGGTAGTCAAGCTACATGTATGTCGCGTATTATGTTTGAAAGACTTGAGAATATTTACCTTAGTAATGATCAAAAAGAAACCTGGGATATTATGCCCGTGAGTAACATGGCAATTACTGCTGCTTTCGGAAAGCGAGTTTGTAAAATATCGCAACAGGTGTATATGACTATAAACATAGGTAATAGAGAATTTAAAACAATACTATTGGTGGTACCCGGTCTTGCGTATGACGTCATTTTGGGAACGGATTGGCTCGATGAGTATAGCGTAAATATAAATTATGAAAAAAAATCTATTTCATTGAATGGTGATGACATTTGTTATCCGCAGGTTTCATTTAATGCACAACTTCCTAGGGTATCGCATGATTTGGATACGGTGCAAGTAAACAATGGCATTCATCTTATCACTAGAGCCGATACTGGTGATATAAATGATTATGTTGATATGGATGATTCAAATCATTTATTTGATACAGTATTGTCAAATGAATTTTTTGATGAATCTACAATAGTTGTTTCTGCATGTATTCAGGTTATTCCTTCAGAGGTGCTTGATGAATCATTGAGCGAAGTAACGTTGTTAGAGAGTAATCAATTGATGAGATTGAGGGACTTAATTTGTAAATTTTCGAATGTATTCTCGGAAAATCCTGGTTTACTAAAAAATTTTGAGTTGGATTTATTACTGACTCATACTCAACCCGTTATTCGAACATCTTATCAGATACCGATAATTTACAATTCACAAGTGAGTCGGGAATTGAACAGATTGATTAAACTTAATGTAATAAAGATTGCTGCAAGTAAACATTGTAATCCGATACGTGTAGTACCAAAAAAGGACGGCACTGTTAGACTTTGCTTAGATGCGCGACAAATAAATAAATATCTAGAGGCTGATAATGAGGGACCTCCGCGAATCGAAAATATCATACAAAGACATCACGGTAAGCGTGTATTCACTATCATGGATTTGTCAATGGGTTATCACCAGATTAAACTGTCTGAGAGATCCGAGCAGTACACAGCATTTGTAATCGAAGGTCGTTGTTATGTGTTTTGTCGAATGCCATTTGGGCTTAAAATCGCTGGTTCTGTTTTTATACGCGCAATGAATGATGTTTTCGATGAAAGTTTCTCTGACTTTTTAATAATATATGTGGATGATATTTTAATTGCATCCACAAGTATAGAACAGCATTTCATAGATATAGAAAAAGTTTTGTGTAAATTGTCGGAATTCGGCTTAACTGTTAATTTGAGAAAAACAATGTTCTTTCGTGAGGAAATTCCATATTTGGGTATTATTATGACACCTCATGGAATAAAACCTGATCCAAAAAAACTGGAAGTATTACAACAGACTCCTGAACCAACTTCGCGTTTGGAATTGCAAAAAGTACTAGGTGTATTCGGATACTATCGACGCTTTGTTACTTCATATGCAAATTATCTTGATCCTTTTCGCGAGTTGTTAAATTCAAAAATAAAATTTCGTTGGACACAGGATCATAGTCGAGAATTTGATAATTTGAAGCGTAAATTTTTGGCAACGGTACCGTTAAGTAATTATCTTCCGGATAAAGTATTTCGATTACAAACCGATGCATCGAAGCGAGGTATAAGTGCAATTCTGTATCAGTTGGATGACGAAGAATGTGAGCGTATTGTCTCTATAGTAAGTCGCTGCTTGACGCGAGCTGAAATTCATTACACTGCCACGGAACTCGAACTTTTGGCAATAGTTTTTGCATTGATCAAATTTCGCGTGTATCTCTTAGGTCAATTTTTTTATGTTGTTACTGATCACGCGGCACTGACATTTCTTCTAAAAACTCCCTATCATAACTCAAGGTTAATGAGGTGGTCGCTATTCCTTCAAGAATATCCCTTTCAAATCCAGCATTGCAAAGGGAAGGATAATATAGTCGCTGATTATTTTAGTCGTGCATTGCCGGATTTGAATGCGAATGAGGGGGGAGAGGATGTCATAGTGTCTTATCTTTCTAGTTGTCGTGATTTGCTTGATGATAAATTGATGGTGAGAGGGATGAATATCGCTTCAATTAATAAAATTGATATCCCGGAATTGAGAAACATTGGTAGATGGCAGAGATTAGATGAGTCTATTTATGAAATTCGAATGAATATTGACAATGAAAAATACAATAATAATTATATGATATATGAGGATATTGTGTACTATCGAAAAAATAATGATAAGGTTTGGAAATTAGTTGTTCCTGTTAGTATGCAGAAGAAGTTGATTTGCGAGGTTCACGAATCTATGGGACATATGGGATCTTACAAAACATATGCTGGATTGAAATCTAATTATTATTGGAAGGGAATGCAAAAAGAAGTAAAGAAAATTGTCGTGGCTTGTGACTTATGTCAGAGAGTCAAAATTTCGAATTGTTCATACGAAGGGCAATATATGCATGTTGTGGGAGAAAAAGTAAATGATCTTTTATGCATAGATTTCTTTGGTCCTTTGCCCTCGTCAACTGGTGGAGTGCAATATATTTTAGTAATATTAGATGCTTTTACCCGGTATGTAACTCTTTTTGCGATGAAACGGGCGACAACTCAATCTAGTATAGTAAAATTAAAAAAGTATTTCGAAGATCATGGCAAACCAGATCGAGTGTTATCCGATCATGGAACACAATTTACGTCTGGGAAATGGGAAACTTTTTTAAATGAAAATGGGATTAAAAGAATTATGTGCTCAATTCGTCATCCTCAATCTAATCCTTCTGAACGCGTGATGCGTGAGTTGGGTCGCTTGTTCCGAACTTATTGTCATGATTTACATTCTCGTTGGGCACGTTACATTAACAAAATAGCAGAATGGATAAATTTATCAGAGAATTGCACTACAGGTTATACACCTTATGAATTGCAATATGGGGTGACTAAGAGGGATAAAATTCGCGATTTGTTAAACTTTCCACCTGGAGTTGATGAGTCTCGAGAGATAAAAATTGAAATTGCAAAAGAACGAATAGAAAAAGTATGTGAAAAAAGACGAGAAAACCAGCATCGATTCAGTAGTTTGCGTATCGTTGAGGGAGATCGTGTTTTACTGAAAATTCCACATAAGTCGGATAAAGAAAATAAAGTAATATATAAATTTTTTCACATTTATTCTGGTCCTTTTAGGGTAAATAAAGTCATCAATCCTAATGCATTTCAATTAAGTGATTTGCAAGAACCTTCAAATATTGTTGGGACGTACAACCGAATTGACATAAAACCATATAAAACTATTAATGAGAATTAACCAAATCAGTGTATTGTTTGTACATAGATTTTTAAAATTATTTATGTTGAATAGTATGATTTGCGTATGTGCATGATTTTTGTGTGTTTTGAAAATATATAATGACTATTTATAAATATAACGACGAGAAGTCAATTTTATAATCGAATGGATCTAATTTTAATGACAAATGTTTTTCTTTTTGTAAAACTGATTGACGACGCTAAAATTATGTAAAGAAATTGTCAGAAAGAATGTAAATTTGTAATATTTATTTTTGTTATATTTTTATAAGATATTGAAGACTCAAGACTATATAATAGTATTTCGCTCCAATGAGGGGGATGATGTAGTGATTTGATAATGTGTAGGTAAATTGAGTGACGATTGTCGGGAGAATCTACGATTGTTAATATGAGTGAGAGTGGGAGAAATAGAATGAATGAAAGACTAATTATAATCGACGAGACATTTTATTTCTGGACTTACTCAAGTAAACTTTAAACTACATATATACTATTGAATATAAATTTCATAAAATTATAAAAGGATTAAATATATACATATATTAAAAGTAACGGAAACCACGTTTTTAAAAGGTATTTATTTATATATTTGTAATAATTGTAAAAATTCAAATTTAGATAAATAATTAATATTTCATCGCTAAAAAATGTTGTAGCGTGGTTTTCTTTGATGTGCTTTAAAAAAGGACTTTAATCTCTAATCCCCGGATTGATGTCCATGCGAATATCTTCACAAATTTACCAGAAGCAGGCGAATGTTCAATAATATCACGGGAAATATTGGTGGACGATATTGTGAAACTTCATTGTTAACAATTCACGCTGCTTGAAGAATATCATCGCAAATAACATCTTGCACACAGTGAGTTAGCGTGATAACGCTTAAAATGGTATTATCCTTTTATATTTCATTTAGTTTACTTGATTATATAATTTGAGCAAATTTATATTATTATAAAAAAAAAGGAATGTTATTAATGGAATGTATGTATGTGTATGAATTTATGTATGAGTTTAAATAGATGTAATTTTGATTATTGTTTAAATTTATTTATTTAAAAATATTTGTAATATCACAACAAATTTTAAAGTAGTAAAATTATACACTCGCTAAGTAGTTTTAAATAATAAATTTATATTATGAATTTTAGACATTTTTATTTATAGAATAATATTCGAAAATTAGAATTTCAAAGAAATCATTTCATTAAGTAGTTTTAAATAATAAATTTATATTATGAATTTTAGACATTTTTATTTATAAAATAATATTCGAAAATTAGAATTTCGAAAGAAATCATTTCACCTGACTTTTCCCTGAATTCCCTGACCTGTGGCAACCCTGAATATATGAAATAAAGAGAGTCACGAAGAATTTTTATTTTCCTATTAACTCACAATCTCTTAAGGAGTAAAAAATAAAAATGAATTCTTCTGAATAAAATTGACAGAGTTAATAAGCTGTAAAAATAGCGAGAGCTTTTTAAAAAAAAAAATTGCGAGAAAAAGAAAAATTCAAACAAGCGTTCTCTTTTTCCTGTTAGTCTCATACACTAATGGTGGGATTGAATGAATTTCTGTGAATAGTAGTTTATTATTCCCATCGCGACATGGACCCGCGAGCGATCGGACAATGACATCTTCGAGAACAATTCATTGTTCGTTGTAGAAATCTCGTTCGTTTATGAACTAAACCCCCTTCAGTTCGTTGCCGCGGGCCTTCTCATTGAATACACGACGGAACAATGTATTCTACACAATACCGCTGTCAACCGGAAATGACGCCAACGGAACGTTATATATTTAGATGTATGTGTGTACGACGCACGCGCCATATAGCTGCTACATCAAATAATTGGCGTCGTTGAGAAACCGTCTATTATAAACGTCATTAATTCCGAATAATTATACTTCCCAAATAATGAAACATTTGGCTATAAAAACTTGCGTCAATATTTTTTGGTAAAATTCACCATATTCTCCTGTAATGCACGGAGAACATTTAGTCATGAAATTTCACTGAATTTGGTTCGGTAAAATTCGCATGAACTGTCCTTATATATGAATCTGAATTTTATTTCACCGCTTGTGAGACAGATTCAAGTTAATAAACTCACAGTAAATCGTGGGGTAATAAAAAGTTTTGCAGATTAAATTAACACCAAAAAGATTAAAATAATCAATTTTAGTGTTATTTTTTAAAATAAATGAAATTTTGGTGTTATTTTAAAAAAAAAATGAAATTTTGGTTTATTAAATTTTTCTATAACTATAAAACATGAAGATATCGATAACTCGAAGTCTTCGAATCCGAATGATCGATTTCTTCATATTTTGTAATAATTAAAGATGTCCAAGTAACAAAATCATTATTTTATATTATAAGAATACTTCTTCAAAATTATTTCCATTATTTCAATTCGATTATTATTTTCAAAAACTTTTTATTACAATTTACAAATTACAATTTTATTTTAATTACAATTTTTTTATAGTAATTTAAATATAGTAAAGAAAGAAAAAATTGCAGATAATAAAATTTTGACGAGAATCTCTTGATAATAAAAGAATTATTTCGAAGAAATGTATATATATATTCTCGAAGAATTATTTCTTCGAGAATAGAAAAAAACTTTTTTTTAATTCATATAAAAAAAACTTTATATATCAGGTAGCAATAACCTTTTTTTTGCAATTTGTAATGCGACCCATCTCACAGCAACTCGAGGCGAGAAAAAGTTTCATCGTTATGTAACCTTTAATTAACGTTATAGAAGACTGTTACTCGACTTGATCCAAGATCACCTTTCTGAAAGTATATAAAAATAGCAAAAAAAAAAAAACGAGACGAGAAAAAAAATACCGATGAAAGATCGTGAGGGTGGAGGATGTTGTAGAGTTTAATAAAAAGTAGTAATGCGAACATTCTTTGGGTCCCATACCCCTGCCCTCTCTTCTTTAGCCTCCTATCGTTTTCCTTCTTTCTTTTTCTACGAGTTTCCGCAAGTCAACCTACACAACCCTTCCTTGGGCAATAACTCAGCTGCAGACTCCTTTCCACCCTTGCAAAAGAAAAAAAAAAAAAAAAAACTGAAAAAAACTTGACGCGATACAAATTGTATCTGCTCAACTTACATAAATCATCTTTCCTTCTATTCATGACGTGCGATGCTCCCTATAATCGTGACCCTTCTTCTTCTTTTTCTTTTTCTTCTTTCCCCCATTTTCAACTTTCTCCATAGTTCATTGCTCCTCTAATTTTTGAACTGGTAAAATATTTCTCCATTTTAAAATTTTTTTGTTCAATATTTCTCTTTTATTTATACTAGCACAAATAAAAAAATTTATTTTACTTTCAAAATAAAGTTGCCAACTAAATAAATATTGATTTAAATTTTAAACATATGCGTCAGAATTCGTGAAATTTTTCAAAAAAAAAAATAAAGTGTTTTTCTTTAAATCGTTTTTTAATCCGTGCAAGAAAAAAAGGTAAATCTCCATTATTTCAGTTTGTCAATCAAATAATTTTTTACATCACAGAAAAAGTGACAATTGGAGCATTCTACGTCAGACGGACAACCTCATACTTCTAGTGGAAAAAACTCTATTTTCAAAATGCTATTATTTCTATTATAATGCATGAAATAAAAAAAAATTACGACAGTTTTTTGTAGTAAATTTAACCGTCTTTATTTCGGTGCATTTTATTTTTAAAATTAGATTATTTTTCATTGAAAAAAGTAAAAAAGAAACTTTAAATTTTATTCTTTGAGGCATTCGACCATTTAAAAAAATTTTGATAATGGCTTAAAAAATTGTTTAAAATATATCCATTGTATGTGTTTAATGACAGAATGGTATCTTTTATCGTTTAACAGTTATTTCATTTATAAAGGAATGGTATTTTACAAAAAGAAATTAATAATTTTGATTAATGGTTAGACTTTTTCGATTCTATTTGCGACACTGTTCAGGTAATGTTGAAACAAGTGATACATGATACCCAAATTTTTAAAATTAAAATTAAAATTTTTAACCATAAAAGTATAATATTATTTTATAATGAAAATAATTACAAATAATTTTAATATTAATTTAAAATTTTGACGAGAATTTAAAAAATTTTTTTAAAATAATTGAATATTGAAGATATTTATTGTTTAGAAAGATAATTGAAATTTTAACAATTTTTGAATATAATTGAATTTCTGGGAAGAATTTTATTATTTTTGAAAATAATTAAATTTTTTCAACGAAATTTATTCATGTTTATAAAAATAATTGAATTTTGGTGAAGAATTTTACTATTTCTAAAAATAATTGAATTCTTGAAAAGAACATTGTTAAATTTTTCTGAATAACTGAACTCTTGCGACGAATTTTATAAAATTCTTTTTAAAATTTAAATAATTTATATTTTTTGAAAAATTATTTAAAATTTTTTATATTAAATAATTGAATTCTTGTGAAAATTTTATTATTTATGAAAGTAAATGGTTTATTTAGAAGAAATTCATAAAAAATTTTGTAAATTATTTAATTCCTGTGAAACTTATCCAAGAATTTTATTAAAGTTTTTGAAAATAATTGAATTTTGGAGAAGAATTGTATTATTTATAAAGAAAATTTAAATTTTGACGAGAATTTTTAGAAAAATTTTGAACATAATTGAATTTTGCAGAAGAATTTTTTTATTTTTGAAGATATAATTGAAATAACCAGAATTTTTAAAAAATTTTGAATATAATTGAATTTCTACGAAGAATTTTATTTCTTTTGAAAATATTTTAATTCTTCCAACAAATTTTATTCAAGTTTATAAAAATAATTGAATTTCGGTGAAGAATTTTGCCATTTCTAAAAATAATTAAATTTTTGAAAAGAACTTTGTTAAATTTTTTTCAATAACTAAACTCTTGCAACGAATTTTATAAAATTCTTTTTAAATAGTTGATATTTTTCAAAAAATTCTATAAAATTTTATGTATTAAATAATTGAACTCACGTTAAAATTTTATTATTTATGAAAATAATTGAATTATTTCAAAGGAATTTATTAAAAATTTTATAAATTATTGAATTTTTGTGAAATTCTTACAAGAATTTTATTCAAGTTTTTAAATTTATTTGAATTTTGAAAAAGAATTGTATTATTTATAACAATATAGTTAAAATTTTGACAATTTTTGAACATAATTGAATTTCTACGAAGAATTTTATTACTTTTGAAAATAATTTAATTCTTGCAACAAATTTTATTCAAGTTTATAAAAATAATTTAATTTCGGTGAAGAATTTTACTATTTCTAAAAAAAATTGAATTCTTGTAAAGAACTTTCATAAATTTTTTTTAATAATTGAACTCTTGCGACGAATGTTGAAAAATTCTTTGTAAATAATTGATATTTTTTGAAAAATTATTTGAAATTTTTCATATTATATAATTGAATTCTTGTGAAAATTTTTATTTTTTATGAAAATAATTGGTTTATTTAGAAGAAATTTATCAAAAATTTTGTAAATTATTGTGAATTACTGTGAAATTATTCTAAGAATTTTATTATAATTTTTTAAAAATAATTGAATTTCGAAGAAGAATTGTATTCTTTATAAAGATAATTTAAATTTTGACGAGAATTTTTATCAAAATTTTGAACATAATTGAATTTTGGAGAAGAATTGTATTATTTAAAAAGGTTTTTAAAATTAGATTATGTTTCATTGAAAAAATTAAAAAAGAAACTTTAAATCTTATTCTTTGAGGCATTCGATCATTTTAAAAAATTTTCGATAATGGCTTAAAAAATAGTTTAAAATATATCCATTGTATGTGTTTAATGACAGAATGACAAGTTTTATCGTTTAAAAGTTATTTCATTTATAAAGGAATGGTATTTTACAAAAAGAAATTAATAATTTTGATTAATGGTTAGACTTTTTCGATATATTTGCAACACTGTTCAGGTAATGTTGAAACAAGTGACACATGATACGCAAATATTTTTAATTTAAATAAAAATTTTTAACCATAAAAGTATAATATTATTTTATAATGAAAATAATTACAAATAATTATAATATTAATCTTAGGACACCTCGAGGTGGTCAATATTTTAATTATATTAATTTCATTTGAAGAAAATCCTATTGAAAACTTTTTATTCTTAGGTTTGCTTTTAATATCGATGGATTTTCTTCTGAAAGATGAAAACACAAAGTCTTTTTAGTTAATTAAAATTTATACTTTTTATTAAATTCTACATTTTTTGTTTTTTCTAAGATAAAGATACTAATTTTTTGAATTTATTACAATTTTAATAATTAATTAAATTTTTATTTACTATTATATGTGTTATAAAATATTTTTTATTATGCAATATTTTTTCTCAATTAATAAACATAATATTAAACTAATGTAAATTTCTAATTATTAAACGAGCTATGTAGCCTTCTACATAGAAGGCTTGAAACACTGATCACCTAGAGGTGCCATTTGATTAATATTACTATTTTCTAATTACTTTCTGTAATAAATAATATTATACTTTTATGGTCAACAATTTTAATTTTAATTTAAAAAATTTGGGTATCATGTATCACTTGTTTCAACATTACCTGAACAGTGTCGCAAATATATCGAAAAAGTCTAACCATTAATCAAAATTATTAATTTCTTTTTGTAAAATACCATTCTTTTATAAATGAAATAACTTTTAAACGATAAAAGATGCCATTCTGTCGTTAAACACATACAATGGATATATTTTAAACTATTTTTTAGGCTATTATCAAAATTTTTTTAAATGGTCGAATGCCTCAAAGAATAAAATTTAATGTTTCTTTTTTACTTTTTTCAATGAAAAATAATCTAATTTTAAAAATAAAATTCAATAAAATAAAGACGGTTAAATTTACTACAAAAAACTAGTAATTTTTTTTTATTTCATGCATTATAATAGAAATAATAGCATTTTGAAAATAGAGTTTTTTCCACTAGAAGTATGAGGTTGTCCGTCTGACGTAGAACGCTCCAATTATTTAAATTATAGAAAAAATATCTTCTAATGAAATATTAAATTTATGTTTAACTCCATGAAAAAAAAATAAATTTTCTCTCTAAATATCATTGAAATTAAGAAATATGCTAAAAATACAATTGAGTTTTTAGTGAAATTCCGCTGAAAATTACTTATATCGGAATTTTGGGGGTTATCTCACAAGAGGGTACAATTTTGAAGGAAATCTTTCAAAGTCATCACATAAATTATGTGAAATTATTCACAAAAGCCATTATTAATCATTATTTTTTATTATTGTCGGAGAAAATGTGGTCACTCTTTCTATTTATATACAGAAATGTATGTGTGTTTGTGTATAAAAGCGGGAAAATGGTTATATTTTATGACAACAATTGTATACAGCATATAATAGGTAATAAATATGACAGTAACAATAAAGACATAACTGACAGAAGTAATCAATAAAATTTACAATTGACAGTATATTTTGGTTAATGTTCGCGATTTGTTTAAATTAAATTCAAAGAAATAAAAAATTAATATTTTTATTAAATTCCAATATAAATTCCACTTAATTTGATTTATTCTGTTAATGTTGACGGACTGTCGAAAAATTAAATTTTCTGGCTTCTCCCTGCTATTATTTCATATGAATAAATAAGTAAATAACATGAAAATAATTATTTACAGTTTTCAATTACAAATTAAAGCTGTAAACAATTATTATTATTTTGCAATTTGCCAGTGAAATTGAGGTAGAATATAATCATACAAATTAATTAATAATATTTTACCAAATTTCTCGATTTTTACCAATTTAGATCTAGAGAGAAAATACTTTTTTCAAAAAAGGGAAATTTTATTCTAGTGATGCACATTTTTGAACGAAACTCATTGTTTAATTAAAAAAACAGGAATTTCTTTGCCTTCTGAATGAAAAATATTTTCTCTCTCTCTCTCTCTCTCTTTTTAGGTAAAATTATAAATGCTTGTAATCTCTAAAAGTTCAACATTATCTTCATTGTTGGTATGAACTTATGAGAAGTTTTGATCGTAAATTAAATTTATGTCTCTCGGACGAGAAAGTATGTTTTGTTGGAATTAGAGGCGAGGAAATTCTTCTCAAATTAAAAACGATTCAAATTCCTCAATTTTTCTTTTTATTTTGTATATTCAGTTTGACGGCAAAATTGCGATTATGAAAATTTATTACCTGACAATATTAATTTTCTACATTAGTTTCTTGAAATTTTGCACTTTTTTTTATTAATTTCATGGAAAAGTTAGGAACTAGTTGATAAATGGAAATTAATAAATAGTTCGATAATTAGAAATTAATAAATAGATGAAAAATAAAAATACTTTCTCTCTGAGGAAGCAATTAATTAATTTTTAACATATTTTCCTGATAAATGAAAATTAGTAAATTGACAATAAATGGAAGTTCAGTATATGAAGTAATAGAGAATGAATAAAAATAACACTGTTAATTTAAAAATATCAAATGGCATCGAATTGATACCAAAAATGTGGTTCAAAAAAAAATTAATCCAGATTTTTGGCATCAATTTGATGATCCACTTTAGTATCAATTTAATACTTTCAAGAAAAATGAAAAATAAAAATTTTTAATTAAAAAAAAAGAAATAAGTAAATAGATAATAATAGAAATTAAACAATTGTTGATAAATAGGAGTTGATAAATTGTTGCGATAAGTAAAAATTAGTAAATAAATAATAAATAAACGTCAAATTTGAAAAAAATAAAAATGATTGATTAGTAGAAATTAAATATAATGGAAATAAAAATTGTTGATAAATAAAAGTCAAATATAGAATAAATAATAATTATAGATAAACAAAAGTTGTTAAACAATCGTAGTTTCAGGGTTCGAAGCAGTGAAAGTATTTTAAAAAACGGACTTTACGGACCAAAAATTAAAAATTACGGACCATTTACGGACCAACTGACAAAAATAGAATCAGGCCGAATGAAATATATAAGAGAACATTTTACTTAAAACTAGAAATTCAATTTTTCATGTTTTATAATAATTAATATTAATTATTCATAAAAATAATTTATAATAATTCAAATCATTATCAATTCAATTATTATTTTTCACAATTTTTATCTAAAATTCTTCTTCATATCGATTATTTTTTAGAATTTTCGAAAAAGTTCTTTGACAATTTTCAAAATCATTTCTTTACAATATTTAATTTTACGAAATTTCAATTATTAGTTAAATTCTTTTATTTAATAAATATTAAAAATTCGAAACTGAAAATAGTATTAAAAAACTCAGTTAAACTTTTTCAAAAAAATTAATTACAAAATTCAATAATTTTTTTAAATTCACGCCACATTGCTTTTAATATTCAATAATTATCTAAAATTTTAACTGAAATTCATTTTTATGAAATGAAATTCAATTTTTATTAGAATATTCTTCTAGAATTCAATTATTTAAATAAAAATAAAACGCAATTTAATAATTTATTAAAGAATTGAACCTTTTTTTAAAATTCAATTCCTATCAAAAATTGTTATCAACAAATTATATAAAATACTTGAATTCTATTAACGAATTTCAATAAAATTTTTGAGAATAATTACATTTTTAGAGAAATTCGATTAAAATTGTATTAAAAATAATTGAAATTCTGCGTTGAATTTTATTATTTATGAACATAATTCAATTCTTGCGAAGAATTTTATTAAAATTTTCAAAAATATTTAAATTCTTGTAAAATATTAACAGGAATTCAATTATTTTTCAAAATTTTAATAAAATTCTTGGCATAAAATAAAAATAACAAAATTCTTAGTAGATCTTTAATTACTTTCAAAAATTTTAATAAAATTTTTCGCAAGAATTTAAATATTTTCGAAAAATAATAAAAATCTTTGCAGGGAATCAATTATTTTCAAAAGTCTTAATAAATTTCTTCCCAAGAATTCAATTCTTAAAAAAAATATTAGCATTTTAGCAGAAATTCAAACATTTTAAAAAGTTTCGATAAAACTTTTTTTGGTAGAAATTCAATTCTTTTTAAGACAATTTTTAAAAAAATTTCCAAATTAAATTATTTTTTTATAATCTAAGATTTAAACTGAAATCTATTTTTAAATCAATGTTTATGAGCAAATTCTACCAGAATTCAATTATTTAAATAGAAAAATAACTAATTTATTGAATAATTGAATGTTTCTTGGAATTCAATTCCTATTAAAAATTTTATCAACAAATTTTTAAACAATTTCATTCTTTGGACAAATTTTAATAAAATTTTTAAGCTTTTTTTTTGAGGAATCCGATTAAAATTGTATTAAAAATAATTGAATTTCTAAAAAGAATTTTATTATTATCGAAAATAATTAAATTCCGGTAAAATTTTATTATCTATGAAAATAGTTGAATGATTGCGTAGAAATTTATAAAATAATTTGTTATTAATGAAAATTTTATGAAATTTTTATTATTTTTTAAAAATAATTAAATGCTTTTGGTAATTTTTAAAAATAAATGAATTTTATAACTTTAGAAAATTGTTGAATTCTTGTATTTTCAATAGTCTTAATAAAATTCTTTGCAAGAATTCAATTATTTAAAAAAATATTAGAATTTTAATAGAAATTCAAACATTTGAAAAAGTTTTGATAAAACTTTTTTTGGTAGAAATTCAATTATTTTTAAGACAATTTTAAAAAAATTTTCCAAATTTAATTATTTTTTTATAATCTAAAATTTTTAACTAAAATCTATTTTTAAATCAATGTTTATGAGAAATTTCCACCAGAATTCAATTGTTTAAACACAAAAATAAATAATTTATTGAATAATTGAATGTTTCTTGGAATTCAATTTCTATTAAAAATTTGATCAACAAATTTTTAAACAATTAAATTCTTTGGACGACTTTTAATAAAATTTTTAAGAATTTTTTTGAGGAATTCGAATAAAATTCTATTAAAAATAATTGAATTCCTAAAAAGAATTTTATTATTTACAAAAATAATTGAATCCCGGTAAGATTTTATTAATTATCAAAATAGTTGAATGATTGCGAAAAAATTTTTTAAAAAAAATTTCTTATTAATTAAATTCTTGTGAAATTTTTATCATTTTTTGAAAATAATTAAAACTTTTTGTAGAATTTTATTAAATTCTTTTTTTTAAATAATTAAATTCTTTTGGTAAATTTTATAAAAATAGTAGACATTGAACAATATTTAATTTTTGCGAAGAATATTATTACTTTTGAAAATAATTTCAATTTTGCAATGGATTTTATTAAAATTTTTGAAAATAATTGAATTTTGTTGAAGAATTTTGCTATTTATTTATACAGATAATTGAAATGTTGCCAATGTTTTTTACCTTTTTTGAAAATATATGAATTTCGAAGAAGATTTTTCATATTTCGAAAGATAATTGAAATTTTGACGAGAATTTAAAATAATTTTTTAAAATAATTGAATTTTTGCGAAGAATTTTATTACTTTTAAAAATAATCGAATTTCTGCATTCATTTGTAATTTCTCTAAAATTCTCCAAATTATATCGTACAATTCACGAACTTTTCATCCTTTAAATGAAAATTGGTGGAAAAAAATCTATCTCCTAAAGAAAAGAATTTCTACACATGTTTTCTTTTTTGTTTCTCCATTTTCCGCTTGTCAATTCTTCTAGAGAATTCAAGCTTTCAGTTGTCGCATTTTTCACGAGAAATTACCAATATATTGGAGGGGAAAAAAACGAGAAAAGAGGAATGACGTGAGTATTGGTAAAAATGCGAAGAACGATGGGAACTCATGGGAAGACTATGCTTTTTGCCTGTTTGTTGTGAAATACCTGCATCGAAAGGAGATCGATGATTCAGAGAAACGTCTCTTACACACGACAGGGCAATTTCTTTACTCCTCATTCCCTCGTCGCCGCTCGGATTGAATAATCTTGGAATTTTTTCTTCCTATTCATCTAATATATCTGATTTTTTCCCTCATTCACCTTTTTTTCCCCCTCTCTTGTTGTTAAACTCCATTATTTATTACAATGGATCTTGAGAGAACTTTTTTTTGCAGTTAATTCATTATAAATTCTCAATAATTCAGGCTAAATAGAGAAAATTTATTATATTCGGTTATATAGTACTAAATTCAATATCCTTTCTGACATTAATAGAATGGCAGATAATGAAATATTCTCTCTCTCTCTCTCTCTCTCTTTTATCATATTTCTCGAATTTCGTAATCGTTTAAATTCGGGTAATTAAAGTGATATAAAGATTTTCAATCGGACAAAGCTCATTAAAATTTTGTTTCATTGTTCAGTGGGAGAGTAAGCCTAGAGAAATGTTTTATTTTTATTTTATTTAAATATAATTTATTTGAATTACATATAAAATTGTAATTATCACAGAGAGCCTACTAAATTATTAATATTTGCTTTATAGTAAAATTTAATTAAGCTCAAATAAAATTTGTTCACTCTAAAAAAAATATTAATATAATAAATATTAATAATTTAATATATATTAATAGTAATAAAATTACTAATTAAAATAGTAAATAAAATTTATTAACAGTAATAAAATGTAGTTCAAATAGGATATTAAAAGTAGTATAAATCAGTCACAGTCAGTAATTTTTTTTTTGACTGATTCAATTAGTCAAGTTTAACTAATTTTTCAGCAATTTTTTTTACTGAAAATCAGATGTTTTTAACTGATTCAGAAGCAAAAAGTCAGTCACTGATTATCAGTTAAAACCATGATTTTTAACATAATTTTTTTTAACAATTTACAATAAGAAATTTTTAAATTAATAAATTTTTAAAAAAAATTTTTTTTAATTTAAAAAATTTTTTTAAAAAATTTTATTATTAACATTGTATGTATCGATTAATTTTTTTCAAAAATTTTTTTCTAACAAAACAAAAATTAAAAACAAACATTAACTATTTTTAAAATAGTTCTAAATTAACAATTTTTCATCCTTGTCTGATTGTGAGTAAACTTTGACCAATTATATCAATGCTGAAAGTACCCTTTTAAAGAATTTGGAGCCTCAGTTGGTCTCAAAATTTTTAAATAGTCATAAATGAGTGAAAAAATTTTTTTTCGCCAAATAAAAGAATACGTGTCTCTTTATTTGTCATGTGGAAAAAGAAAATTCACATTAAACTTGATTTAGAATTTTCAACTTATTCACTCTGGATGAATTGAAACAGAAACAGCCTAGAGGGTTTAAAGTGTTGCAGATTTTTTTTCATCCATTTTGGTGTTATTTTAGCACCTCACGGTTTACTGTGGTTGAAAAATATTGTCATTGCGTGGGAGATCATAAGTAGTGAGAGGTAAATTTAGTCAGACAGGGTATTAATGCTGTTGGTCGGCAAGTTTTAAGTAGTGTAACTCAGCTCTAGTCAGACTGAAAAGTCCCGTTTTTTCCAAAAACTAAAAAAAAGTTAATTTTTACATTTTCTGAATTTTTTTTCATGGGTAGGTTTTAAAAACGTTTAAAGATAAAAATCACAGTTGCGCAAAATTAATTTTCAAAAATAAGCCTTCCAGCATCATTTTAATATTAAGTGTTTTGAAGGTTAAATAAACTGTAACACGGTAAATCGTTAGGTATTAAAATAACACCAAAATGGATTAAAATAACACTAAATTGGATTATTTCAATCCTTTTTGGTGTTATTTTAATACCTAACGATTTACCGTGTAATCAATATTAGGGTTTTTGTCAAAAAATTCCTTTTAAATTTAATTTCCTTAATTTATTAAACTTTTAACATTATTCATTTATAATGTAATGAATCGTGTGATTATTAATTTATTCATAACTATTTTATCTTTTCAAAAATGACTAATATACATTTTTTTACACTGAACGGAAAAAAATTGTAATGAATTTTTTAATTTATCATTTTATGTTCAAAATTGAGATTTTCTGTAAAAAATTTTTACTTTTAATTATTATTTTGTTAATTATTTAACTTTCAACTTAAGGGCATCCGGGAAAAATTGTCTCCAAAAAGTATTTTCCCGCTTCTCGTCTCACTTCTAAGTGGTTAGAGATATTTCTTTATGATTTATTAGGATAATTAGGGGAATTCGTGCTGATTTTGAATATTGTCGAAATTTGCATGTAATTTTTGAAATAAATATTGAAAAACGAAATTACAAAAGTTTAATTTTTGGCGAAAGTGGGGGACAATATGGCGGCGAGCACACAGACAAGTGGATCTATGTGTCGGTGGTCAAGGAGGTGGCGCCAATTCTCTGTAGTGACCGCGACTTGAACTACGAAAGTGTCTCCAACCTCAAAATACTTGACTTTCAATCGTAAATAAAATAATTTCCTCGCAAAATTATTGCAAAAACGGAGAGGACCGCTCTTCAGTGAGTCTTCCTCTGTCACTGAACCAAATATGAACCAGAAATATTTTGTCCTCTCAAAATGAGAGCGCGATACCAAACTGTTAAAAACCCAGTTTCTCCAAAGTTTAAACAATTTTTTCAATTATTATTTATCAAATTTTTGCAAAAATCCGAGAGGACCGCTAGTCCCAGAGCGTTCATCTATATTTACCAAAAATTCCCGACTCAAAATATTCTTTTCTTTTTAAATGAGAGCGCGATCACGAAACCACATTATCTCCCACCTGCCCTTAATATATTATATTTTTAAAAATTAAAAATATTCTTTTTTAAATATAACGGAAAATTTTTTTATTATTCAAGGATTAGGTGTTTGAAAATAATTATTAAAAAATTGAAAACAAAACAATAACGCTTATCAAATGTGAAAAAGGCTTCGAAGATGAATAGTTTGTCAAATAAAAAATTCACCTTTTTATTAAATTTAAAAATATTGAAACATAATTTGAATTTTTACTCCCATTGCCAGTAATTTTTGATTAATTATTTAAAAAATTTCTTTTCTTTTCTTTAAACTAAATATAAGTGAAAAATAAACGCTAGAATCTAAGCGTCAATTTGATATTAAGACTATATTACAAAATTTTTAATTACATTAAAAAATAATTAAAAATACGTATCATATTTAACCTTTGCGCTACCGGACGGCCACCCGGGGTGGCCAACTAATACATAATGTTGAATATCTCCTCGAATTTTGTATCAATCGAATCGCCATTTTAACTCACTGAACAAAATTTTATCTACTTTCGAAAAAAACAAAAATAATTTTTTTTTAAACATTTCTTCTTATTTATTTATAACAATTAAAAAAGTATGTACGAGAATACTGAAAATTGACCGGGTGTTTGTTTCGTATATTGCAAAAAAACATAAATAAAATCGTTAAACTTTTGCAGTAAAATTGTTTTATATCAATAAATAAAATATATTATGATGCTATAATACATTTTTTATTTGTTTAAACAAATTATTGTTGTTATTTACCAACTTTTTCCAGAATGCACCTAGAAAGCTGCAGTTAAATTGTTTAGAAAATAGTTTAATTTTTATTCAACTTTCATTCTTTATCTGTAATCATAAAAGATTTATTAAATTGCAAAATTAGGAAAAAACTGCAACTTTCTAGGTGTATTCTGGAAAAAGTTGGTAAGTAACAACAATAATTTGTTTAAAAATTGTTTAAACAATAGTTAAATTTTCATTCTTTATCTGTAATCATGAAAGATTTAGTAAATTGCAAAATTAGGAAAAAACTGCAACTTTCTAGGTGCATTCTGGAAAAAGTTGGTATAAAGAACAACAATAATTTGTTTAAAAATTGTTTAAAAAATAGTTAAATTTTTATTCCACTTTTATTCTTTATCTGTAATCATAAAAGATTTAGTAAATTGCAAAATTAGGAAAAAACTGCAACTTTGTAGGTGTATTCTGGAAAAAGTTGGTAAACAACAACAATAATTTGTTTAAATAATTTTTTAATAATAAAACAAATGTTTTATTACTAGGAAAAACTTTAAATTTGAACATTACAAGATTGTGTCAAGATAAATAATGTTTCGTAGATTATGGACAAATTTTTTTTGAAATTTATACTCAACAAAATATCAATAATAAGTTAATTATTGTTATTAATTGTTATTATTATTATTAATACACTAAAACGAGTGTAATGGGGTCAGAATTCGTGAAATTTTCACAGAAAACAAAAAGTATTTTTTTTTTAATCAAAATGGTAAAAAAACATTTCTATTTGGTCTCAGGAATGTGTCTACCAAAGAACAGAAAAAAATATTATTTTTTATAAAAGTTATTGCAAAATTAATTTTTTTCCAACTTTTTAAACAAAACCATATTTCTACTAAATGAATGAACCGATTTAAGAAATGAATGAACCAAACGGGAATATAAAGGGAATAAAAAATACTTTCGTTTAGAATTAGAAAATTTTAGAAAAGTTTATATTTCAATAATTATTTAATAAATTTTTTATAAACAATTAATTTTTTTAAATGTTCTACGCCTTTAAAAATTTTTTTAAAAATATCTACATACACTTAAAACTATAAAAAATCAAAATCCGTTGAGAAAATTTTGGAGCGACAATTATTTTAAAAGTTCTAATGGAAATTATATTGGAGCGGTGTAGTCAATCAACACTGAACTTAGTTTTTGATCATTTTTATGGTTATATAACTGAATAAAAATGTTAATTCGACAGTGTTTTGTTCATTTCATAGTTAAAAATAATGTTTTATTTCTGAAAATCATCAAAATCGCATCTCCGTTCGATATAATTTCCATTATAACTTTTAAAATAATTGTCGCTCCAAAATTTTCTCAACGGATTTTGATTTCTTATAGTTTTAAGTGTATGTAGATATTTTTAAAAAAATTTTTAAAGGCGCAGAACATTAAAAAAAATTAATTGTTTATAAAAAATTTATTAAATAATTATTAAAATATAAACTTTTTTAAAATTTTCTAATTCTAAACGAAAGTATTTTTTATTTTCTTTATATTCCCGCTTGGTTCATTCATTTCTTAAATCGGTTTATTCATTCATTTAGGAGAAGTGACATTTTGTTTAAAAAGTTGCAAAAAAATTAATTTTGCAATAACTTTTATAAAAAAGAATATTTTTTTCTGTTCTTTGGTGGACACATTCCTAAGACCAAATAGAAATGTTTTTTCACCATTTTAAATTTAAAAAAAATACTTTTTGTTTTCTGTGAAAATTTCACGAATTCTGACCCAATGTTTTCTTAGTGTATTATTAAATTATTACATTGGTGGAGCTGAAATAATAAAAAAACTAATTTAGTATATCACAATAGTAAGATACAATTTTAAAAAAGTTGATAATTTTCGTATTTATAATTACAAAAAAAAGAAAAATATTTCATTTTCCTCCCTGTGAATAAATAAATAAAAAAGTTGCACATATGACATGAATATTAAAGCGTACAATAAAATAAAAATGTTAAATATTTCCATGTTATCTGAACTGATATTTGTTTTATAAATGTAATTCATGTTTTTTGATAATTCTCTTCAACCGTTTTGGCATAAATAGTTGTATATAATTTTGCTTTTTCGATATATATATATATATATATATATATATATATATATATATGTAACAAATATTTAAACCACTAGACATATATAGTTTAAATATATGTTTCATGCCCTAGGGTAAAATTCCAAACAGGGGAGGCCGAAAGAGATATATGGGACATGAACTGGAATGGAATGTGTTTGTATATATATATATATATATGTGCTAGGTACAATGACACAAGGGAAATAGAGAAAATAGAAATATAGATCCCAGGATTCTCGGAAGAATTCTACATTAGGCTATTTTCTTTCTTATCTCACGTTTATAAATAACAAAATCCGGACAGTTTAAGTATCAACCTGTTTTCATTAATATTGAAGTGAAAATTCGATTTCTCCGAGAAACTATTATTATTCTCTTCTTGTGTAGATACAAATTTATATCTATTTACATAGACGAAAAAGGAAATTGTAAGCAACCGCGAATATAGTGAAGATAGTATTTGAATTATCTTTCAGTGTCAGGGTGCTATTCGAATTCGTTGGAGTGTTATGCGAAGTGTAAAGGTCGATGTCTGAGAAGAAAATGATCTGAGAAAGATAAATATTGAAGTTGCGCCTCGCTCGCGATGTAAGGATCATTATCTGACCTACTTCAATTGCCAAAGAGGTCTGATTTATTTTTTTTTCATTAGCCCATAATAAATATAAAAAGAAAAAAAAATGTTTTTACACTTTCGACTCCTTTCATTTGCATAAATAATTAAATTATCACTAATTAAACACACACTATAATTTACACTTTGGTCCCGGGCCTAGTTTAAAAATTGTAAATTTTTTTAAAAATAGTTTATTTTTAAGGGTTAATGAATGTAATTTTTATAGAGTTGAAGTTGGTTTATTATTATTGTCCATGCTAAACCAACTTCAACCTTTTAAAAATTACATTTATTAACCCTTAAAAATAAATTAAATTACGATAATAAACTAAATTAAAAATAAATTTTTCTAACAATTTTCTTGAAGTTGGAAAATACTAATTTTCAAAAAATTTAATTTGAAACCTTTTAAAAATTAAATTATATCTTAGAAAACATGCTAAAATACTTTTAATATTTATTATTATCTAAAAGTTTAACTGAAATTGTTTTTTAAATAAATTTTTATTAAAAAATTCAATAATTTAAATGCAAAATAAATAAATGTAAAATATATTTATAAATAATTCATTGAATAGTTAAAATTCCTAAAATTAAATTCTCATAAAGACTTTTTTAATGAAAACATTTTTATGTAATTCATTTCTTTTAACGATTTTTCAGAAAATTTTTAAGACCAATTACGCATTTTTCGATAAATTCGATTAAAATAATTATTTAAAAAAAAATGAAATCTCTGCAATGAGTTTTATTTGCGAAAATAATTGAATTACTTTAAAAAATTTTATTATTTATGAAAATAATTTAATTATTGCGAAGAAATTTATAAAAAATTTCTAAACAATATATTTCATAGGAAGTGAGCGAAAATTTTTGAAAATAATTGAAATTTTCGGGAGAACATAAAAAAATTCTTGAACATAATTGAATTTCTGCAAAGAATTTTATTACTTTTGAAAATATAGTTGAATTTATGTAAAATTTTTCCAAAAATCAATTTATTTTTGTGAGACATAAAAATCGAATTTTGTCCAAACTTAGCAAAGCAGTGAAAATTTTTAATCAGAAATTTTTTATAATTTATGTTTATGTTTTTTTATGTTACTTACCAACAAAAAATTTGTCCTAACAAAGTGATTGAATTCTTCGTAAAGTAAAACTTTAAAGTAAAATTTCAAAAAACTTTAATTAATTTATTTTTTAAAGGGATAAATATGAAATTTTTATGCAAAGTTAGGAAAACAAATTTCTCACTGCTATAAATTTTATATATTTCAATTTTTAACGAAATTCATTTTTCTTAATAAACAAAAAAATAGGCATAATTTTCATTTAAATACACCATAAAAATAAAAAATTTAAAAAAAAATTTTTAAATTTTAAACAAAATTTATTTTGAAATAATTTATTAATAAAATATTCGATAGTTTTTCAAAAATTACACTATTTTTATATTTTGAATGCTAAAGAATATATTTTTTAATTTTTTTATTAATTGTTGAAATTGAATATTATTCCAGATTTTTTGTCAAAATTCCCTGACTTTTTGCTGATTTTCTTGATCGAATTTAGAAAAATAGTTATTTTGTGCAGAATTTTTCTGAATAATTCAATTTTTGAATTTTAATGACATGTAAATAGTGAAAATTAATTTTGACTAGAAAACTATTAGAATCAAAATAATAAATAAGTAATTAATTGTAATTAAATGTAATTTTTTTTATAATTAATTAGATTAAGTAGAAATCTATTAGAATCAAAATAATAAATAAGTAATTAATTGTAATTAAATGTAATTTTTTTTATAATTAATTAGATTAACTAGAAATCTATTAGAATAAAAATAATAAATAAGTAATTAATTGTAATTAAATGTAATTTTTTTATAATTAATTAGATTAACTAGAAAACTATTAGAATTAGAATAAAAATAATAAATAAGTAATTAATTGTAATTAAATGTAATTTTTTATAATTAATTAAATTAACTAGAAAACTATTAGAATCAAAATAATAAATCAGTAATTAATTGTAATTAAATGTAATTTTTTTATAATTAATTAAATTAACTAGAAAACTATTAGAATCAAAATAATAAATAAAGAATTAATTGTAATTAAATGTAATTTTTTTATAATTAATTAGATTAACTAGAAAACTATTAGAATTAGAATAAAAATAATAAATAAGTAATTAATTGTAATTAAATGTAATTTTTTTATAATTAATTAGATTAACTAGAAAACTATTAGAATCAAAGTAATAAATACGGAATTAATTGTTATTAAATGTAATTTTTTTATAATTAATTAGATTAACTAGAAAACTATTAGAATTAGAATAAAAATAATAAATAAGTAATTAATTGTAATTAAATGTAATTTTTTATAATTAATTAAATTAACTAGAAAACTATTAGAATCAAAATAATAAATCAGTAATTAATTGTAATTAAATGTAATTTTTTTATAATTAATTAAATTAACTAGAAATCTATTAGAATAAAAATAATAAATAAGTAATTAATTGTAATTAAATGTAATTTTTTATAATTAATTAAATTAACTAGAAAACTATTAGAATAAAAATAATAAATAAGTAATTAATTGTAATTAAATGTAATTTTTTTTATAATTAATTAGATTAACTAGAAAACTATTAGAATCAAAGTAATAAATAAGGAATTAATTGTTATTAAATGTAATTTTTTTATAATTAATTAGATTAACTAGAAAACTATTAGAATTAGAATAAAAATAATAAATAAGTAATTAATTGTAATTAAATGTAATTTTTTATAATTAATTAAATTAACTAGAAAACTATTAGAATAAAAATAATAAATAAGTAATTAATTGTAATTAAATTTAATTTTTTTATAATTAATTAGATTAACTAGAAAACTATTAGAATTAGAATAAAAATAATAAATAAGAAATTAATTGTAATTAAATGTAATTTTTTATAATTAATTAAATTTAATTAATTTGAGAAGATTTAAACAGCAAATAGCGTCTGACCTAAATTGCCCTTTTTCACTATTAAAAAGTTAAAAATTTCTCAGCCCAACTGAAAATGACATTAACTACTAACGACTTTCCGCAATTATAAGAAAATCTTCTATTGAAAATAAAATACCTGTCTTTGAAGAAATGTCTCGATAAAATGGAATTACACAAAATATTTGACAAAGAAAAAGAATGGGACATGATTTACTTTACAATAAAATTATACTCTATATATAGAAGCTTATTATAACCGAAGAGTATTTTGTCAAAAGATTTCAAACGCGCACTATTCGTCTTTGAAGTGAAATTCAAGAAAATCTTGTTAACATAAATTCAGTCGAATTTTAACTGGTCTTTCACAATTTTCCAAGTACATGCATAACGAGGTTCATTAACAACAAAAGTCCACGATTTCAATTCAAATCTTGTTCCATCTTATTATCTGTTTTGTCATTTTTTATTCCCTCTTTTCTTTTCTTTTGTTTGCTTTTTGTCTTCTTTTTTTTTCTTAGTATTTTTTTTTCTTTAAAAGAAGAATATGCACGTGGAAAGTTAAGAAAGAATAGATTTGAATAAGTTTCACTTCCTGGTATATAGTTTTCCGTTGACACTTTCATGAGAATAAGCGTAAAGAAGTGTGGAGAGAATCTCGGCTTCAGGCTCTTTTCCCCCCATCGACTTTACCAACTACTAACGAGAGAAGAAACTTGGTTTCTACGCTTTTCTCGTTGCCTTCAAATCCTCCTGCCTCACCGCCCTGGACTTTCCATTTTTTTTTTTTTTTTTTTTTTTTTTTATTTTCACTATGACGTCGAGAGTCGAGACTAACGTTCAGACTTTTTTAACGAAGAGAATGGAAGTCGACAGAACTTCGGTCAAACTCCGCCTTTAGCTTGACGAGCGAGTCAATTTTTCATTTCTTTTCACGTTGACTTTTGTCGGATAATAATTCTGCGATGGATATAAAGTAAGAAAAGTAAATATATCTTAGTTTTTGTCAGCGATAGTTTTTAGGAAAATTTATTTTCGTTTTGATTGACCCATTCATTGTGCGTGGACGACTTTCTTTTTGGAATTTATATAAATGTTTCTATATTTTATATTTTTTATATATTTCTATTTATATTTATATTTTATATTTATATTTTACATTTTTATTTATATTTTATACTTTTTATATTTTTATTTATATTTTATACTTTTTATATTTTTATTTATATTTACATTTTATATTTTTATTTACATTTTACATTTTTATTTATATTTTATATTTTTATATATTTTTATTTATATTTACATTTTATATTTTTATTTACATTTTATATTTTCATTTATATTTATATTTGTCTTTGGTCGAACAAATTTTTTCGCCGACAATAATTTTAAAGTAAAAAAAATCTGATTCCATATTCGTAATTTGTGACCTCAAAAATCCCCGAGTAACAATTTTTAAGCAAATCCGATGATTTAAAAAAAAAATGTGTAAACTAACTAACAACAAAATTTTACGAAGAAAAATGAGAAACATTTTTTTTTTAAGTAGTTCTTTTTAACTAGGTCTCAAGTAGAATAAATCAGTTCAAGTCAGACGAAACTATTGTGAGACACTATATATTTCACCTTTAGAACGTGAAATACAATCTTACTCAGGCGTAAGTAGTGCAAGTCAATTTCAGTCAGACGGACCATTCCCATCTCGTAGTTAAGTTCCAAGTGGTATAAATCAACTTTAGTCAGCCTCGACTTTGAAATTTCAATAAAATTACAAAACTATTTTAAAATTTCTCAAATAAAAAAAAAAAATTCCATTCAATATCGATATTTAATTCTTTTTTCACTAGTATTCAATTTTTAGAGAAGAAATAATAATTAAATAATAATTAAATAATAATTAAACAATAATTAAACAATAATAAAATAATAATTAAATAATAAATAATAATAAATAATAAATTATAATTAAAAAATAAATAATAATTAAATAATAAATAATAATAAATAATAAATAATAATTAAAAAATAAATAATAATTAAAAAATAAATAATAATAAATAATAAATAATAATTAAAAAATAAATAATAATAAATAATAATAAATAATAAATAATAATAAATAATAATAAATAATAATAAATAATAAATAATAATTAAAAAAATAAATAATAATAAATAATAATTAAAAAATAAATAATCATAAATAATAAATAATAATAATAAATAATAATTAAAAAATAAATAATAATAAATAATAAATAATAATAATAATAAATAATAATTACATTCGTAATTTATTGAAACAAAAGTTACTCAGTGAATAAATTAATCCCATTTTTAGACGTTGCATTAAAATTCAGTGAAGATTGTGAATTTTCTATAAAGAGAGAGAGGAGTTGCATAAAATAGCAATAAAGTTTTGTAGCGTGTATATAGAATTTTGGTAAAATTTCGATTCGTTGGCTAAGTTTGAAAGCGACGATCTTTCAGTAAGTCGAATAACCACAAAGTGGGATGGTACTTATCTACTTACCTGCAACTACTTAACTATCTATCTCGTTACGATGGCACGACAACTAACCCCCTTTCTCCCACTCTTCTCACGTTTCTATTCTACGCCGAGCACTTTCCATAATGATTCTCGTCTGGCGAGACCTAATTAGTCCTTCGCGATAAGGAAATACTTTAGTCATGATAAGAACCTTTCAAATTTTCTCTTCGATCCATTATTAATTCCAGTCCATATTTGATAATCAATTAGAATTACCCATCGCCTTTCTCCTTCAATCACGAAATTCTACTGTAAAATATTTTACAAGACTTGAATTTATTTTTGGAACTATTTTAGAAAATTATTTTTGTTAATTAGAAAAGGTAATAAAAAAAGCAATTTTTTCTTCTTTTAATTTTTTTAGTTAATTTTTTTTATTGTTACAATTCCACGTGTAGAAAAATTGTACTGGCGCTACCTAGTTTCTATCTAGTTTGTCTAGATGCTATACTGTCGAGTATATCTTTCCAATCTAGTATCTAGACCGAAATGTAACGCTCGTATACTTTAAGCGCGAGATAGTCATGTCAAGACTGGCGCTACATAGTTTCACTAGATACATTTTTTAATTGTTACTGCAATCTAGAAACTGGTTAGAAAACTTTATTTAACGAAACAAATGAGAACTTTACTTCAATTCAATGTTATGATAATAAATAAAATCATTAATTTTTATTTACGAGCGTGTAATAATCCTTAACATTCAACTTTTAATCAAGTTAATGTTTACAACACGGAATAAACGAAAACGTATTACTAAATAAAATTTAGACACTGCGGGGAATCGAACCCATGACCTATGGATTTCTAGCCCAACACTCTAACCACTACCCTATCGAAGCTACATGACAATAAATTTTTATTTTCGACATCTTTTACACTTGCAATTATTGACAAGGGTTTAACTATGTAATCTAGTTAAATTATTATTTAACTGAATCATAGAAAATTTACCGTAAATTACCTAATAAATTTCCAAAACATACCTAATAAATTTTCATAAATTACCATAAAGTTCCAACGCTAAATTTTTTAGTTCTAATTTGTGTTTTAACTACTTTTATAAACTATAGTTCAAATGTTTATAAATTACCACATAAATTTTCATAAATTCCCGCTAAAATTTCCATAAATGACTGAAATGCAAAATTTTAATGTTAATTTTTGCTTCTTATATTTTTACAAATTATCGCGAAAATTTCTATAAATTACCATAAAATACAGTGAAAATTTTTATAAATTGCTAAAATAAATATTTTTATTTGTAACTTATGTTGGAATATATTTTTATGAATTATTGCGAAAATTTCAATAAATTACTGCATAAATTTCACCTTAATTACCTTGAAAATTTCCATAAATTACCGAAGTGATAATTTTCAATTGAGATTCAGACTACAATATTTTTATAAATTACCGCAACAATTTTTATAAAGAACTACGATTTTCATAAATTATTAGAAGAAAACAACCTTCTTACGCCAAAACTGTCCAAACAGTAAATTTGTTAATTGTTATACTTATTTACAAGAAATTTAATTAATATTTCACTAATAATTCTGCTGAGAAATCTTTTTGAAAAATGCTTTTTTGATTCCAAACAATTTTTAAAAAGATTGAAATATTTTATGAAATTTAAAAATCTCTCTTTATGTTTGTTTAAATAATTTGATAAATTATAAACAATTTTTCCTGCCCGCCATGAATTTTTCTTTCTGGAGCCTTTATTTTCAAAAAAATGTATTGATAATTATCATAAGGATAAATTGTTTTTAATTTCCTAAACCAACTGCTGCTAATTTGAGATATAAATGAAATTTTAACAAAAAAGTAAAATTTAAACTAAACTTAATAATAATAATAATGAAATTAAAAAAGTTTATAGCAAAAAACAGTTAAATATAGTTAATAGTGTAAAATCGACATAAAAATTAAAAAGCTTGTCTAGGAAACTAGAGTGAATCAAGATCGCACCAATCAGCTTAAAGAACATTTTGATTCACTCTAAAAATTATTAGATACTCAAAAAATGTTCTATTAGATTGATTTACAAATTTCTTTAATTGTAAAATTATTCAAAAACATCAATATAATTTAATTCTTAAATAAATATTTAATTATCATTATTTTTCTATAAAAATTAAAATTCTTTAAAACATTTAAATTCAAACATTTTTTAAGTTCAACAAGAAATTATTATTATAAAACAAAAATATCGGTTTCATCAGTCTTGGAATTCTTAGTTTTACTATCATAAATAATAAAATTTTTCGGAAAATTAAAATTCAAAATTTTAATGTCTATTTTTGCTTTTCATATTTTTACAAATTATCTCGAAACTTTCTATAAATTACCATAAATTACCGTGAAAATTTCCATAAATTGCTAAAATAAATATTTTTAATTGTAACTTATGTGGAAAATATTTTTACGAATTATTACGAAAATTTCAAAAAATTACAGCATAAATTTTTATTAATTAATGAATTCAAGGTAATTACCTTGAATATTTCCATAAATTCCATAATTTTTAATTGAAATTCAGACTAGAACATTTTTTATAAATTACCGCAAAAATTTTTTTAAATAACTCCAATTTTCATAAATTATTAAAGAAGAAAACACCTTTTTCAGCCAAAACTGTCAAAACAGTGAATTTGTTCCTTCTTATACTTATTGACAAGAAATTTAATTAATTTTTCAGTAATAATTCTGCTGAGAAAACTTTCTGGATAAATGCTTTTTTGATTCCAAACAATTTCTAAAAAGATTTAAATATTTTATGAAATTAAAAAATCTCTCTTTATGTTTGTTTAAATAATTTGATAAATTATAAACAATTTTTCCTGCCGGCCATAAATTTTTCTTTCTCGACCCTTTATTTTCAAAAAAATATATTGATAACTATCTTAAGGATAAATTTTTTTTAATTTCCTAAACCAACTGCTACTAACTCGAGATATAAACGAAATTTTAACAAATAAGTAAAATTTAAAGTAAACTTAATAATAAAAAAAACTCTCTAAATTTGAATTAGTTAAAAATAACTAATTTGATAGCAAAAAGTCAGTCACTGATTCAAATAGTAATATTTTACTAATAAAATACTTAAAAATGACTAATTATTAGTTAAATTCAATTAAAGTTAATGTAAAAATGACTGAAACCTGTAGTAACTAATTCAATAAGAAAAAATTTGACTATTTTTTTAGTTATTTATTTACTTATAATTAGGAATTAACTTCTAATAATTGGTTATTTTTTTACTAATTGCTGAAGCAAAAAGTGAGCCACGATTTTACTATAATAATTAGGAATTTTTAACTAATTCAGATTTAGAGAGAAATTAAAAAAGTTTATAGCAAAAAACACCAAATATAGTTAATAGTAAATTAAAAATTAAAACTAGATAGTACCAGGCTAGCAATAACATAGTTTTACTAGAATTGCAGCGCGTTGCAAAATTAAAAAATTAAAAGCTTGTCTAGGAAACTAGGTATAATTTTACTAATGTTTATCGTCTATTAATAAAACAGTTCTACTTCTAATTATTCGAATTCTACAAGAACAATTAGTAAAACTTTACTATTTATTTCTGTAATTAATAAAACTGTATTTAGTAAAAGTTTACTATTTGTTAGTAAATCCAAGAATTAGAAATGGTTAATTTAGTGCTAGTTTTTTACAAAAAATGTTGAAAAAAATTGATCGATGCATAAATTGTAAAAAATAAAATTTGATCTTAAAACTTTGGAAATTTCATAGTGAATTATTTTTAAACAATTTTTTCATTTTTTCATTAAAATTAAGTGTGAGAACAAAATTTTTACGGCAGTATTAATATAGATCTACTAAATTAATATTATTTTTTTTTCTTCAAGTTTTACCGAACTATTCAGTAAATTGCAACTCATTAAATTTCTTATTCTTGAAAAACTACTCTTTCGATAGTTCTCCCACTTTTACCGAACGAAATTCAGTAAAATTTCAAAAATAAATAATTTTTCTTCAAAAAAATTCAATTCCAATAATTGAATAGCATTGTCGCTATACCCGTGTAGAAAATTGTAATGGCGCTACCTGGTTCCTATCTAGTTTGTCTAGATGCTATACTGGCCCAGTATATCTTTCCAATCTAGTATCTAGACCGAAATGTAACGCTTGTATCCTTTAAGTGCGAGATAGTCATGTCAAGACTGGCGCTACTGTGTCTCACTAGATACATTTGTTAATTTTTATTACGATCTAGAAACTAGTTAGAAAAGTTTATTTAACGAAACAAATGAGAAATTTATTTCAATTCAATGTTAATATAATATTAAAATATTAATTTGTATTTACAAGTGTGTAACAATCCTTAACTTTCAACTTTTCATGAAGTTAATGTTTAAAAAACAGAATAAACGAAAACCTATTAGTGAATTAAAATTGACACTGCGGGGAATCGAACCTGTGACCTACGGATTTGTAGTCCAAGACTCTTACCACTACTCTATCGAAGCTACATGACAATAACTTTTCATTTTCGATTTTCGATCATTGAAATAAATTTCCATAAATCACTGCGAAAATTTCCATAAATGACTGAAATCCAAAAATTTTAATGTTAATTTTTGTTTTTCATATTTTTATAAATTCTCGCGAAAATTTTTCTTTCTGGATCCTTTATTTTCAAAAAAATATATTGATAATTATCATAACGGTAATTTTTTTTTAATTTTCTAAACCAAATCCTGGTAACTGGAGATACAAACGAAATTTTAACAAATAAGTAATATTTAAAGTAAACTTAATAATAATAATGAAATTTAAAAAGTTTATAGCAAAAAACCGTAAAATATAGTTAATACTGTAAAACCTAGTATTTCTGTATAATAACTATATTGGTATATGAGATTACGCCGTGATAAAAATATAATTAGGAAAACTAGATAGTACCAAGCTAGCATTAATATAGTTTCACTAGAATTGCAGCGCATTGCAAAATCTATATAAAAATTAAAAGCTTGTCTAGGAAACTAGATAGAATCTAGACCGCACCAATCTAGCATTACTGTAAATAGCAACGCTAGGAAAAAACTAGACTGGCTTTAAATAGATCTAGACTGCCGCGACAATTTTCTACACGGGTAATTGGGCCAATAGTTTTTATTCCTACTGCAAATTTTTTGCTTTTGTAAGAGGTTTTTTTTCATTCCTTGCAATAGTTGTCATCGAGAATATATTATTCGGAAATTTTTATTTGCGGAATATTGAATTTGATAAAAATATAATTAGGAAAACTAGATAGTACCAAGCTAGCATTAACATAGTTTTACTAGAATTGCAGCGCGTTGCAAAATCAAAAAATTAAAAGCTTGTCTAGGAAACTAGATAGAATCAAGACCGCACCAATCTAGCATTGCTGTAAAAATAGCAACGCGAGGACCAATCTAGACTGGCTTCAAATAGATCTAGTAATAAAAGATGGGCTTAGTCCGAAAACATTCATGATAGAATATAGAGTTTATTTTAAATTTACAGCAAACTATGACAAGTCAATAATTTTTCTTCAATATAATGAAGTATTGAAAAAAATATTAAAATCCAAGAGTGTCTGGAGGATTTTTTTTTTTTTTTGGTTTTGACTTTAATTTCACTCCTGGGAACTGTTTCATGTGAGATGATATATTTTTAAAATTAACGCAAAGATTGAATATATTGACATATGACAATTTATATTAATTGTAATTTGTCATCGCAAATTGACAGGTGGATAAATTTGTAACATTATAGAATAAAAAAAAATGTATCCAATGTTCTGTATAGGTAAATTTAATCTTGTATTTTTTATTATCCTCAAGGGGCTTTAAATAATGGAAAATCGATTTGAATATAAAATTAGCAGTTTCCAGTTTCGAACAAACTTTATATTATTTTGAAAAACTAACTTTTTCCGTTCTCCAATATACCTAACTTTATTATAAAGATTCACGTTGTATTGATATCGTTACTGATTTAATAGGTTTAAAGTTTTAATATTTAACTTTTTACCTCTGTAATATTTCACATTTTTTATCTTTTAATTATTAATTTGAACATAATTGTAAATAAAAACAAATGATAAATTTCATTATAATGAATTTCACGATTCAAGATACCATTCACGATTCACTACCAGACGTATCAGAAGATTATTATTTTCATAACTAATCAAAATTTTAGTGGAATTACATTATTTACAAAATTTTTTTATAAATTTCTTCGTAAACTTTTTTGAAAGTCATTAAAAAAAATTGATTTATAGACAAATTTTGGTTCAGTATCATTTTGATACAAAATTTTTCTTGAGGATTGTTGTATTTTACAACCGGAGATATTGTTATTTTGTTCAACAGATAAAATGAAAATTGTAATTTTGTTCAACAAATATAAATAAACAAATAAATGTTTTTTAATGTATTTTCAATATAAAATATTCTGAAAAAGGATTTTCCATGTTTTATTAGTTTTAAATGGAAAAAGGAAGAACAATATTCTAAACTACCTTAATTCAAATTATTTATTTACATCCACAGTATTAGGTTTTTTATAACAAAGAAATCATTTTTTAAATGGACTGTAGACTAATTTTTTACTTTTTATTCCTGTTAAATTCAACTTTATATGTTGAATTATGGTATTAGCATAAATTTTTTTTAAATTTCCAAAATTAATTAAAAAGTTCACACAAAATATTCATAAATTTTTTAAATATTATTCTCTATTGATTTATTTTCCAGATCGAATAAAATATGAAAAAATTTATTTTAGAATATTCTGCAATGAAAATTTTTTTTTTTTATTTATTTTACAAGTTTAGTTATATTGTTTGAACAAAATAATAATTTGTAATTTACCAGTTGAACAAAATAACAATATCTCTGTTTGTAAAATACAACAATCTTCAAGAAAAATTTTGTGTCAAAATGATACTCACCCCAAATTTTAGTTAAAAGTTCTTAGAAATAATATTATAGAAATAATGATTGATTTATTGAAAAATTTTAGTAAAAAGTTCTTAGAAATAATATTATAGAAATAATGATTGAATCATGGAAAAATTTTAGTAAAAGTTCTTAGAAATAATAATACAGAAATAATGATAATAATATTCTTATACAATTAATAATAGAATAGAAATAATAAAAATAATATTCTTAATTTATTATTATCATTATTTCTATTTATTATTATAATAGAAATAATTGTAATAATATTCTTAATGAATAATTTTTAATAGTTTTTTTTCTCTTGCGGGTATCTCTAATAATTTTTGGAATGAATTAAAAAATACTCTTTAGACTCAGAAAGAAGCTCAAAATTTCGTCTAGAATTTAGAGAAAAGTCGGGGAATAAAAATTAAATTTTTGTAGTAACCTTTTCTTCATTCCTTCAATAGATATAATCCAAATTCTCGCATACAATTTCAATACTAACAACAAACGCTGAATAAATAGAGAATATTTTTTAAACCATCGTTTTCGCTCGGGGAAGAAATTATTTTTTGAAAAAATAATATTTTTTGTATAAGTATTTTTTTTTTTGTCAGCAATTGAGCTTCATCGATTACTCCGACGACTAGAAGCGTAAGAGTCTCTTCCAAGAACCTCGCTTTAGCTCTATATATGCACTCTCAACTTCTTTCTCTCTCGTTCGCTCTCAATTCGCACCCTCTCTCAATTCCACAACGGCGAAGCCACCCATTCGCGTTTCCTCCTTCCGTAATTAGAGGCGGGGTTGTCGTCCCGCTCCCGTTAATATTCACTCGCTCGACTTAACCTCCGACGAAGTCTGAAACTCGAATGGACTTTCAAAGACGAGAGAAGAGGCGAACTTTTCGAATCGTCTTATATATATTATATCTTCTATATTATTGCCATTCATTATTATTGACAGAAATGACAGATAATGAGCGATTTCATATTTTCAATCTTCCTCCAAAACGGTTCATTATTTCGAAAGGTTTTTTTTTCTCTATTTTTTTATTAATATCACTATTCATTGAATAGAATATCAAGAGTATATTTCTCAATTAGTTAAATTAATTGAAAAAAATACTGTTAATTCTATTAAATTAATAATATTATTAATTATTATTAATTATTATTAATATTATTATTAATTAATTAATCTCTTCTCTATTAATTAAAAAAAAATGTTCTAAATTTTAAGCAATTAAAACTGCCCTTATAATTTTCCATCAATTAAAAAATAATGTTATAGGGAATAAATTATTCTAAGTGCATTTTATCCTATTAGTAAAAAAACAGTGTAAATTTTTCAAATACACTGAAAAAAGATTTAATTGATTCAAATAGCTTATTAATTGACTATTATCAATTAAATATTTACTTGAATCAATTAATATTTATTAGAGTCAATTAAAATTGTATTTGCTTCAAATACTGATAATACTGAAATACTGATTCAAATACCATTTAATTGACTCCAATAAATATTATTTGATTTAAGTAAATATTTAATTAATAACAGTCAATTAATCGGTAATTTGAATAAATTACATTTTTTCCAGTGTAATTAAGAATAATTCTGTATATTAATTAAAATTATCGAATGTTTGTAACAATCAAAATTTGAAGAAAAATTTAAATCGAGATTTGCAGTAAACATTTGAAAAAAGTGTAAAATTTTCAAAATAAACAAATTTTAAAAATTTTTATTGTTTTCTTTGTATTTTAACAAAAAATATTTACTATTTTGCATATGTCATTACTGAAAATAATTTTAAAAAATACGTAATTGAGATTTATTATAATTATTATTATTATTACTATTATTATTATTAAAAAAAATATTAAGAAAATTCTATCTTTAATTTAACTTTACAACTCAGCTTATTAATCGAGAAATTCTGAAATTGAAAAAAAACTCGTTGAACTAGAAGTTAAAATTGGATGGACTATTGAACACGAGTCATGATCAAATTGAATCTATAACTTTTTTTTTACAACTTTGTTGGTTTAATTAAAAAAGGCAGTTCACAGAACTAGAACATTTTTTTTATACACTTAAAAAAATAAAGTTTATTTATAATCTTGGAAAGCAAAAAAATTATATTTATCTAATGATTTTTATAGTTATATTAAGTGCAAAGTTAATCAACTGTTTAATTTCTATTTATTTAGTTATTCAATATTATCGTCAAAAAGTTTTTTTAATATAAATATTAATAAATTATTTTTAACCTCATTTTTATTTATTTTTTTATATATATTTGCAGTTTGCGACAACAAGGATAAAAAGAAGATTTTAATAAAATAAGTTTGTTACCTGCATTCGCAGTGTGCAGGCAAATATTGTTCTTTCTCGTATATAGAAACGAAGAGTGGAGAATCACAACAGTTTGTTTATTTGATATAAATAAATATCAATAATTGAATGTTTGAACATTTTATGAGAACGTCTGTTTACAAAAGTCTGCAGGCCAATTGAAAATTTATAGCTTCGCAATAATAATAATAATAATAATAATAATAATAATAATAATAATAATAATAATAATAATAATAGTAATAATAATAATAATAATAATAATAATACTAATAATATTAAAAATAATAAAATGTTTAGGATCCTAAAGAAGCGCACCAAATAGTTTTTCAAATTTTTTTATAGTTTGCAAGAAATTACACAAACTTTTAATGTAAATAATCAATTATTACTATTTCTGTCTAATCACACAATATTTTAAAATAAAATTATTCATATTTTCATGAATAATAATAATTTTTTTATATTTTCTGAATACCATCCTTTTTTTTATTTTGCAAATACTAACTGGAGTTTTAGAAGATGTTGTCTTACGAAAAAAAGTAAGTTAAGAATAAAAGAAAAAGAGAAATGTGATTTAAAAGTAATTGAAATGAAAAATAAATAAATAAAAATGTTCAAAAATAAAAATTAAATGAAATATTAGAAAAAAAAGAAACAGCAACTTTGTTTGAAGAGGTAAAAATAATAATCGTTGAAAAATGTTGAAAAAAACAGGATCAAACAGTTATACAAATAAACGTTGAGCAAATAGAAAATAAAAGTTACAATACACAGAAATTGGAACAAAAAAAAAAATTGAAAATATAATCAATATGTAAAGTAATTTTTTTAAAAGTCTTTGATGAACGAACAGAAAATAAAAACAAAAAGTATTATATACTCGCGAACAAAGGAATTAAAAAATTTCAGCGAAATATGATGAAAGAAAATGGGAAAAACAAAAAAAATGTGAATTTTATCGAAATAAGAGAATAGAGATTGAAAAGAAAATTTCTTTTTGTTTGCTACATATAAATTTGATTAGGTATTAATTATCAAAATAAATTTTATTTCAAACAAATTCCACTTTAAGGGGATTTGAACCAATATGACGTCATAAATTTGAAACTAATGCTTTACATATATTATGACGTCATAATGGTTCAAATGCCCTTAACTATAGTGAAAAAATACTTTCGACAAATTATAGAGAATAAAAGTGAAAAATTAGATATCCCAAAGTAAACGTATTTGCTCTTCGGAAATAAAAATTATTTGTAGGACAATATTAAATCAACTCACCAGAAGAATTTTCATTTCATTCAACTTATTTCAGAAATGTTTAAATTCTCGTCAAAATTTCAATTATCTTTAGAAATATTAAAAATTCTTCTCCAAAATTCATATATTTTCAAAAACAAAACTAAAAAACGTAAACATTTCAATTATCTGTATAAATAGCAAAATTCTTCAACAAAATTCAATTATTTTAAAAAATGTTATTAAAAATCATTTTAAAATTTAAATTATTTTCATAATTAACAATACTTATCACACGAATTAAATTATTTTCTAAAGCAATATAATTCAATTATTTTCAAAAACTACCAAAAGAATTTAATTATTTAAAAAAAAATTAAATAAAATTCTATGAAAAGTTTTAATTATTTTTTAAAAATAATACAAATTTTACAAGAATTTCATTAATAACAAATTTTTTTTTATAAATTTCTCCGTAATCATCAACTATTTTCATAATTAATATAATTTTACCGGGCTTCAATTATTTTCGTAAATAATAAAATTCTTTTTAATAATTCAATTATTTTAATAGAATTTTGATCGAATTCCTCGAAAACATTCTTAAAAATTTCATTAAAATTCATCTAAAGAATTTAATTGTTTAAAAATTTGTTGATAAAATTTTTAATAGGAATTGAATTCCAAAAAACATTTAATTATTCAATAAATTATTTAATTTTGTATTTAAATAATTGAATTCTGGTAGAATTTTCTCATAAACATGGATTTAAAAATAGTTTTCAGTTAAAATCTTAGATTATTAAAAATTAATTGAATTTGGGAAATTTTTTAAAAACCGTCTTTAAAATAATTGAATTTCTACCAAAAAAAAAGTTTTATCAAAACTTTTTCAAATGCTTGAATTTCTGCTAAAATTCTAATATTTTTTTGAATAATTGAATTCTTGCGAAGAATTTTATTATTTTAAAAATAATTGAATTCCTGTTAATTTATTATAAGAATTTAATTATTCTTGAAAATTTTAATACAATTCTTCGCAAAAATTCAATTATTCTCATAAATAATAAAATTCAGTGCAGAATTTCAATTATTTTTAATGCAATTTTAATCGAATTTCTCTAAAAATGTAATTATTCTAAAAAAAATTTATTAAAATTCGTTAATAGAAACCAAGTATTTGATAATTTGTTGGTAACAATTTTTTATGGGAATTGAATTTTAAGAAACGTTCAATGATTCAATAAATTATTTATTTTTGTACTTAAATAATTGAATTTTGGTAGAATTTTCTCATAAACATTGATTTAAAAATAGATTTTAGTTAAAATCTTAGATTATAAAAAAATAATTGAATTTGAGAAATTTTTGAAAAATTGTGTTAAAAATAATTGAATTTCTACCAAAAAAAAGGTTTCATCAAAACTTTTTAAAATGTTTGAATTTCTGCTAAAATTCCAATTTTTTTTTAAATAATTGAATTCTTGTGCAGAATTTTATTAAGACTATTGAAAATAATTGATTCCCTGCAAAGGTTTTCATTATATTACGAAAATATTTAAATTGTTGCGAAAAATTTTATTAAATATCTGAAAGTAATTGAAGATCTGCTAAGAATTTTTTTAGTTTTAATTTGTGCGAAGAATTTTATTCAAATTTTTAAAAATAATTGGATTTCTGTTAATTTTTTACAAGAATTTAATTATTTTTGAAAATTTTAATAAAATTCTTCGCAAGAATTCAATGATTTTCATAAATAATAAAATTCAATGCAGAATTTCAATTATTTTTAATACAATTTTAATCGAATTTCTCTAAAAATTTAATTATTCTGAAAATTTTATTAATTAATAGAAATCAAGTATTTGATAATTTGTTGAGAAAAAATTTATATGGGAATTGAATTTTAAGAAACGTTAAATTCTTCGATAAATTATTCATTTGCGTTTTATTTTTATTTAAATAATTGAATTCAATTAGAATATTCTAATAAAAATTGAATTTTATTTCATAAAAATGAATTTTAGTTAAAATTTTAGATATTCATAGAATATTAAAAGCAATGTGCGTGAATTTAAAAAAATTTTTGAATTTTGTAATTAATTTTTTTGAAATAGTTTAATTGAGTTTCTCTAATACTATTTTCATTTTGTGTTTTCTAATATTTATTTAATAAAAGAATTTAACTAATAATTGAAATTTTGTAAAAAATAAATATTGTAAAGAAATGAATTTGAAAATTGTCAAAGAACTATTTCGAAAATTATTAAAAATAATTAAAAATAATCGATATTAAGAAGAAATTTAGATAAAAATTGTGAAAAATAATAATTGAATTGATAATGATTTTTATTATTATAAATTATTTTTATGAATAATTAATATTAATTATTATAAAACATGAAAAATTGAATTTTTAGTTTTAAGAAAAATGTTCCCTTATATTTTATTCGGTCTGATTCTATTTTTGTCAGTTGGTCCGTAATTTTTAATTTTTGGTCCGTAAAGTCCAAACAATTTTACTTTAAAAATTTTAAACAATTTTACTGCTTCAAGCCCTGTTATTTTATAAATAGTAAAACTCATTGCAGAATTGCAATTATTTTTAATACAATTTTAATCAAATTACTCGAAAAATGTAATTATTCTCTAAACATTTATTACAATTTTTCGACAGAACTTAATTATTTTTAGAAATGTGAAATAGATTCTTCTCAAGGATTCAGTTATATCCATAAATAGCGAAATTCTTTAGATTTTCAAAATTCTTCTTAATATATATTTTTAATTCTTGACAAGAGTTCAATTATTTTTATAAATTTCCATAAAACTCTAAAAATCAATTCAATTTCTTATAGGTATAAAAAATTCGTAAGGTGTATATAGAGTGTAGTTTATTGAATATAATAATGAGGCTGAAGTGCACAACGTTTTTAAAAACGAAAACAAAAAAATAATTGGACAGTACTTTTATTTTTGATTGTAAATAATGTTATTTTTTGATAATTCAATTCTTATTGACAACTGATTTCTTAAAATTTAAGGCAAATGAAAATTAGAGAGGAATTATATTTGAAAAAAAACTCTTTTTTAATTTTTCGTTTTTAAAAACGTTGCGGACTTCAACTTCGTATACTTTCGTAACTTTCGTATTGTAATAGTACACTTTTAATATTGAAGAACTATTTACATTATAAGTACTTTATTACTTACTTTATTATAATTTTAATCGAAGGTGCACTTCCATTTTTGTGAATATACTCTCTAATTTTGAATTAGTAAAATTTTACTAATTTGTAGTAGTTTTCAAGAACGACTTTTCACCTTTTCAATTAGTAGAATATTACTAATTTTTAGTAAAATTCTACTAATGTTTCAGTAGAATTCTACTAATTGAAAGTCACTTTTTCACTAAATGAATTAGTGAAACTGTTTTATCGACTATTAATAAAACAGTTCTACTAATTGTTAGTAGAATTCTACTAATCAATTAGTAACGTTCTACTAACAATTAGTAAAATTTTACTAATTGTTAGTAGAATTATTACTAAATCATTTAGTGGACGACTTTTCATCATTTCATTAGTAACTTTCTACTAATTCAGATTTAGAGAGTATTTTTAATACTGACAGTACCTAACTGATAAATGTAACTGAATGTTGTAACTGAATGTTGTAACTGAATGTTGTAACTGAATGTTGTAACTGAATGTTGTAACTGAATGTTGTAACTGAAACTCACTATAATTTAAACTTGTTGAATATATTCTGCGCAAAGTGACCGTTGCGCACTCGAATTTCCGTTTAGAGTTCGGTAATTTTTCAGACACAACAATGAGTGATTCTTACTGTTTGGCAATAGTAGAAATCTTTTTCAAAACAATTTCCTTTTTCGAAAGTTCAAGAACAATTATTAATGTTTTCAAACTCTGTCTTGATATTACCGGTTAATATATTCTATTTCTACTATACTGTACCTAGCTTAAATCTTTCCTTTTGAGGTTAGGAATAGTTGTAAAATGTTTTCAAGTATTTCACTGAAAGTACTAAAGAACTATTGTCGACTTTCTCTCTCATATCCGCCGTTTTTCGAACTAATTCAGGAATATTTGGTGAATAAATTTTTTCCGTGTACATACATACATATCTATTGGAAATGCAATGGGGGGTTGCATTTAAAATTCTGCGCGTTCGAATTCATTCGTTCGGTAGCCGGTTCTGTTATCTATGCGTACGCGGCTTGCGGTTTTCGACCCAGCGTGGTAATAACTTCGAGGCGTGGTTCGAGCGAGCTCTGCCCGGGGCTTGGTAAAGTACAAAGGTACAAAGCCTCGGTAATATATTTTGGATTACCTTCCTATCCTATCCCTATCCTATCCTGTTTTATACTGAACTGTATACTCATCCTCACGACCGAGTTTCGCTGCTCGTTAAAAGTATCTGAGCCTCTTCTAACGAGACCGTTTGGATCACGGGATACAAACAAGTAGTTGCAATCTCTCGCAAATGGCCTCTTGCTAAAAATACATACACTCTCCATTAAACATTCCGAGAAATTAACGACCTTAAAAAAAAAAAAAAAGAAGAAGAAGCAAAGACCTTGCCGCGAAAAAAAATTAACTGAAAATAATATTTATCACTCTCGCTCTTTCCTTTACTCTCGCCGGCGTATTCCAATCATATTTTCCAACGTTATCATTTCGCGCTAATTGCCACGAGAGATGAAATTTCTGCGAAGCCTTTGAAATTCTTATTTTTTCCCCCTCGCATTTTTAAGCTTGAAAGTGATTTTTTTACTTCTTAATGCGAAAGAGAATTCTCAAACTCCTCAATTCGAGTGGGAGAAAAATTTTCTCTTTTACTTTTTTTCGAATTGTCTCGAAGAAATTATTTTTTTTTTTTGAATTTAATTTGTGAAATTTCTCTTCAATTTCTCTGGATAACTATTATCGATGTTTGCATGGTTGAAAATTTATTTCGCAATTGAAAAAGAATTTAAGAGACTCTAATTTCAAGTAAAAAAAATCTACTCTCTTTATTTTTTCCATCGAGAATTATTTTCATTTATTCAACTTTAGTTTAGTAAATTTTTGTTTTTTTATAGACAATTATTAAAAGGATGATTAGCCTACAATCTTAACATCATTTTGAACATTTTAAAGTTATTTGTTATTACGGTAAAAAAAACAAAAATTACAAATTTTAAAGTTATATTTGAATAAAAATTATAATTTTTTGTCGATGATAAATGATTCATGTAAAAAAACATCTAAAATTTAAGAAATGTTTCTTATTGACAAAAAATTGTGATTTTTCATTCAAATGCAACTTTTAAGTTTTAAATATTCAAAATTAAATTCTTCTCCTTTCCATCAAGACGACTTTAAAATTTAATTTTTGTTTTTCTTTTTAATTACGAATTTATTTTAAGCTACTGATTTTAACTTCGAAAAAATTAAATTCGGAAAATTTGCAATAAGGAAAATTAAATTCAGAAAATCTACAATAAGAAAACTTAAATTCAGAAAATTTACAATAAGAAAAATTAAATTCAGAAAATTTACAATAAGAAAAATTAAATTCTTCTCCTTTCCATCAAGACGAATTTAAAATTTAATATTTGTTTTTCTTTTAAATTACGAATTTATTTTAAGCTACTGATAAGGAAAATTAAATTCAGAAAATTTACAATAAGAAAACTTAAATTCAGAAAATTTTCAATAAGAAAAATTAAATTCAGAAAATTTACAATAAGGAAAATTAAATTTAGATAATTTACAATAAGAAAAATTAAATTCTTCTCCTTTCCATCAAGACGAATTTAAAATTTAATATTTGTTTTTCTTTTAAATTACGAATTTATTTTAAGCTACTGATTTTAACTTCGAAAAAATTAAATTCAGAAAATTTGCAATAAGGAAAATTAAATTCAGAAAATTTACAATAAGAAAACTTAAATTCAGAAAATTTACAATAAGGAAAATTAAATTCAGAAAATTAACAATAAGAAAAATTAAATTTAGAAAATTTACAATAAGAAAAATTAAATTCAGAAAATTTGCAATAAGAAAAATTAAATTCAGTAAATTTACAATAAGGAAAATTAAATTCAGAAAATTAACAATACGAAAAATTAAATTTAGAAAATTTACAATAAGGAAAATTAAATTCAGAAAATTTGCAATAAGAAAAATTAAATTCAGTAAATTTGCAATAAGAAAAATTAAATTCAGAAAATTTACAATAAGGAAAATTAAATTCACAAAATTAACAATACGAAAAATTAAATTCACAAAATTAACAATACGAAAAATTAAATTTAGAAAATTTACAATAAGGAAAATTAAATTTAGAAAATTTGCAATAAGGAAAATTAAATTCAGAAAATTTACAATAAGGAAAATTAAATTCAGAAAATTAACAATACGAAAAATTAAATTTAGAAAATTTACAATAAGGAAAATTAAATTCAGAAAATTTGCAATAAGAAAAATTAAATTCAGTAAATTTGCAATAAGAAAAATTAAATTCAGAAAATTTACAATAAGAAAAATTAAATTCTTCTCCTTTTCATCAAGACGAATTTAAAATTTAAGTTTTGTTTTTCTTTAAAATTACGAATTTTTTTTAAGCTACTGATTTTAACTTCGAAAAAATTAAATTCAGAAAATTTGCAATAAGGAAAATTAAATTCAGAAAAATTACAATAAGGAAAATTAAATTTAGAAAATTTACAATAAGAAAACTTAAATTCAGAATATTTATAATAAGGAAAATTAAATTTAGAAAATTAACAATACAAAAAATTAAATTTAGAAAATTTACAATAAGGAAAATTAAATTCAGAAAATTTGCAATAAGAAAAATTAAATTCAGTAAATTTACAATAAGAAAAATTAAATTCAGAAAATTTACAATAAGAAAAAATTTAATTCAGAAGAAAATTATTTCGACTTCTGTAACAAATGAAAATCCTAAAGTTTTTTTCGAAAAATTATTCACAGATTAATTAGCCAATAATTGAGTTTTTTGGAAAAAGATTAAAGTAAAAATTAAGTAAAATTTTTCTATTTTATAACTAAGAAAATTGAATTCCAAATAAAAATAATATATTTCCTCTCTAAAGGATATAGAGAAATTTCTTCTTCTCGTAAAATTGTTCAAAGGTTAATTTGAGAAAAAAATTTAAGTTCAAGTAAATATTTGTTCCCTATTCCCGTGAACTTTATAAAATTCTATTATATTGGTGTGCGGGTTGAAAATTTATTTCGATTTTTGACTTTATGAATTTTTTAAAACAACTTTTTATAACTTTTCAAGAAAATGAAATTCAGAAGTAAAATATTTCAACTCCGAGGAATCGGAGAAAATCTAAAAGTTTTATTTTTAAAATTCATTAAAAATTTATTTGAAAATAATTGAAGTATAAATATTTGATAAGAGAAGATTGAACTTATACTCTCTCTCTCTCTCTAAGGAAGAGAAAAAAAAATTTTCTTTCATTTTCCGAATTTCGAAAATTATTTACTAATGATAATTTTTTTTCTGTTTCAGGTGAGTGAATTTTATGTTCCATTCTATGGGGAAATTTAGAAAAATTTCGATAAATTTTATTTTGGTAAGTAATGGACTTCGTATTAAAAATAATGAATAAAAAAGAATGAAAAACTGAAGATAAAAGATCGATGGATAAATTTAATTTAACTTAAATTAAATTTTCTCTTAAAGTTAAAATTTTAGAGATTCATTTACTTGTTTATTTTACAAATCAATTTTTAAAATTGAATTCGAATCGAATTTGAGGTTTGAATAAAAATTGGTTATAAACCTATAGCCATAAATATCTTTACAAATTGATAAATAATAATTAATAAAATAAAAAAAAATTATAAATAATTATAAATAAAATTATAATATAATAATTAATTATATTTATTATAATAAAAATATATAAATATAATTAATTATAATAAAATAAAATTATAAATAAAAATAAATAATAAAAAAAAATAATAATAATAAAATTTATATAATTATAAATAATAAAGGTCATAAAATAATAATAAACGAATAATAAAGTAAATAATAAGAAAGTTGACAATTAATAAGTAAAGAAAGAAAAAATTTAATTTCTTAAATTTCTTAATTTAATAAATTTCACGAAAAGAAGACTATTTTCTAATAAATGAAAAATGTCTTCTATCGTGAACAAAATTTTTGATAAAGTTGAGCCAACAAGTGAGAATTTAATTCTATAGTATAGTAACTAGTGGAGCTTGAGAAAAAATCATTTTATTTCTCTATAAGATTTTCACTCCTCTCCTTCTTTTCTCTTTCTAACGATAATTATGATAGTAATGAGTAAAAAAAATGAGAAAAAAAGAAAAAAAATGAGAGATAGATATAAAAGAGGAATTAAAATGAAAAGAATAAGACAATTCTTTATCATCAGTGCACGATATCCTTTCCTCTTGGCAAGTCGAGAGAGTGGAAACGCCAAGTTACCAGAGAAGTTCGCTTGTGCGGAAAAAAGAAGAGGGGTCGTCGACGTCGTCGTCAAGAAGTTAACACGGTGCAATAGGTAGAAAAAAAGAGACCAGAGTTTGGCTTCTAGAATTCAAGAAGAAAACGACATTTTTTTTCTTTTTTTTTTTGCTTTTGTTCTCTATATATTTTTCTTGACTAGAGCAAAAAAAAAATTAAACTTTCAATTGATAAATATAACACTTTTTATGTATTGACAAAAACGAATACGAATTTATGAAAAATATTTCGATTTTGTAGTTAGCGACAAAATTCAGATTTTCGTACTTTAATTTAAAACAAATTAATTAATTAAGATTAATTTAAAAATTTGAACAGTAAGAAAAAATTAATGTATGAAAATCTCGATTTTTTCGTTAATTAGTTTAGGAGTTATTCAACTTTCTATAAAAAAAGCTTTTTTTATTGTAAATTAGGATTTTTTAAAAATATCTAAATAAACTACTTGACAAATTACTTCTGTAAGGTTTTATTCTGTTTTGAATTTTATCATCTTTCGAAACATAAACTGAAAAAACTTTTAATTTTCATAAATTTTATGTTTAAAAAAATTGTTTCATTCACTTGAAAATAAATAGAGTTGATAATTTTTTTTTATTATTAGAATTCAAGTAGAAAAGAGCTTTTCATGTTAATTACTTGTGCTAATATTAATATCACAAGGCTAGTAACAAGAATAGTAGTAAAAGAAAATTTTCTTCCGAAATGTCAGACGAAAATTCACTTTTTACTGCTTTGAAAAATTTTGTTAACTTAATGAAATTCTATATTTAAATATAACGTAAAATTTAATTAAAATAAATGAAAATACTGCGGTATACTTAAAAGTATAAAATTGCAACAAATTTATTACAAAAATTGATCTAACTTTTTCGTGTCAATTTATTTCACGTTAGTATCAATTTTATACTTTATCAATTTTATACTTTCCAACAGACAGTGTTAACAAATATATAGGACAAATTAATTATAGAATGAAATTAATATTTAGTAATAAATAGTTATATGCAGTCGATAAAATTTCTTTTACAATTATTATTTTTTCGTCAGGTTTCAATTAACTTTTGTAGGAAAAAACATCGTAAAAATGCTTTCTTTTCCCACCACTTCCTTTTGTGGAAAAATTAATTGAAATGTGACCGTAAAAATTCTGGAGAAATAAAAATAAGGAAAATAAAAATTCAAAGTTGAAAGTTTAGGAAAAAAATAATTTTTGGCAATTTGTATACCTAATTAGAAAATATGTAAATAATAAATATTTGAGGAGCAATTTTGCAAAAGTGGATAAATCCATTTTTAAAAAAATTGAGATAAACACATATTTAAAATATTAAAATCTTCAGAAATCCATTTATCACTGTTCAATTTAAGAAAAAAAAATTTATTAATAAAGAATTTACAGTTTAAAAAATATTTTGGCCTAACTTTGATGATTTTTAATTTCTATCTTTTTATTTAAAAAAATTATTAAAATCTCTAAATTCCCTATTACAATAGAATTTACTTACAAACATAGAATTTTAAATGGAAAAAATATTAAAAAATGAATAATTTCTTACATTTTTTCTACAAATTAAAAATAATTTTAGTAGTTATGTGAGAATTGTCATTTGTTTAAATTTTTCGAAATGACAAAATTTGGATTTATCAGGTTTTGAAGACTATTTTTTTAAATTTTACCTAAAAGCGTTTTTGGCAAAATTTTAAATTCTGTTCAACAATTTTTCTACGTTCTCGTCAAAATTTGAATTATTCTTCAAAAATAATAAAGTTCATCTGAAAAATTTAATTAGTTTCAAAACCTTCAATAATATAAATTTTTGAAAAAATTTTCAATTATTATTTTCAAAAAATTTTCTCAATTCCAAGATCTCCAATATCTACTATTAGAGTTTTGCAAAAGAATTCAATTATTTGAAAACAATTTGAATAAAATTATACACAAATATTTAAATACTTTCACACAAAATAAATAATTTTAAGAATTAAAATATTTACAAATTTTGTACAAATTTCTTCGACATAATTCAATTATTTTCATGAATTAATAAAACTCATCACAGAATAACAATTATTTTTAATAAAAAGAAATTTAATTATTTAAAAATTTGTTAATAAAATTCTTTATAATAATTAAATTTCAAGGAACATTCAATTATTTAATAAATAATTTACCTCTTTGAAATTAAATAATTGAATTCCCGTCGAATTTTCCAGAAAAAAATTATTTGAAATTGATTTTTAGTTTAAATTTTAAATAATAGAAGAATATCAAAATAAATTTTTATTAAGTTACAGGTAGTTACGATATTTTTATAATATAAACAAATAATGTTAACACTCAATCCACTTTAGTCATTAATTTTTGCCACAATTTTCTAATTTGTAATACTATTTTATTACAAATCATGAAAAAATAAACTGCAATTATTTTCGATTTCTCAACCAATAAGTTTTAGGGAAATAGAATAATTTTTGGCAATTTGTATGCCTAATTGGAAAATATATAAATAATAAATAAATAATAAATATTTGTACTTTAAGCATAAATATTATTTTCTACTTCTTTACAACCTTTGGGAAATTTTTCAAAAAATAAATAAATAAATAACTAAAGTTTAGAAGAAAATAATATTCAAATTCGATTTTGTTTATGCAAATGAAGGTGTTGGGATAAGAGAATCTAAATCTCTATTCTCTAAAATATATACAATTTACATGTAGAGCAACGATTAGCAACGATTTTGATTTAACTCGACATTATTAAAGGGTACGTGCGGAATATCCGATTCGAGTTTGAATCTCTCTCGCTTTAGGCAAGTGTACACATAAATAAAATCACGCCCCTCGACCCACCCGCACCATTGTTCATGCGGAAGTTCGGGAGGTGTAATGAAATTAGTCTTTACGCTGTTTTCAGAAACAAAATTGTAAGGGAATTTTATATGGGCGAATAAAAGGGTCGGGAGAAAACCACTGCGCTTTTAATTTAATTTTCATCATTTCAACTAATTACATACATGTATTCTATAAATCAATAATGAATTATATGTTTAATGGATTACTTGTATTCATATCAATTTTCAAATCCACGCAATCAATGAAATTAGAACAAAACAGCAATTAACGAAATTGCGCAGTTTTGTTAGAAATTTGTAAATAGATTCGCGCATTTTTTTAAATCTGATTTCTCGATTTGGCAGAATATTATTAATATTAATTAATAACTTTATCAAATTAAAGTCTGTGGCTTTTCATTCTGTCCGTTCGCAGTATGAAGTTAGTTTTTGTATATGCTTTTGTTTTTTTTCGTTTTGAAAACACATTTTTCTTGATAATAAATAATGTTTGATTTATAAATTTTATAATTATATTTTGTTTATTTGTTTTAAATTATTAGTTCGTTTTGAAATAAAAAGTTGTAAAATTTTTATTTCTTAATTACAATTTTTAACAAATTTTTTCTATTTTAAATTAATAAAAAAAAATGTGTAGGAAGAATTTGTGTATTTCATAATTGCAATTTTTATTCTTTTCTGTATATAAAGATATTTTATATTTTACTAGCTAAAAAAACGCTCGTGTACTTTCTTATATAATTATTAAAAAACAAAATATTTAATTTTATTTAAAGAATTTCTTTAATAAGATTTAATTTTTTAACCTTCTAAAAATGAATTTATTTTAAGTTTTATCTAGAAATTAATGAATAAATTTAAATAATTTCTTTTTCTTTATTTAAAATTGAAGGAAAAATAAAGTAATTTGAAGTATTTTACAAAATTTGTAGTATTTTTGTTTTAACAAAATCAGAAATATTATTTTTTTTAATATGTATTGATTAATAACTTCTTTCATTTTTTATACAAAAAAAAAGTTTTTTAAATTTTCTTTATTTGTTATACAAAAAAAATTTTTATTATTTTACAGAATTTAAAATTGTATCGAGAAAAAGGTAAAAAATTTGAAAAATTTCTTTTCTTAACTTTTCAATCAGGACATTCAATAAAATTCTGATTTTTTGGAAATAAATAATATAAATTATTATAATGTCCATTTAATAATCATAATGTTGGTTATGCTATGTTTGTACTGCGGACTGACACTACGATAAAAATTGTATACCCTGAAAATAACTTAATTCTCGAGGAGAATTTCGTTTAAATTTTTTAAAATATATTGTAATTAAATTCTTTTTGCAGAATTGTCTTTGAATTTTTTTTGTCAAAAAATGGAGTTTCTTTAATAATTTGAATTAAACATTTTTAAAATAATTGAAATTTTATGGAGAAGAATTTTATTAAAATTGTATTAAAAATAATTGAATTCTCGCGAAAAATTTTACTATTTATAAAAATAATATAATTTTTACAAATTATTTAGAAAGATTTGTTAAAATTTTAGAAAATATTGGAATTCTTTCGTGAAATTTCATTAAAATTTTTGAAAATATAAACTTAAGTTATTTTTTTAAATTTTGATTATGAAATTATTTAAAAAATTTATGTTTGTTAATAAAAAAATTTGTAATTTGTATAACAGTATCATATTGAATACTACGTTCCGCGCACTAGCGCGCGTATCGTTTGCTAGTTATTAATTAAAAATTAATCTTCATTTTCTGTTCATTCTGTTCGCAGTTTGAAGTTAGTTTCTGTGCTTTTGTTTTTTTGAAAAAAAAAAATTTTATTAAAAAGAAAAATTATACTATAAAGTCCAAAATTATACGATTATAATTATTAGTTACGATTTTTATTCAAAATCGTATATGAATATTATTTTCTTTTAAAGTTTAGTTATTTTTTGTTGTTGTTGAAAATTTGCCCAAAGGCTGTAAAGAAGTAATAAATAATATTTATTATTAAAGTACAAATATTTATTATTTATATATTTTCCAATTAGGCATACAAATTGCCAAAAATTATTCTATTTCCCTAAAACTTGTTGGTTGAGAAATCGAAAATAATTGCAGTTTGTTTTTTCATGATTTGTAATAAAATAGTATTACAAAATAGAAAATTGTTGCAAAAATTAATGACTAAAGTGGATTGAGTATTAACATTATTTGTTTATATTATAAAAATATCGTAACTACCTGTAACTTATTAAAAATTATTTTTAAATTCTACTATTATTTAATATTTAAACTAAAAATCAATTTCAAATAATTTTTTTCTGGAAAATTCGACGAGAATTCAATTATTTAATTACAAAGAGGTAAATTATTTATTAAATAATTTAATGTTCCTTGGAATTCAATTCTTATAAAAAATTTTATTAACAAATTTTTAAATAATTAAATTCCCTTTTATTAAAAATAATTGTTATTCTGTGATGAGTTTTATTAATTCGTGAAAATAATTGAATTATGTCGAAGAAATTTGTACAAAATTTGTAAATAATTTAATTCTTAAAATTATTTATTTTGTATGAAAATATTTAAATATTTGTATACAATTTTATTCAAAATGTTTTTAAAGAATTGAATTCTTTTGCAAAACTCTAATAGTGGATATTGAAAATCTTTGAATTGAGAAAATTTTTTGAAAATAATAATTGAAAATTTTTTCAAGAATTTATATTATTGAAGGTTTTGAAACAAATTAAATAATTAATAAGTAATTAATTATTAATTAATTAATTATTTTTTGCAGAAGAATTTTATTATTTGTAAATATTAATTCAAATTTTCACGAGAACGTAAAAAAATTGTTGAACAGAATTGAAATTTTGCCAAAAATGGTAAAATTAAAAAAAAATTTAATTTCTGTAATCATTTGCAATATGTTCAAAATTAAATTTATTTAGCGTTTTTAATTATAAAATTTTTCTATAAATACATTATTTTTAATAATTAATTAATTGATTATATGTTGACGAATTGAACTAATTTTAGAAGACTTTGAATTATTAAAATTTTTCAAAAATCTAAGTTTATTAAAATTTCAAATTTAATTCGTTCTAGATTTAAAGTTTCTAAAATTTCAATTTGAAACCCTGTTTCAAGTTAATTTATTAACGTAATTGTTATTAAATTCTTTTTATTCCAATTTTTAATAAATTTTTTCGAAAAAAATTATTTATTTTCCAAAAATTCGAATAAATTCTTGATAACATTTCAATTATTTTTAAAAATAACAAAATTCTTCACATGAATTAAATTATTTCTATAAATAATAAAATTTTTCAAAGAAATTCAATTATATTCAAAACAATTTTAATAAACTTCAACAATAAAGTATTTAATTATAATATTTAACAGAAGTGATTATTTTTTTATTAATTTTTATTATATAAGATTTGTATTTTATCAAATTTAATTACTTTCAAAATTTTCGATTAAAATTATAAAAAAAATGTATTATTTAAAGAAATTGAAAGAAATTCTTGAAAATAGTTTAATCAGGATTTTGAAAATTAGTAATAAAATTATTCCCACGAATTCAATTATTTTCATTAATAATAAAATTCTTCTCGAGAATTCAATTATTTTTATTAATAATAAAATTCTTCAGAGTAATGCAACTTTTTTTAATTTAATCGTAGTAAAATTAAAATACAATTATTTTTAAAAATATTTTCTGTAAATTCAATTGTTTTCGAAAATTCAAAAAAACTTCTTCGAAAAAACTGAATTTTTTTTAAACTGTAAAATTCATCGCAGGAATTAATTAATCCTAAAAAATATTCAATAAAAGTTTTCGATTGATTGATATTATTTTGAAATTTTTTGAAAATTTTTAGAAAACTTTGAACTATTTTCAATAATTTTGCATGAATTACAGTTGTATTGACAAAATGGTAATTCCCGTGGAAAAATAAATAAAAATACGTATTTTTATATTTGTCCAAGAAAAATTAGGTAATTTAACTTTTGAATAAATTACCTTATTTATTAAACTAAAATCTCTATTTTTTAAAAAGGAAATTATTTGTTCGGCTCTCGTAATAAGAAAAATATAAATTACAACTACTTTTTAGAAACTTCGTTCTTCTTTTTTGCGTTGATATTTTTCAATTTTCAGAAAAGTAGTAGTTTGAGAGAATTTCTTTCCAACACACTGCAGGCGAAATTATTAAAAAAAAAAGAGTAGAACTTGGGGTAGCGAAAGTTATTAATGATCGAAGTTTGTTTCATAATTACTGAACCTTAAAGCAGCAGGACAAAAAAAATTCCTGTATTTTATAAAGTTTAGAATATTATTTTTCGTTTCGTAAAATAATAAAAAAAAGAAATAGTTTTTTATATTTTTCCGAGAAATTAATTTTTAATTATATTCTTTCCTTTTATTTATTTTTTCTATTAGTTTACTCAAAAAAAATTAATTTTAAAAAGTTTATTTATTTTTTTTTTTATTACAATTTTATAGTTTATTTTATTCAAGTTTTTACTAAAAGTAAAACATTAAAAAATATTTATCATTTCTGTATAAAAATAATTTTCCCAATATTACAGATATATTTTTTTTTATTTTAAATCGAGTGTTATAAATAGAGAAAAATAACATAAGCTTTGTATTTTCATGGGAAAAATTCCTTTTCCAAGGGAAAGAAGACTGTTAAAAAAAAAATAAATAAATACCCTTTTCATCTCAACTTATCCCTCTTCACAAGCCCGTTTTTCTCAGTAATCGAGAATAACAAATGCGAAAGTAGTTCCATCTTTCCGGATGCTGAAGAGGGTAGTGCTTTTATTATTCAGGATTTGCCCAACGGTTATTGTTAAGCCCTTCTCGGTTTTTCCCAACAGTGGATATCGTTTCAACGATCCAGATGAAAAACCGAAAACGTTGAAAATAAAATGTTTTCGGACTCCTGTCTGGGGGCCAGGAAATGAGACAAGAGGATCATCAACTCTATAGAGAGAGAGAGAGAGAGAGAGAGAGAGAGAGAGAGAGAGAGAGAGAGAGAGAGAATATAAAAGTTAGATGAAAAGTTGTTTAAAAAAAAAAATAAAGGAAAACGAATATAGAAGAAAAAAAGTGAAAAAAGTAGAAAAAAAATGCTAGAAAGAGGAAAAGGATTAGAGATTGAGAGAGAAAATGACAAAGAGATTGAGGAAAAAGGAAAGAAGAAGTTGCAAAAAGAGAGCAATGGGGAAAAAAATACAAATTCTAAAGAAAGGAAAGGAGATGGTGGAAAAGAAGGAAAAGGGGGGGGGGAAGAATGGCACGAGATGGGAGGATGAAAAGGAGAAAAAAAGGAGGGAAGTGAACTTGCATGAAAAATACGTCAGAATAATTCTAAAACCAAGCTGAAAAATGGGATTGCAGGAGAATCAGCAGTTGGTGCGTTGCTAACGCTCAATACTGCAAAACATTTCCCTCGGCAACCATCGTGAAAAACGGTATAGTTCTTTTCTGTTATATATTCGCAAGCCGAATAAGCCCAACGTCCCGATGGTTGCACACGCATTCAGTTCAACCTTTTGCGATACTTTTTTTTCATTCCTCTCTCCATTCCTCTGCTTTTTCTTCTTCCTTTTTTCTCTTTCTCTATTGTTTCAATTTCTCGGTGATGCTTTTCCACATTTTCCCTCCATTCGCATAATATGCGGCAACTTCTTGAGCCAATTGCGGCAAAAAATCGATTTTTTTTAGAAAATATATACGAAGACGAGAAAATTGAGGCTAAAATGAAAATATGCTTTTTTTACTTGAATTTTCCCAGAGATTTTCACGAAACAATATTGTCATTTCAATAATAATCAAGTTTTTTCATTTTTTCTATTTCTGACAATAATTTCTTTTTGAATCAGTTATTTGAAGTGACTTATTCTCGAAAGAAATATAACAGGGTTGCCACAAATATTTAATTTCAATTTTCCCTGATTTCCAGACAAAATTCTCACTTTTTCACTAGAAAAAAAAATAAAAAAAATGAAATAAAATAAAAAATATTTTGATTCACTCTAAAAATTATTAGATATTAAAAAAAATGTTCTATTACATTTATTTACAAATTTCATTAATTGTAAAATTATTCAAAAACATCGATAACTAAATTTTTAAATAAGTATTTAATTATTACTTTTCCACAGGCATTCAAATTCTTCAGAACATTCAAATTCAAACCTTTTTGAAATTCAACGATTTATAAGAACATTATTACAAAACAAAAAAGAAGGCGATCACCTTCTTCATGTTTTGTTATAATTAAAATAACCAACAAATTTTTCAACAAAAATTGAATTATATACAAAAATACTAATAAAATCCTTCGCAAGAATTCAATTATTTTTAAAAGTAGTAAATTTTATCCAAAAATTTCAATTATTTGAAAAAATTGGAAAAAAATTCGTTGCAATAATTCAATTATTTTCATAAACAATAAATCAATTTTTCGGTAATTTCATATTTTAATCAATTTTTATTAGAAAATTCTAGAAAAATTTAATTATTTAAATTAAGAAATAAATAATTTATTAAATAATTGAATGTTTGTTAAAATTGAATTCTCATAAAGAATTTTATCAACAAATTTTTAAATAATTGAATACTTTTGAAAAATTTTAATAAAATTTTTAAGAATAATTACATTTTTCGAGGAATTTGATTAAAATATTGTATCTAAAATTAATTAAAATCTTGCGATGAGTTTTATTATTCATGAAAATAATTTTTAAAAATTTCCAAAAATGTTATTAAAATTTTTCTAAAATTATTGAATTTCGGTAAAGAATTTTATTATTTATAAAAATAATTAAATTCTTGTAAAGAACTTTGTTAATTTTTTTTTTAAATAATTGATTCATGCGACGAATTTTATAAAAATCTTTTTAAATAAATGATATTTTTCAAAAAATATTTTAAAATTTTGTATATTAATTAATTGAACTCACGTGAAAATTTTATTATTTATGAAAATAATTGAATTATTTCAAAGAAATTTGTTAAAAATTTCATAAATTATTGAATTTCTGTGAAATTTTATTCAAGTTTTGAAATTTATTTGAATTTTGAAGAAGAATTGTATTATTTTTAACAATAATTGAAATTTTGACGAGAATTTAAAAATTTTTTTTAAATAATTGAAAATTGATGATTTTTATTATTTATAAAGATAATAAAATTTTGACAATTTTTAACATAATTAAATTTCTGCGAAAAATTTTATTACTTTTGAAAATAATTTAATTTTTCCAACAATTTTTATTCAAGTTTATAAAAATAATTGAATTTCGGTGAAGAATTTTACTATTTCTAAAAATAATTGAATTCTTGAAATGAGCTTTGTTAAATTTTTTTTCAATAACTGAATTCTTGCGACGAATTTTATAAAATTCTTTTTAAATAATTGATATTTTTCGAAAAATTATTTAAAATTTTTTATATTAAATAATTGAATCCCTGTAGAAATTTTATTATTTCTGGAAATAATTGGTTTATTTAGAAAAAATTCATCAAAAATTTTGTAAATTATTCAATTACTGTGAAATTTTTCCAAGAATTTTATTAAAGTTTTTAAAAATAATTGAATTTCGCAGAAGAATTGTATTATTTATAAAGATAATTGAAATTTTGACGAAAACTTTTAGAAAAATTTTCAACATAATTTAATTTTGAAGAAGAATTGTATTATTTATAAAGATAATTGAAATTTTGACTAAAATGTTTAGAAAAATTTTGAACATAATTGAATTTTGAAGAAGAATTGTATTATTTATAAAGATAATTGAAATTTTGACGAGAATTTTTAAAAAAATTTTGAACTTAATTGAATTTTGGAGAAGAATTTTTTAATTTTTAAATATATAATTGAAATGACCAAAATTTAAAAAAATTTTTGAATATAATTGAATTTCTGCGAAAAATGTTATTACTTTTGAAAATAATTGAATTTCTGTAATGATTTGTAACTTTTCCAAAATGAATTTTTTTTAGTATTTTTAATAAAAATTCTTTTATCAATCTAGTATTTATGAAAATTGTAAAAATTATTCATCACATAATTTATAAGTCATAATTTTATGATAGTTCTTTAAAAATTAAGTTATTTAAAAAGAAATTATTGTCTGAAATAGAAAAAATTTAAGGTTTTGTATTAAAATTCCTGGTTATTTTTCTAGTTTACAAGGCAAACAAAAAAAAACATCAAAATTTAGATTTTTTTCATGAATTTTTGAAATTAGATTTTTTCCAGTAGTTTTACTAAAAATTCCTGACTTTTCCCTGACCAATTTTACTTTCCCTGACTTTTCCCTAAATTGCCTGACTTCCCTGACCTGTGGCAACCCTGTATAAAAAAAATATTACTTAAAAATAATTTCAGGAATAATTGAAATAAATATAAATAAATATAAATAAATATAAATAAATATAAAGAACTACAAAAAAATAAATATAAATAAATAAATAGAATAAATATATCAAATATTTCAAAAATTGAATTTTAAAAGAATTGCGTTTACAATTTTCCCAAATAGATAAGTTTTGAAAAGATTTTAATGTTAAATTTAAGAAAATTGCAATTTTGAATGAAATTTGTTAAAAATTTTAACGAAGTTAGATTTAAAAAAAAATTTTAAAATTCAAATCTTACAAAGGCAAAGACACTTTAGATGCAAAGAAAATCTCTAAGATTCTACGAAAATCTCTTGGATTTAAAGAAAATCTCTCAGTTTCAAAAAAAAAAAATTTCTTAGATGCGAAGGAAATTTCTTAGATGTAAAGAAAAATTCTTAGATTCAAAGAAAATCTCCGAGATTTAATTTAAAGATCAGAACAGTTTTAAATGAAAAAAAAAATAATTCTTTCAGAATTAATGAAAATGAGAGTCAAAGAAAAAAATTTTTTTTTCTTTTTATGAAGGAATGAAGAATTTTTTTTTTTATGATTGTAAAGAAGGGAAATGAAAAACACGCTTGTATATTATAAACTGTAAAAAGTTAATTGCTGCGCATTTTTAGAATACACATCCTTGCACAAGAATGTTTATTTTAAAAATGCTCCAAGTATTCTTAAAAAGAGTTGTTGAAGGTAAAAATCCAATTTTATGTTTGCAGTCTGAATTGTTTTCACAAGGAAATGAGGTTAGTTTTCATATACAGAAACATTTTCTAGAGATTCAGCAAAGAGAGTATCCACTTTCTGTGTTTGCTTCTCTGTGTAAAGAAGCACCTACTTCTATGGCATTTTAACATATTTACATATACAATATATACGTACATATATTTTTTTACCTTTATTTTATATACATATGTACATGTATATCAAAACTCGTGTTTAATTTCTTTCTATTTGTATACGCATTCCATTTCAACTAAGAAATCTGAAGCTGAACAAAAAAATTTAAATCTAACTTAAAAACAGGAGAATTTTGAAGTAACAAGTTTTTTTTAATTCAACAATTAATTTATTTGAGAACCGAGTGATAGAATTATTATTATTATTATTATTATTATTTATTAAGCCAACAGTTCTAAATATTAACTATCCTTTTTCAAATAAGTTGAAAAATCTAAACTAAAAGTTTTAAATCTAATCTAAAAATTCTGTATGAAAACAAACGATCTAAATTTAAAAGTCCGAATTTGAAACAAAAACTTTAAATTGGAATTAAAGTCTCGACATACATAAAATAAAAATTCTAATTTCAAAATAAAATTTCTAAGATTAAAAGTTCTATATCTAAACTGAAAAGTTTAAATCTAAACAAAAAGAATTCTACAACTAAAATAAAAGACCTAAATTGAAAAATGAAAACTAAACTGAAACCTAAACTGAAAATGAAATAATGTAAAAACTAAAATTTCTAAATGGAAACTAAAAGAAATCAATTAATAATTTGTAATTGAAATTAAAAACTCTAAACGTAAATTAAATGTTGCAAATCTGAATTAGAAAATCTAAAAATAAAATAAATGTTTTAAATTAGAAAATTCGAACTAAAAATTTTATAAAAAATAAAAGTTTGTACATTTTACTTTGAAAATTAATGGAAAACAACAATTTATTTATTTATTTATTTTTAAATAAATATTTAATCACTATTATTTATCCATAGGAATTGAAAGTTTTCCAAAAATTTATATTTTAAACTTTTGAAATTTCATAACTTTTAAGAATATTATTATAAATATGAAGATAGTGACTTCGACTCGGTGTACTCGTTATCTTCGTGTCTTAAAATAATTTAAATTTTTATAAAGTTTGTTAAAAAGAAAAATTAATTATTTATTACATTTTTTATTCTCCTGAATTCATTTATTTTTTGTAAGTATTACAATTTTTCACATCAAATCAATTATTTAAAACAAATGTAAAAAAAATTCGTTACACCAGAATTAAATTATTATTGTAATAAATAATAAAACTTTTTCTGGGATTTAAATCATGTCTTATGCAGTTTTAATTTTTAAATGAATTCCTTTGAGAAATTTAATTATTTTCAAACATTTTTTGCAAGAATTAAATTACATTTTACAAATAATGAAATTATTCGCTGAAATTCAAACGTTTAATAAATTTATTTAAGAAATTATTTTAATACAATAATTTCTGAAAAAAATTCAATTACTTAAAAAAATGTAATTAAATTTCATTGCAAAGTTTTTTATTATTTTCATAAATAATAAAATTCTTCAACTGATTTCATTTATTCTTAATAGAATGTTAAGTAAATTTTTCGAAAAATGTAATTAATTTAAAAAATTTTTAAATTGAAATTCTTCGAAGGAAGTGGATGAAGAATTAAATCAATTATTTTTTATAAGTTTTGCAAAAACTCCTAGAGAAATTTATAATTCATTAGTTGAGAAATTAGAATTTAATTTTAATTTTTCTTTATTATTATTTTTTATCATTTATTATTATATTATTTATTATTATTTTATTATTATTTTTTATTATTATTTTATTATTTTTATTTTTTTAAAGAATTTTTTTAAATTTAAAATTTAATTTAAAATTAAAAAAATTTAAATTAAATTTGTTCAATGTTCAATTATATTTATAATTCTTATAAAATATTCAATTATATCATTTTTAAAAATGAAAAAAATTATTATATAAATAAATGTCTCTGGAAATTGAATTCTCATAAAAAATTTTATTAACAAATTTTTAAATAATTCAACTTTTTCGACTAATTTTAATAAAATTTTCAAGAATAATTACATTTTTCAAGAAATTTGGTTAAAATTGTATTAAAAATAATTGAAATTCTTTAATCAATTTTGTTATTCGTGAAAATAATTAAATCTCTGTGTAAAAAGGTTATTATTTCTAAAAATAATTAAATTATTTAAAAAAAGAAATTATTAAAAATTATTTATAATTATATATTATTAAATTTAAAAATTTATAAAAAAAATTTGTAAATCGTCGAATTTTCATGAAATTTTTGTCATTTATGAAAATAATTGAATCTTGAAGAAAAATTTGATTATCTTCTAAAACAATTGAAATTTTGACAAAAAATTTAAGAAAAATTTTGAACATAATTGAATTTCTGCATAACATTCGTAACTTTTCTAAAATTCAATTTTTTTCAACGTTTTTAATTAAAATTTTCCTATAAATCTATGATTTTTAATAATTAATTAAACATATATATTAAGAAATTTCACTGAAACTAATTATGAATACTGTAAATTAATTTTTTTCAGTAATTTAATAAAAATTCCTGCGACTTCCCTGAAATCCCTGTCATGGGCAACTCTTTGAAAAATTATAATTTTTTAGTTAAACATTAAATTAAAGATTATTTCGAAAATAAAAGAAAATTAAAAAAATTTAAAAACTTAAAGATATAAACTAAAAATTAAATCAAAATAATAATTGAAGATTTGAATTAAAAGTTCGCTGTAAAAAGAAACGTACTTTTAAATCGTCATTTGCACTGAAAAAAAATTTATTTGATTCAAATAACCGACTATTTGACTATTATCAAATAAATATTTACTTGAATCAAATAATTTTTATTTAAATCAATTGAATAGTATTTGCTTTAAATACTGAAATATTTGCTTTAAATACTGAAATATTTGATTCAAATACTGAAATATTTGATTCAAATACTGAAATATTGTTTCAAATAAAAATTGTTTGTTTCAAATACAATTTATTTGATTCAAATTAAAATTATTTGATTCAAATAATAATTATTTGTTTCAAATACATTTTATTTGATTCAAATAAAAATTATTTGTTTCAAATACAATTTATTTGATTCAAATAAAAATTATTTGTTTCAAATACAATTTATTTGATTCAAATAAAAATTATTTGTTTCAAGTAAATATTTATTTGATAATTGTCAAATAATCGCTTATTTGAATCAAATAATTTTTTTTTTCAGTGTAGTTCTATTTTAATAGCGAAATCAGTTCTAATGTTTAGAACCTTATTTTTACAGTGCTTTGAATATCTTAGTTAAGAACTGAATTAAAAATTCCAGATAAAAACTAAAAGAACTAAGCTAACAATTTTTTTACTTAAATTAGAGATTCTAAACATAAAAAAAATGTTCTTAATTTGAATTAGTAAATATAAATCTAAATTTAAAATTATTTAAGAATTCTCATTATTATTATTATTATTATTATTATTATTACTATTATTATTATTATTATTATTATTATTATTATTATTATTATTATTATTATTATTATTATTATTATTATTATTTATTAAGCCAACAAAGTTCTAAATATTAACTATCCTTTTTCAAATAAGTTGAAAAATCTAAACTAAAAGTTTTAAATCTAATCTAAAAATTCTGTATGAAAACAAACGATCTAAATTTAAAAGTTCGAATTTGAAACAAAAACTTTAAATTGGAATTAAAATCGACATACATAAAATAAAAATTCTAATTTCAAAATAAAATTTCTAAGATTAAAAGTTCTATATCTAAATTGAAAAGTTTAAATCTAAACAAAAAGAATTCTACAACTAAAATAAAAGACCTAAATTGAAAAATTCCACCTGAAAATGAAATAATGTAAAAACTAAAATTTCTAAATGGAAACTAAAAGAAATCAATTAATAATTTGTAATTAAAATATAAATTTGAATTAGAAAATACAAATCTAAATTTAAATTTATTTAATAATTCTCAAAAGAAAAGAAGTGCGAAACTGATTGTCACTCAAAATCAAATGATCCTTTATACACGTTTCAAAGTTGTCAAACGTGACACTTAATTTTTTTTTTTGCACTTTAAAATAAAAATTTTCCGATTATAATTTTTCCATTAAAGATTATGTATGAAAAATGTGTAGCGCATCAAAGAGAAATGCACAAAGACATATTTCACCATCTTTTTTATTGGCAAGAGTATAAGGCGAGCGAATAATTTTTTTTTTCCTTTGCCAAAGTATCCAGCTGTTTCTTTTTCACTTTAAGCTTGCGGGAATCATGTTGATCCCCTCGTTGAGAGAGAGAGAGAAAAAAAAGAGAGTGAGAGAGAGTCTCAGATTCTTCAGGAATTCCACTGAATGCGTACAACTCATATATATGGAACACGTTCTCCTTTTTTTTCTTATTCTCTTCCCTTCTTCTATATACCGAAGTATTTTTCTATTTATATACACACGAGAATCCGCGAGTTGTATATTTATTTTTTTTTTATTCACGAAGAAAAATTTCAACTCTCAAGTTTGCTTGGAGAATTTTTTAAATGAAAATTTTCAAGCGTGATTGTACTTTGGTTTGGTCCAGTGCGGAAGAAGCGAACGAGAGTGGAAAATGGGAGAAAAAAGGAGAGAGAGAGAAAGTGGAAGAAAGAGGGAAAAGGAGAAGAAAGAGGAAAAAGGAGAAGAAAGAGAGAAAAGGAGAAGAAAGAGGAAAAAGGAGAAGAAAGAGGAAAAAGGTGAAGAAAGAGGAAAAAGGAGAAGAAAGAGGGAAAAGGAGAAGAAAGGGAAAAAGAGGAAAAGAGAGAGCAAAGAAAAGATGGAAAGCAAAACGAGGGAAAGAGAGAGAAAAGGAGAGATAGAAGCAAAAGAGGCAAAGAGAGAAAAAAGAAAGAGAGAGAAGAGGGAAAAAATGAATAAAGAGAGAGGATGGGTGGTTTTTTTCTGAGAGGGTAGATTTCTCTTACACGAGTCAAAGCGGCGCGGCGTACATAAAACGAGCAACGTCTAGCGAAGAAGCAACGGGGAATTGTCCGGTCCAGCGCAGTTGCGAGATTACTGTTTAAATTTTTCGTCGTTTGTCCTCTCTTCATCTTCAAAGGCAATTTACATGCCTCTCTTTAACTATTCCTAAACATTTTTTCAGCAAAAAAAAAAAACCAGAGGGACAAAAAATGTTTTTCAATTTCCATATAAAGGAAAGTTATTTCCATGTCACTCGCGCATACATTTTAAATATTTATAAGACAACTTACGATTCATTTTCGAACAGAGAAACAATCAATTTTTGCCCACAGTGTCCCTTTAAAAAATTTAATTTATAATAAAATAAAAAGAAGAGACATTTTCTAGTATAAAATGCTCGAAATTCAAGTTCTCCACTTGAGAACGCCAAGGTCGCCGCCAGGTGGCAGGAAAAATTCCAAGAAAAAAGTCTACTGCCATCTAGCGGTGACCTTGGCGTTCCCAAGTGGAGACATTCGTCAATATTCGTAATTCAATAAAATTATTATTATTTTCATTTCAAGAAAATCATCATAACAAAATATTTGTTAGTATTCTCCATTCCAATTATTGCGCCTACTCCATAAATCGTCGTCAGAACCTCCTCCGCCTTCGAAAAAAACAAATAAAATATTTTAAATTATTTAAATTGTTAAAAAAGCATTGAACCTATTAAATTAAAACATGAATTCAAACTATTATATTATATATAACTATTATTATATTATATGGAATTATATTCATTTTCCACATTGAGAAAACAATGTATTTGCCTCCAACATAATTATCCGTATCGTAACATAATTATCGTTGTCATACAGTCAAGCAGACAATTATTTTTTAACTAAACATAAAATAAAAAAAAATAAAAAAAAATAAATAAATAAATAAATAAATAAATAATAAATAAATAAATAATAAATAATAATAATAATAATAATAATAATAATAATAATTAATAATAATTAATAATAAATACTCAAGTTCGATTTAATTAACTATTGCGTTTAATTTAATTATAAAATACATTTAATAACAAAATACTTTTTTGGCTAGCTATACTTATTTTTTGATAGAAAAAAATTTGTTTTCAAATTGAGACTTAATATAATTTATTATAAGTAGTGAAAATAATACTCATAATTACCATTAACAGAAACGATCATCATTACAAAGAGCACAGTTATTAAAAGTCCCTGAAATAAGCAAATTCAATAATTTTAATCTTTAAAAAAAATAACTAATTGAACTACAGTTTAGAAAAATATTTAGATTTTCAAAATACTTGATTTGAAAAAACTTGAACTTTTAGAAGTTTTAGAAGAAAAGCTCGAAGTTAAAATTAATTCCCAAATAAAAATAAGTCCTGGCTTTTTCTACGTATTGACAAAATAAAATTTTAATAAATAAAATAAATAAAAAAATAAAATAATAAAATTATTTAAAAATTAAAAATTAATTCCCACTTACCTTCGTAGTAGAGTTTTTGGAATAATAATCATTCACTGTGAACATTGTGATAACAGAATTGTATGCGTGGTTCATTTAAACATTTATACGCGCTTTTTATGCAAGAAAAATGAGAACAAACAAATTAGCCAAGAGTCAGTTGTATTATAATTATCGACATTTAGTTTTTAATTGTTTCGCAACAATGTATTTATTTTGCAGCTGTTTAAGTACAAACTTTCCGTTTTAATCACAAAATTTTTCAACCTACTTTCAAATTAAAGACAGGACCTAAAGTCGATTTGTGAATTTTCATTTTAAAATATTTATTTTGATTGGCTACTTATTTTTGTAAAAATTATTATCAATGATTGTAGGAATAAAATGTAGTTGACAAAAAAGAAATTATAGTCTTTACTCAAAATAGAACTGAAATTAATCTCACAATTAGTCTTATTATTATTTATGATAAAAAGTTTTTAGTCGTAAAGTGATGATTCAGTTTTCATCTTCTCCACTTGTGAACGTCAAGGTCGCCACTAGATGTCGGGAGAAATTCCAAGAAAAAAGTCAACTGCCATCTAGTGGTGACCTTGGCGTTCGCTAGTGGAGAGTAGTAGGGTCTTTATTTTCAATCTGAAGATTCGTAATATTCGCCAATATTCGTAATTATAAAATTATTATTAATAAAAATTAAATATTAATGTTAATATTTATATTTATTTCACAGTAAATTATCATTTAATTTTTATTTCTTTATTATTCGTTTCACTGTTTTACATATGAAAGTTTTAATATTTCTTGTCTTATAACATCAAAATACAGAATTCTTACTTTAAGTTATAATTATCAAAACTTTAACAGTTATGCGTCTCCATTCCAATTACCGCCACCTTCTGCTGACTTGTATCCATAACCGTGACCTCCTTCGAATAGTAAAACAAAGAATTTTTTTTTATTTTTTAATCAAACTATTATAAAATCAATACAATTATTACACGCATAAAAAATAAATTATACTATTATATTATCAATGTATTAGTCGATTATATTAGCTTATACGCAAAGAGAAAACTATATTTCAAGCAAAAGTTATTTTTAAATTAAGCAAAATAATTTTGATTAAATACTTGAGTTCGTTTCAATAGCAATTATTAATGTTTAATTCCATTAGAAAATAAGTTTTAATTCAAACATATTTTTTTAATACTTTACTTATTTTTGGATAATAAATTTTTTTTTTCAATGTGGAATACTGTTGATAATTTTAGTATTAGCAGTGGAAATAATACTAGTAATTACCATTAACAGAAACGCTCATTAATACAATGAGCGCAGCAATCAAAAGTACCTAAAATAAATAATTTTAATTCAATAAATATAATAATCGTCGAATATAATAAGTTCAGATTTTTTCTAAGTATTGAAAAAATAAAAAAAAATTGAAAAATTAATTCACGTACCTTCGTACTAGAGTTTTTATAATGATTATTTTGTGAGAACATTGTGGCAATAGAAAATTATGTACGCAATTCACTCAAGAAATATTTATATACGCGCTTTTTATATGAGGAAAATGCAAACGAACATACAACGAAAAGTCATTTGCGTTATCAATATGAACAATTAGTTTGTTATAATTATTATTTAGAACTTTGTTTTTGTTTCGAAGGTGATTAAGTAAAAACTGCTTTTAGCAGTGATGAAATATATACATTTTTTTCATTGGCTACCTATTTTTGGGTTAAAAAAATTTCCCAGTGAATAAATATAATTGAGAAAAAAATATTTAAGTATTTACTAGAAGAGAACTGAAACTATTCTCACCCTTTAATATTTATAATAGAAAGTTTTGAGTTATGAAATGATGATTCAATTTCTCCACTTGAGAACTCCAAGGTCGCCACCAGGTGGCGGGAGAAATTCCAAGAAAGAACTAGACTGACATCTAATGGTCAACTTGGCGTTCGTAGGTGGTGAATACCATCTTGATATTGAATCTCAAGATTCAGATTTTACATTCTCGTTAATTTATTACCTTATTTCCTTTATTAGTATCTTTTACTTACATTCTTTGTTTTTAATTATAATATTAAATTGCTTTAAAATGTTTGACAGAGAGTAATATTAATATTTGTAATTGGTTCTTCATGTTCAATCTTACGATACATTTATAGTCAATGTATGGTTGTCAATCGACAAAAAACAAATCAGTAATCAATTAATTGCAATTGGTCCTCTCCTCCATTCACTATCATCTGCTTCTTCGCTGGAAGAATCTCCTCCTCCATTACTCCAACTACCACCTCCTCCACCTGAACCACCTCCAGTACTCCAGCTCCAACTTCCTCCTGGTTTATTATTATTATTTTCATGGTACTCGATAGTACCGTCATCTTTAATCACATACGAATACGAAAAGGATTTACCACCTTTATTATTACCTTTATTAGATTCACCTGTGGAAAATTAAAATTTCTTCAAATTGATTGCAATAATTTTACCAACAAATAATGAAACTAATTGTTAAAACTTACTAATTGTTAAAACTTACTAATTGTTAATAGAGCTTTACTAATTGTTTAGTAGAATAACGATTGACTGATATTTCTATCTGTATTCCAAAAAACTACGAATTTTCTAAAATGATTTGGAAAAATATCTTCTAATTTATGTTGATTTTCTAAAATGTTACTGAGATTATAACATTTGTCGCATATTTAATGGTTCGAAAACAAGAAAACCATTCTTTAATTTTCTGAATAATTTTATTAAAAATTCCTTTTTGACAAATTAATTTTCACTTCAATTATATTAAATGATAATTTACTTCAGAAGATTTTTAATTCTTGAAAAAATTTAATTTTATGCCACTAAAAAATGATTATTGATGACGATTTAATTTTTGTCATCGCAGAGGTTAAAAATTAGAAAAAAAACTATAAGATTAAATTAAAATATTACATTAAAAATTACAAGCGAGATTACCTGGCGGAATTTTGTGTTGCAAATTTCTATACTAAAAATTCCCTAGAAGTTCATTCGTTGGAATTTTTTTACGTATGAAAATTGTAAATTATTATAAAAAATTAACGAAACTAATAATTTTATGAATACTACTAAAATTTTAAAATTATTCTTATATTCAGGGTTGCCACAGATCAGGGAAGTCAGGAAATTCAGGGAAAAGTCAGGAAAGTAAAATTGATCAGAGAAAAGTCAGGGATTTTTAGTAAAAGTACTGGAAAAAATCGAATCTCAAAAATTCATGAAAAAACTATAAATTTTCATGTTTTTTTGTTTGCCTTGTAAAAAAAAAAAAAAAAAAAACTTTTATAAAATTATTTAAAATAATTTAATTAAAATTTTAATTAAAATTAAATAAATTTTTAAATTTAAATTAAAATTAAATTAAAAATTAAATAAAAATAAATTAATAAATTAATAAATTAATTAATTAATTAAATTAAATTTAAATTTAAATTTTTTTTTTTTTTCTAAATAAATAATAATTTATTATCTAATACTTTTTAATTAAAAGATCAATTATTTTAAAAGAATTTTTTAAAATTAAAATTAAAAAATTAAATTAATTAATTAATTTAATTAATTAATTTTAATTAAAATTTTATTTTAATTTATTTTTAAGTTTATAAATATAAAAATAACGACGAATTTTAATACAAAACCTTGAATTTTTTCTATTTCAGACAATAATTTCTTTTTAAATAACTTAATTTTTAAAGAACTATCATAAAATATTGACTTATAAATTATGTAATGAATCATTTTTACAATTTTCATAAATACTAGATTGATAAAAGAATTTTAATTAAAAATACTAAAAAAAATTCAATTTGGAAAAGTTACAAATAATTACAGAAATTCAATTATTTTCAAAAAGTAATAACATTTTTTGCAGAAATTATATTCAAAAATTTAAAAAAATTCTGATCATTTTAATTATATCTTTAAAAATAAAAAAATTCTTCTCAAAAATTTAATTACGTTCAAAATTTTTCCAAAAAATTTTTGTTAAAATTTTAATTGACTTTACAAATAATACAATTCTTCTCCAAAATTCAATTATGTTTAAAATTATTCTAAAAATTAACGGCAAACTTTCAATTATCTTTATAAATAATACAATTCTTCTTCGAAATTCAATTATTTTTAAAAACTTTAATAAAATTCTTGGAAAAATTTTACAGTAATTCAATAATTTACAAAATTTTTTATGAATTTCTTCTAAATAAACCAATTATTTTCATAAATAATATAATATTCACAGGAATTCAATTATTTAATTTAAAAAATTTAAAATAATTTTTCTAAAAAGATCAATTATTTAAAAAGAATTTTTTAAAATTTGTCGCAAGAGTTTAGTTATTGAAAAAAATTTAACAAAGTTCTTTTCAACAATTCAATTATTTTTAGAAATAGTAAATCTCTTCACCGAAATTCAATTATTTTTCTAAACGTGAAAAAAATTCGTCGGAAGAATTAAATGATTTTCAAAAGTAATAAAATTCTTCGCAGAAATTCAATTACGTTCAAAAATTTTTGTCAGAATTTCAATTATTTTTATAAACAATAAAATTCTTCAACATTCAATTATTTAAAAAAATTTTTTTCAATTCTCGTCAAAATTTCAATTATCTTTATAAATAAAACAATTCTTCTTCGAAATTCAATTATTCTGAACAACTTGAATAAAATTCTTGTTAAAATTTCACAAAAATTCAATAATTTATTAAATTTTTAATAAACTTCTTTAAAATAATTCAATTATTTTCATAAATAATAAAATTTTTACGTGAGTTTAATTATTTAATGAAAAAAATTTCAAATAATTTTTCGAAAAATATCAATTATTTAAAAAGAATTTTTTAAAATTCGCCGCAAGAGTTCAGTTATTGAAAAAAATTTAACAAAGTTCTGTACAAGAATTGAATTATTTTTTTAAATAATAAAATTCTTCACCGAAATTCAATTATTCTAGAAAAATTTAATAACATTTTTGGAAATTTTTTAAGAATTATTTTCATGAAAAATAAAAAACTCATCGCAGGATTTTAATTAATTTTGGATACAATATTTAAATCAAATTCCTCGAAAAATGTAATTATTCTTGAAAATTTTATTAAAATTTGACAAAAGAATTTAATTATTTAAAAATTTCTTGATAAAGTTCTTTATGAAAATTCAATTTTAACAAACATTCAATTATTCAATAGATTACTTATTTTTTAATTAAAATAATTAAATTTTTCTAGAATTTTTTAATAAAAATTGATTAAAAAATGAAATTACCGAATAATCAAATTATTGTTTACGAAAATAATTGAATAATTGCAACGAATTTTATTAGAATTTTTTCAAATAATTGAATTTTTTTGAGAAAATTTACTACTTTTAAAAATAATTGAATTCTCGCGAAGGATTTTACTTGAATTTTTGTAAATAATTAAATTTTTTTTGAAAAATTTGATGGTTGTTTAAATTATAACAAAACATGAAGAAAGTGATCGCCTTCTTTATTTTTTGTGATAATATTCTTATAAATTGTTTTGTTTTAAAAAGGTTTGAATTTGAATGTTCTGAAGAATTTTAATTCCTGTGGAAAAGTAATAATTAAATACTTATTTAAAAATTTAGTTTTTGATGTTTTTGAATAATTTTACAATTAATGTAATTTGTAAATAAATTTAATAGAACATTTTTTTGAGTATCTAATAATTTTGAGAGTAAATCAGAATATTTTTTATGGTCAGGGAAAAAGTGAGAATTTTGTCTTGAAATTAGGGAAAAGTCAGGGAAAAATAAAATTAAATATTTGTGGCAACCCTGTTTTAGTCTGGTATAGTACTTTAAAAAACTTATTATGAAATTAAATATAATTTTAATTAAATTGTAATGTTACTCTACTAAATTTTCTATATTATTTCTTCCATTTTTTATTATTTTCTGTCAAAATTACCGTTTGTTGCAATTTTTCTCCAAATTGTAAAATATTTTTACAAAATTTAATATTTATATGTATGTTTTCTCTTTGTGTATTATAAATTTTAACTATTAGTTGTAGAAATAATAATTTTAATTACCATTAGCGGAAACGATGATCAACACCAAAAGAGTAGTGATAAAAAATATCTAAATAGTAAATAATTTTTCATTAATTTATAAATTGACGCGTTTGAATTACAATTTAGGAAAATATTTTAAATTTTGTATATTTAATTAATTGAATTTAGTAACCCATGCTTTGAAGAAGTTCAAAAAAATTTCTAGAATTCTCGTTGAGAAAACTTCCGGAGAAATTGATTTTAGTAACTGAACTGCCAACTAGCGGTGACCTTGGCGTTCGCAGGTGGAGAATACCATTTGCATATTAAATTTCAAAATGTGCTAATTTATTTCCTATTTATTATTTCTTCTCTTTCGGTTTACTACATTTAAAACGTTTTTCTATAAATATTTATAAAAAATTACGCAAAATATTTTAATGGTTTTTGCTTTTAAAAGCTTTCTGAAAATCAATTAAGAAAATTTCTTCGAAATTCTTCCACATTGGGTCAGCATAATAAACAACAATTTCAGATTTTTTGAATGTATAAAGAAAGTAAAAAAAATTGAAAAAGAATTATTCCAAAATTAATAAAAATTAACACACGTACCTTCATTGTAGAATTTTTATAGTGACTGTTCAATGAGAATGTGGTGATAACAGAATTATATACGAAGTTTATTACAAATACGACATATATATGATTCACTTCGTTAGATCATTTGTACTGACCACAATAAACATTATTCGCACTTCTTACATAAGACAAATGCAAAAAAAATTATATAAGTGTCATTTCTGTTATATTGGACATTAATTTCATTATAATTATTATTAAAAACTAAGTCTATTTTAGCAGATGTTTTGAAGGTAATTCAGTGCAAATAATCATACGGCAAACAAAAATATTCAGTAATAATAATTTTAAATTTATGACAGAAATAAACAAAATAATTACACAATGCTAAAAACATTGTGATTGATATTCATAAAGCAAATTAATTTTTCAATATAAACGTATATTATTTTGTTATTTTATGTGGTAATAAATTCAGATTTTTTTATTTTTATTTTAGCAGCCAATTTTTGTTGAATCAATCAAATTAATTCATTTTCAGCGATTTCAGAAATTATTGTTAATTATTTATTATCATTCTAATCGTTCGCATGTAAATGAAAATCTCCAGACCGGAATGAAGATTAAATAATTGATAATAAACATTTAATTATTTATTTCTTGCACAACTTTCCAAATTTAAATTTGTAAAAATGTTTACTAATTTTAAATAGTCATTGACTTTTTGCTTTTGAATTAGTAAAGTTCACCAATAAATTAGTACCTAGAAATCACAATTAATAATTAAATTTACTGAAAAGTTTTATAACTTGAAATTATTTTTCTATTTGAATTAAGGATATTTTCTCAGTGTAAGTATCATATTATTATTCTATATTAAAATTCAAGTTCAACAATAAAGTCAAGAACTTTTCTTCACACAAGAAAATGAGTGTTTTCTCAACAAGAATTTTAATTGTAAAAATCATTTTTGTGGGAATTCCAGAACCCCTTGTTACATTATTCAAAGACTATTGTGAGTAAAGCGACAATCAAGAGGGGAGAGTCAACGTTCGAGTGTAAATTGATGTATATCAATCATTTATGCGTCATAGGCATAAATATGATTTGAGTCTCTATTTTGAGTCTCGACATATTTTGCATATACAACTCAAAATAAAAGTATAAAACCCTACATGATAAAATATTCTAAAATTTAATTGCTTGAGAAACGAAATTTTTTCTTACCAATTCCCTTCATATTTAATTCATATTTTTTTAGTCTATAAATAAATTAAAGTCCGTAAAAGTCTGTTTTTTTAAAAAAAAAAAAGGTCCGTAAAGTCAGTAATTTCATTCAAAAAGAATAAATAATTCGTAAATTCTACGATATAATTTGGAGAATTTTAGAAAACTTACAAACGATTGCAGAAATTCAATTATTTTTAAAAGTTATAAAATTCTTCGCAAAAATTCAATTATGTTGAAAATTTTTTCTAAATTCTCGTCAAAATTTCAATTATGTTTAGAAATATTAAAATTCTTCTCCAAAATTCATATATTTTCAAAAAAACTAAAAAACATTGTCAACATTTTAATTATCTGTATAAATAAATAGCAAAATTCTTCAACAAATTTCAATTATTTTCTAAAATTTTTATTAAAATTCATTTAAAAAATTCAATGATTTTCATAATTAACAAAATTTATCACATGAATTCAATTATTTTCTAAAGTAATAAAATTCTATTATTTTCAAAATTTTTAATAAAATCCATTGAAAAATTTGAATTATTTTCAAAAGTAATAATATTCTTCAAAAAAATTAAATATTGTTCAAGATCTACTACTTTTATAAAATTTACCAAAAGAATTGAATTATTAAAAAAAAAAATTAATTAAATTTTTTAAAAACTTTTAATTATTTTAAAAAAATAATAAAAATTTTACAAGAATTTCATTAATAACAAATTTTTTTTTATAAATTTCTTCGCAATCATTCAACTATTTTCATAATTTATAAAATTTTACTAAAATTCAATTTTTTTCGTAAATAATAAAATTATTTTTAGGAATTCAATTATTTTTAATAAAATTTTAATCAAATTTCTCTAAAAATGTTATTATTCTTAAAAATTTTATTAAAATTTGTCCAAAGAATTTAATTGTTTAAAAGTTTGTTAATAAAATTTTTAATAGGAATTGAATTCCAAAAAAGATTCAATTATTCAATAAATTATTTATTTTTGTATTTAAATAATTGAATTCTGGTAGAATTTTCTCATGAACATTGATTTAAAAATAGATTTCAATTAAAATCTTAGATTTTAAAAAAATAATTGAATTTGGGAAATTTTTTTTAAATTTTCTTAAAAATAATTAAATTTCTACCAAAAAAAAGTTTTATCAAAATTTTTTTTAAATATTTCAATTTCTGCTAAAATTCTAATAGTTCTTAAAATAATTGAATTCTTGCGAAGAATTTTATTAAGACTATTGAAAATAATTGATTCTCTGCAAAGTTTTTTTATTATTTTACGAAAATATTTAAATTCTAGTGAAAAATTTTTTTAAAAAAATTACTCTTAAATAATTAAAAATTTGCTGAAAATTTTGTTAATTTTAATATTTTTGTAAATAATAAAATTCTTTTTAGGAATTCAATTATTTTTAATAGAATTTTAATCGAATTCATCGAAAAAATCTTTAAAATTTTATTCAAATTCGTCCAAAGAATTTAATTGTTTAAAAATTTGTTGATAAAATTTTTAATATTTGAATTGAATTTCTTGGAATTGAATTCCAAGAAACATTCAATTATTCAATAAATTATTTATTTTTGTATTTAAATAATTGAATTTTGGTGGAATTTTTTCGTTAACCTTTGATTTAAAAATAAATTTCAGTTAAAATCTTGGATTATAAATAAATAATTGAATTTGGGAAATTTTTTAAAAATTGTCTTAAAAATAATTGAATTTTTACCAAAAAAAGTTTTATCAAAACTTTTTAAAATGTTTGAATTTCTGCTAAAATTTTAATATTTTTTTTATATAACTAAATTCTTGCCAACAATTTTATTAAGACTATTGAAAATAATTGATTCCCTACAAAGATTTTTATTATTTTACAAAAAAATTTAAATTCTTGTGAAAAATTTTATTAAAATTTCTGAAAGTAATTAAAGATCTGCTAAAAATTTTGTTATTTTAAATTATGCAAAGAATTTTATTCAAATTTTTAAAAATAATTAAATTCCTGTTAATTTTTTACAAGAATTCAAATATTTTTAAAAATTTTAATAAAATTCTTCGCAAGAATTCAATTATTTTCATAAATAATAAAATTCAATACAGAATTTCAATTATTTTAAAATTTAAATACAATTTTAATCGAATTTCTCTAAAAATGTATAATGTAATTATTCTTAAAAATTTTATTAAAATTCGTTAATAGAATTCAAGCATTTGATAATTTGTTGATAACAATTTTTTGTGGGAATTGAATTTAAGAAACGTTCAATTCTTCAATAAATTATTTAATTGCGTTTTATTTTTATTTAAATAATTGAATTCTAGTAAAAAATTCTAATAAAAATTGAATTTTATTTCATAAAAATGAATTTTAGTTAAAATTTTAGATAATCATTGAATATTAAAAGCAGTATAGCTTGAATTTCAAAAAATAATTGAATTTTGTAATTAAATGTTTTGAAAAAGTTTAATTGAGTTGTTTTAATACTATTTTCAGTTTGTGTTTTCTAATATTTATTTAATAAAAGAATTTAACTAATAATTGAAATTTCGTAAAATTAAATATTGTAAAGAAATGAATTTGAAAATTGTCAAAGAACTTTTTCGAAAATTCTGAAAAATAATCGACATAAAGAAGAATTTTAGATAAAAATTTTGAAAAATAGTAATTGAATTGAGAATGATTTTAATTATTATAAATTATTTTAATTAATAATTAATATTAATTATTATAAAACGTGAAAAATTGAATTTCTAGTTTTTAGTTAAACGTTCTCTTATATTTGATTCGGTCTGATTCTATTTTCGTCAGTTGGTCCACAAATGGTCCGTAATTTTTAATTTTTGGTTTGTAAAGTCCGTATTTTTAAATACTTTCACTGCTTCGAGCCCTGCACTTTGTGCAACAAAGATTCTTCCTACAATCCAGCTGAGCAATAAAGTTGCAATTATTGTCCTAGGGTAATAATTGGTACTTTATTGCCCTAGAGTAATAATAGTCATTCCATTGACTTTGATCGTCGGTAAATAAAGTGCTCATTATTTCACTAGGGTAATAATGGATATTTTATGAAACTACGAGCATTTGTACAGATGGTAAATGATTACAATGGGCTTAAGTAGGATTGAAAAAATGAATAATGTTTTTTTAATTTGAATATATAAGAAAGTAAAAACCGTTTTTTTTTATTTAAAAAAAAATGCACAAAGAAAGAATTATATTTACTCTCTAAATCTGATTTAATAGAAAGTTACTAATGAAATGGTGAAAAGTCGTCCACTAAATGATTTAGTAATAATTCTACTAACAATTAGTAAAATTTTACTAATTTTTAGTAGAGCGTTACTAATTGATTAGTAGAATTCTACTAACAATTAGTAGAACTGTTTTATTAATAGTCGATAAGACAGTTTCACTAATTCATTTAGTGAAAAAGTGACTTTCAATTAGTAGAATTCTACTAAAACATTAGTAGAATTTTACTAAAAATTAGTAATATTCTACTAATTAAAAAGGTGAAAAGTCGTTCATGAAAACTACTAAAAATTAGTAAAATTTTACTAATTCTTAGTAGAATTCTACTAATTCGGATTTAGAGAGTATAAATGAAACTAAATGTGTGAAATTAGATTGTTTAGTCTCGGTATACATAGTAAAATAAACGATGTACAAGGATTTTCCAACTTGTCTTCTTGCCACAAGTCTCTGCTGAGACGAGTTTCCACCAAGTTTCCTTCTCTGTTTGCATTTAAACGCGAGTTGTTCGCTGCTATAGGCGTCTTTGGAATTTAGATTGCGTCGTTAGAAGGCCGTTACGAAGAGGAGATTTCGAATTTGATTGGAAACTACCTACAATTTACATATTGTTTTCTCACCGCGCACTTCTGTCAAGCTGTAGATATATATTCTTTTTTCTTCTTTCAGACAAAAAAACGCATCAAAACATATTTTATAAATAATTTTTTACTCAATTTATTATTCTTAAAAAATTGAAATTAAATAATTACATATTTCGAATGTTAAAATTTAAAAATGTTAAAAATAATCGAAATCTTGTGAAGAAATTTATTATTTAAGAAAATATTTGAATTCCAAAAAAAGAAATTTATTAAATTTCTTGCACATCTTCAGTTACTTTTGAAAATTGTAATAAAAATTTTTTCGCAGTTATTTAAATATTTTCGTTAAATTATAATAATGTTTATAGAAATGCAATTATTTATTGGATTTCATTTGAATAATTGGATTTCTTTGAGAAAATGTTGTTCGGATTATACCGAAAAAATCTCCTACTGTTGTTTTCACTTCTACCAGCTTCTACAAATTGAGGTTAAATTTAAACCAAAGGATTTGACGTCGGAAGAAGTATATTTCCCAACAAAAAGCAAAATTCCTTTGTTTCGTACAAAGGGAAAAATTTAGTTACAGAGAGGATGAAAGGGAATTATGGAAGTATTTCGGAATAAAAAGATGCTTTTTAAAAAAAAAAAAGAGGTATTTATTTTCTTTTGTATTTAATGATCTTCGTTATATAAATTGTGAATCGTGTACAAAAGAGGGATCATACTTTTTTATCGGAATAACGTCAAAAGACTCGCTTGGAATTAAAAAATAAGAGAAAATATTTTTGTTCTCGTGAAATGACAACATGCCTTATCTGCCTTCATCCGGATTGTCGTACACCGTATATAAAGAAATACGGCAAAGAAGAGGGTCGATGGTGGTGGCAAATGTACGTTTCACATTTAGCGTCCAACAGCTGAAGATAAGAGTGAGAGGGTTTCGTTTGGTGCGGTGCAAGGACGTTTTACGGGACACGTCTCTCGTTCCGCAGAACGTAGATATAGTTCTGCGCGCGCCTTATTACCGGGCGACATCGTTACCGTCGCTCTTATCACACTTTACCCATCTACAAGCATCTCTCTCTCTCTCTCTTTTTCCCTCGTGTTCTCCAAACTATAAATGGTTTTGCAGGAATATTCCTCCGCACAGGCAATAAGCACCAGTACCAACAACTTAAACAGTAATTTTATAGTTTCACGTCTTATCTTTAGATCACCTTCTTTACTCCAAATGCGCAAACATAGTCATCATTATTATCATCATCATCATCATCCCATTTCACGTAACTTCTGATTAACTTTTTAGTTGCTTTTTTATCTTCACACAGCGAAATAGGGTTGTAAAGTTTTTTAAAGCGGTACGTGTATTTCTAACACGTTTTTCTGAAGTGTTTAAAATATTTTCGACACTGTTTTCTCACCACTAGTTGATTTTTGCTCAAGATATAGTTACAACCGTACAAACAATTTTTATCATTTTGAGTTCTGCATTTAATTATCTCATTTGACATAGAATTAATTCAACATATGGGACGTTCTACGTCAGACGAACAACCTCATATTTCTAGTGGAAAAACTCTATTTTCAAAATGCTATTATTTCTATTATAATGCATGAAATAAAAAAAATTACGACAGTTTTTTGTAGTAAATTTAACCGTCTTTATTTTGGTGAATTTTATTTTTAAAATTAGATTATTTTTCATTGGAAAAAGTAAAAAAGAAACTTTAAATTTTATTCTTTGAGGCATTCGACCATTTTTAAAAATTTTGATAATGGCTTAAAAAATATTTTAAAATATATCCATTGTATACGTGTTTAATGACAGAATGACAACTTTTATCGTTTAAAAGTTATTTCATTTATAAGAGAATGGTATTTTACAAAAAGAAATTAATAATTTTGATTAATGGCGGTTAGACTTTCGATATATTTGCGACACTGTTCAGGTAATGTTGAAACAAGTGATACATGATACCCAAATTTTTGAAATTAAAATTAAAATTTTTAACCATAAAAGTATAATATTATTTATTACAAAAAGTAATTCGAAAATAGTAATATTCATCAAATGGCACCTCTAGGTTTTTTTTAATACTTTAATACTTTTTGTAAAACAAAAATTTAAAAACTTATTCATATTCAATTTTTCCCAGAAATTAAAATTTCAAATAATTTCAATGAAAAACGTCATGAAATATAATTATTTCTAAAATTTCCAACTGTAAGTCATCCAACATTAAATTATTTTTTTATAATTTTTGAATAAAATTATTGAAAAACTTAAATAATTTTTAAAGAAAAATAAAGTTATTAATAATTTTTTTAAACAAAAATTCAAAGATTCTTAACCTTTGCTTCCTTTAAATTTTCAAAGAATTTAATTTAAAAACCTTTTAAAATTTAATTAATTCCAAAATTCCTGCAATAACGTTTTAAATATTTAATTATTTTTTAAAATCTTAACTGAAATTTTTGTTAAATCAATTTCTGGCAGAATTCAACTACGAGAATTGAATTATTTAAAAAGAATAATTTTTATAAATTCATAAAATTATATAATTTTCAAAACTATAATTTTATTTAAATATAAATTTATTAAAGATTTAATTTTTAAAGAGGAAAAAATAAAGTTCTGTAAAATATAATATTTTACAAAATTTCCAATTGTTTCAATTGGTACTTTTTTCAGCTTCAATTCAATAAAAAAAATACTTTTTTCAATTCAGTACTTTTTTCTTTAAAAAATTTTAATTACTATTTTTCCAAAACCTAATTTTTTAAAAAATTCCAAATTAAATATCTCAAATTCAACTCTCTAAACTTGAATTCGTAAAAATGTAAACTAACCTTAATTAGTAACTGAATAAGTAATCTCGCGAATTTAATTTTTTTTCTTTCACACTTAAAGAATATTACAAAAACTGATGAATTTATTTTTGAAATTTTTTTCTCTAAATAAATTATTGAAAGTCGCGATAAAAAATAAATTTTCTAAAAAATAAAGCTTATGTCAATTGAAACATATTATGTTAAGAGATTTTCATGTGAAATGAAAATAAAATCAATTGCATTTTTTGTTTAAATAGAAATTATGCCAAATGATTTCTATAATAAATAAAAAATATGGGGCGTTCTACGTCAGACGGACAACCTCATACTTCTAGTGGAAAAAACTCTATTTTCAAAATGCTATTATTTCTATTATAATGCATGAAATAAAAAAAATTACGACAGTTTTTTGTAGTAAATTTAACCGTCTTTATTTTGGCTAATTTTATTTTTAAAATTAGATTATTTTTAATTGAAAAAAGTATAAAAGAAACTTTAAATATCCAAATTTTTTAAATTAAAATTAAAATTTTTGACCATAAAAGTATAATATTATTTTATAATGAAAATAATTACAAATAATTATAATATTAATTTAAAATTTCGACGAGAATTTAAAATTTTTTTTTAAATAATTGAATATTGAAGATATTTATTGTTTAGAAAGATAATTGAAATTTTGACAATTTTTGAATATAATTGAATTTCTGGGAAGAATTTTATTATTTTTGAAAATAATTAAATTTTTTCAACGAAATTTATTCATGTTTATAAAAATAATTGAATTTTGGTGAAGAATTTTACTATTTCTAAAAATAATTAAATTCTTGAAAAGAACTTTGTTAAATATTTTTCAATAACTGAACTCTTGTGACGAATTTTATAAAATTCTTTTTAAAATTTAAAAAATTGATATTTTTCGAAAAATTATTTGAAACTTTTTATATTAAATAATTGAATTCCTGTGAAAATTTTATTATTTATGAAAATAAATGGTTTATTTAGAAGAAATTCATCAAAAATTTTGTAAATTATTTAATTCCTGTGAAACTTTTCAAGAATTTTATTAAAGTTTTTGAAAATAATTAAATTTCGAAGAAGAATTGTATTATATTTTTAAAGATAATTTAAATTTTGAACATAATTGAATTTTATTTATTTATTTATTTATTTATTTAAGTATCAACGGACTTACAAAATAAAAAACGCCCTTTCGTACAAAGTACTAATAATAAGGTAGAAAAAGAGAAGAAAAAAAAAGAAAAAAAAAGAAAATTTTAACTTATAGTCAAATAAACAAAAATGAAACAAAAATTTTGGAGAAGAATTTTTTTATTTTTAATGATATAATTGAAATGACCAGAATTTTTTAAAATTTTTGAATATAATTGAGTTTTGGAAAAGAATTGTATTATTTATAAAGATAATTGAAATTTTTCCAAAAATTTTATTAAAGCTTTTAAAAATAATTGAATTTTAAAGAAGAATTGTATTATTTATAAAGATAATTGAAATTTTGAGGTGAATTTTTAGAAAAATTTTGAACATAATTAAATTTTGGAGAAGAATTGTATAACTTAAAAAGATTTTTAAAATTAGATTATTTTTCATTGAAAAAAGTAAAAAAGAAACTTTAAATTTTATTCTTTGAGGCATTCGACCATTTTAAAAAAATTTGATAATGGCTTAAAAAATAGTTTAAAAAATATCTATTAAACTTTTAACATTATTCATTTATAATGTATTGAATCGTGTAATTAATAATTTATTCATAACTATTTTATCTTTTCAAAAATAACTAATATATATTTTTTTATATTGAACGGAAGAAAAATTGTAATGAATTTTTTAATTTATCCTAAGTTCAAAATTGATATTTTCTGTAAAAAATTTTTACTTTTAATTATAATTTTGTTATTTATCTAACTTTCAACTTAATATATTATATTTTAAAAAATTAAAAATATTTTATTTTAAATAAAACGGAAAATTTTTTTTATAATTCAAGGATTAGGTGTTTGAAATTAATATTAAAAAAAAAAAAAAAAAAACAATAACGCTTATCAAATTTGAAAAAGGCTTTGGAGATGAATAGTTTGTCAAATAAAAAATTCACGTTTGAAGTGAAAAAACAGAGTTTTTCTATAATTCTCGAAATTCAGTCCATTATAATATGGAAATGTTAAACATTTTTTTTTTCAAACTTTTGTCGCATTTTGATATTTTTAGAAATGTGAGAATATTTTCTAAATTGTAGATTGTTATTTAAATTGTTTTTTTTTTCATTGCTAACAATCGTCGCCAGATATAACGCCTCTTAATCGTGCACTGATTAACAAGGGAGCTTCGTCAGTATTTGGATTTTTATTTTTAACAATATGTACCGTTGCTATAATTGTTCCACAATTCTCAGCTTTTCCTAATGATGCCTCATAATTGTTAGTTAACGGATATCTAATTGTCCTTTTACCCTAAAAATAATTATTACATATAAATCTTTTTTGCAAATCTTGATTTTATCAGTAAATATTTCTTTTACTTAAATTTCAGAAATAAAAAGATAATAATAGTGTATTCAGAATATTTATTTTTAATACTATATTGCTAAACGGAAAAAAATGTATTTGATTCTAACGATTGCTTAATAAATATTTACTTCAATCAATTACTTCTGACTTAAATCGATGAAATTCGAACCAATAATTTCAATATGTGAAGCAAGTACCTTTTAATTAAGACTCAGAAAAAAATTACTTAACTGAAGTAAATATTTAATTGATAATAATCAAGTTTAATTTGAATCTAAATTTAATTTGAATTTAAATTTAATTCAAATTTAATTTAAATTTAATTCAAATTTAATTTAAATTTAAATCTAATTCAAATTTAATTTCAATCAAGTACATTTTTTTTCAATGTAAACCTTTTCAAAAAAAGTACAGAATTTAACTAGAATGATTTTAAATGTAATTTTGGTAAATAACAGAGACGAGTTTACGCAATTATTTTGCTGATGATATTAGTTAACAATGCCTTGTCAATAATAAAATATTATTAATTAATTAATTAACAATGCATTATTGATAAAAAAAATATTATTGTTTTTTCTCTTTTGAATTTCGCGCCAAGATAATTCTGTAAATTCCCGCCTAGATGGCATGAATATTCGCTCGTAAACGAAATGAAAACAAATAGTGTACAAGTAATATTGATGATAGAAAATTGTTTTTTTTTCATTTATGGAACTATAATAAAAATAACAATAGTAAATAAATTAAATAATTTTTATTAGTGGATAAAATTATCTAAAATAAATAAAATGGTTGTAAAGTAAACTATATTCTATTTTTATTTAAATAAATAATCATATTTTCTTACCTTCCTTATGGGACATTTGCTAGTTCCCCTAAAGGTTTTCAGCACCCAACTTTTAATAGTTGTATTAAATGATTCTTCCGGATATTCTTCACACAAATTTGAAAGTTCAAATATTTCTAACTTTCCCGTGCTTTCATAAATATGCGACAAGTAAATCTGTAAAATTAATTGGTCACCTAATTTTCCCTATTTCTAATATTCTATTTCGAATATTTACATATTCTTTTCGAGTTTTTCTTTAAATAAATAAAAATGTTGATACTTACTGTCAAATCATTATTACTGTCAAATTGTTGTTTCCACTCAATTTCTTGTTGATTGAGATCATTATTTTTCACACTCACAGCAGTGGAATATTTACCTTGAATTATATTTCCTGATGTGAACGAAATCTTACGTTCTGCAGCCTGAAAAAGAAAGAAGGAATTTTTTAATTAAGAGATTGGGAAAAATTTTACATTACACTTTCGACTAGAATAAACTAAAAGAAATAAAAATGTTCCAATCTTTGTGGACTGAATTTTAGAAATAAAATCTTTAGAAAAATTTCTTTAAATTGATAAATGAAAATAAATTTTAGGTTAAAATAGATATAGAAAATGATTGGAAGTAAGAAATTGATTGCAATCAAAGAAAAATTAAATTGAACTCACATTTGAAATTGCGATGAGTAGAAAAAGATGAAAAATGAATTGACACATTGTTTTTTTTAAATTTTGAAGTAAATTTTTATTTTACAGTTAGGTGTATATTATTATACATACAACTACCGGTTACAACTACCGGTTTTTATAGCTCTTCTAATCGTACCGGTTTCGCTTTTTTGTCTTGTAAAGATAAGAAAATAAATTAGCTCCGTTTTTCTGGACAAACGATTTTATTTTTCTTTTTTAATAATTGTTACTAATTGATAGCTTCTTTCATATTTAAAATTGTTACTGTAATTTTTCAAAAAATCGATTCACATTTTGTTAATATAAAATTAATCAAAAATAAAATTTATTATTCTTTAATGTACTGGAAAATTTGCAAAATTAGTTGAAAAATGTTTACCAAATTAAATTTCGTGAATTAAAATTACTTAATTATTTAATTAAAAAATGAATCTTTAATATTAGTTTCTAATAATAATAATAATAATAATAATAATAATAATAATAAATAATAATAATAATAACAACAATAATAATAATAATAAATAATAATAATAATAAATAATACGATATCCACAATCATTTAAACCCGAAAAATTCTTTTTTTTAATTTTGTATTTATGTCGATTTTAAAGTATTAACTGTATGAATATTAAATATGAAAAAAATAAAATAAATAGATCAATATTACAACTGGAAAAAAGTTAAATTATTGTTATTTACTATTCAGCACTTTTTAAAATATAAAATAGCTTTTGAGGTTGAAAATGGTGATTTAATTCTTCCACTTGAGAACGCCAAGGTCATCCCTAGGTGGCGTCTAATTTTACCAACAGAACTGCCATCTAGCAGTGATCCTGGCGTTCTCAAGTGGACAATAGCGTCTCAATATTGAATCTTACGATGTTCATGATTTTATAATTATTTGTAAAATCTAATAAAAAATTAATTTTCAAATATTTTGATTAAAAAATAAAGAGTTTTTAAAATTTCGAAAATAAGCAAAAGAATACGTTAAAGAAGTTAATTAAGTAAATTAAATAATGTTAAAAATACTAAAAACAAAACAGAATGCCCTTTAGTTGGAATAAATAAATAAATAAATAAAATTATTTAAATTCAGTTATTTTCAAAAGAAATAAAATTCATCGCATAAATTCACTTGTGTTCAAAAATATTTTTAAATTCTCGTCAAAATCTTCAATTATTATTAAAAATAATGAAAATATTCTTCTAAATTAAATAATTTTCAGAAATTTTAATAATATTATTGTCAAAATTTCAATAAGTTGCAAAAATTTTCCTCTATTTCATGCTTTCGAAACAGTATTTAATTATTTAAAAAAACAAATGTATTAAAAGTCTATACAAACAAATTTTTGTTTTTTAAAAACTTTATTTCTTATAAATAATGCAAACTTTACATGAATTCAATTATTTAGATAAATTTTTAATAGTTTTCTGACGAAATAATTTCATTATTTGCATAAATAATAACAGTTTTAAACGATATTTAATTATTGTTGTAGAAAATAAAATTCTTTTAAGGAATTCAATCATTTTCATAAATAATCAAATTGGAGAATATCTTTTTTTCGTAAATTAAAAATTCATCGCAGAATTCAAATTATTTTTATTTTAATAATTAAAATTACGTATAGCAATTTTAAATTTCTCAAGAAATTTTTTTGAAAATTATTAAAAATTATTTATTTATTTGACAAAAATAATAATTTAAGAGTTTTATTGAAATTTAAAAAAGAAATTGCTTAATTTAAAGTTTGCAAATAATTGAATTCTGACAAAGAATATTATTATAATTTTGGAAAAATGGAAAATGCTTGAATCTGTTTATAAGAATTTTTGAAAATTATTTAAAATAATTGATAATTGATTTAAAAAATGGAGTTCATAATTGTAAAAAAATTGAATTGAATTGAAACAATAAAAATAATTTTTAAAAATTCATAGAACAATATTTTTATAACATAAAATAATGATTTTATCAGTCAGTCAATTTTAAATTATTGTAAAACATGAAAAATCGAGTCGAAGACTTGAAGGTGATTTAATAATGTAATTAAATAATAATATAATAATTATATAATAATATATATAATAATAATAATAATAATAATAATAATAATAATTATTCTTATTTATTAATTTTTAAAGTGAAGCAAAATATTGCTCTTTAGATTCAGGGGAAAAAGTCAAAATTTTATCTGGAAATTAGGAAAAATTCAGGGAAACACAAAATTAATTTTTTTGTGTCAATAAATGAATAAATCTGATTAACATTCAATTCCAGAACATAAATAATTTATTTTCTTTTTTTTGGTAATGTAAAATCAAAATAAAATAAAATGCTGATTATTACTATATTGCTAACAATCTTTGCCAGATATGACTCCTCTAAATTGAGCACTAAATAACAATGGTGCTTCGCCAGTTGTTGGATTTTTATTTTTAACAATGTGCATTGTTGTTATAATTGGTCCACATTTTGCAGCTGCCTTTTTTGCTTCGTACGTGTTGGTCACGGGATAACTAATTGCATGCTTACCCTAAAAAGAAACATATATATTTTTCTTATAAATTTTAGAAAAGAAAAGAAAAGACATTTTATAAAAGAAAATCACTGAGATATACAAAAAAAAATTTTTTTATCTCACCTTCTTTATTGGACATCGATTGGTACCTCTAAATTTTCTCAGTATAAAGTGTTTAATTATATCCTGAAATGATGCTGCCTCATATTCTGCACACAAATTGTCGAGTTCAACTACTTCCAATACTGAAGTATCTTCATAAATGTGTGAGAGGTAAACCTATCAAAAAATTAATTTTACATAATTATTCCAATTTATTTAGAAAGAAAAAATATTGTTGTTTTTTAGTAAATTAATACTATTTCCTTTATTGTAGCTATAATTTTGTTTTGCTAAAGTTCAAGTGAAAAATAACTTTAACGAAACAAAAAATGTTTTAAAGACAAATTACTAAAAATTAATAAAAATATAATTATTGTAAATTCATTGCTTATTTTTTGCCAATTACGAATAATATTACTAATTTATAAATACTAATTGTTAAAAATAATTTTTTTCTACTAAAGTTTAAGTAAAAAATTTTTAAAAAATTAGTAAAACAACTACTATCGTAAATTATTGGTTTAATTTTCACCAATTTAGACTTAGACACTTTATTTTCATTCATTTTTATTTCTATATTTACTAAACTAATTTATCAAAAAAAAAAATTGGTCTTGTATAATTATTTTAAAAAAATACTTTTTAGAATAATGGCCATATACTAATTTATCCACTTAAAAAAATACTAAATATTTTTATTTAATAAATTAAAAAGAATTTCGTCTAATAAAACTTACTGTCAACGGATTTTTACTGCTAAACTCTTCATTCCACTCAATTTCCTGTTGGCCTTGCTTATTTTTTGTTACTTTTAAACCGGTAGCAAATTTGCCTTGAATTACATGTCCCGATGTAAATGTCACCTTTCGTTCTACAGCCTGAAAAAAAATTTTTTTGTTTTAAATAAAAAAATTTCTTGCAAGAGAAGACTTTCTTATTTACTTTAAATAAATTTTATTTCGTTTAAATGGGATTTTATTTTATTCCAAAATAAAGTTTTAGTCACTTCGAATTTTAGTTTTTTTTAAATGCAAAAATTTATAAAAAAATTAATAAAAATATATTATTAAAAAAAAATTTTAATTAAATAAATTAAAACAAAATTAATATGTTTTTTTAAACAAATAAATAATCTAGTTTGCTTTGAATAAGTAAATATAAATAAAATAAATAAAATAAATAAAATAAATAAAATAAATAAAATAAATAAAATATACTTTTATTTAACGCAAAAAAATATATTTTTTTAGGAAAATAGTTAAATTTTTTTGGAATATTTTTCTATTCTTATAAAAATAATTGAATTCTTGCAAAGAATTTTTTTAAAAATTTGAAAATAATTGAATTCTTGGGAGGAATTTAAAAAAAAATTTGGAAAATAATTGAATTATTCTGAAAAATTTTATATATTTTGAGAAAAATTGAATTTTTTGAAGAATTACATTTTTTCTAAGGATTTTGTAATTTATGAAAATAATTGAATTCTTCTGAGAAATTTTATTAATAATTATTGAAAAAATAATTTAATTACTTTCGAAGAATTTTATTATTTATAAAAATAATTTAATTCTTTCAAAGAATTTTATTAATTAGGTAAATGATTAAATTCTTGAGGCGAATTTTATTAAAATTGATGAAAATAATTGAATTTTTTCCTAGAATTGGTTATTTTATAAAAATAGTAGATATTGAAAATCATTGAAATGTGAAAAGTTTTTAAAGATTTTACAAAATTTTACAAAGAATTCTATTAAAAAAATTGGCAATAATTGAATGTCGGTGGGAAATTTTATTAAATTTTTTTTGAAAATAATTGGATTTTCCAAAAAAATCTTTTATTAATAAATTTTTTAATTAATTATTTATGAAAATAATTGAATTCTTGCGAACGATTTATTAGAATTTTTTGAAATAAAGGAATTTCCAAGAAGAAATTTATTACTTTTAATAATAATTGAATTATTGTGATGAATATTGTTATTTATGAAAATAATTGAATTTTGAAAAGAATTTTATCGAAATACCTCAAAATAATTGAATTTTCGGGAGCAATTTTTTTATTATTTAAAAAGAAATTTTTATTAAAATTATATTAAAACAATTAATTTCTTTTGAATAATTTTATTAAATTTTTAAATATCATTGAATTATTGCGGAAAAGTTTATTAAAATTTTTAAAAAGAATTGAATTTCTGTTAAAAATTTTATTACTTTTGAAAGGAATTAAAATTTTCATAAGAATTTTATAAACATTGTTTTAAATAATGAATTTTTAAATTTTATGATATGATGATAATAATAATAATAATAATAATAATTAATAATTAATTAATTAATAATAATAATTAATAATTAATTAATAATAATAATTAATAATTAATTAATAATTAATTAATTAATAATTAATTATTAATTTTTTATTTTTTTTACAAATATTTAGCATTGGTTGGGAAATTTTTTTCAAAGTTAAAAATTAAAGAAAGTTAACTTACATTTGAAACTGCAATGAATAGAAAAAGAAGGGAAATTACGCGCAGCATTGTTAAAAATTTGATGTTGAGTTTCAAATTTTCGAAGCAGAAACATTTAAGAACTGACAAAACGCTTTTATATACAGCATTTCCAATTACACCATTAATGCGTAAAGATAAGAAAATGAACTTTGTATCTATATTAGTTCAACAATTAAATGTTATATTTTTCCTTAAAAATAATAATTTAACTATTTCCATTTAGTCACTTTGTTCAATTCTTCGATGTGTAATTGTTGTACTTGAAAGAACAATACGTTGATATGAACATATCACGTAGTAGTTATTTTTTTATAACAATTTAGATATTTTAACATTTTTTTTTTTTATTTTTCTTCCAGGAATACTGAAAATTTATTATTTTTAGGAAACGTTTCACTTATCATTTTAAGCAAAAATAAAAAAATATATTTTTTTCTTTCTTATTTGTTTTAAGTGCTTTAAAAAATAATTAATTAGAAGACAATAGAAATTTTTTTAACGAAATATAACAACATTTATTTTAACATTATAGATATAATATTTATTATCTTATCAAATTGACTTGAAAAAAAAACAAAGAAAAACAGAACAGGAACAGTTTTAAGATGTTTTAAAAACGTCAAGTTGAGTAGTTGTAATTTTGGAATTCTTTTAATTGTATTAAAAATTAATTCCACGAATATGTTGCGAGTAGTTTTATTAATTTTTTTTGTTATTGCAGTTTCAAATGTAAGTTATTTATTGTTCCTGTGGAATTCAAAAGAAGAATAGAAAAATACGTTTTGAGAGAATAATTGAATTCTTTCAAATAATTTTATTAATCTTTTGGAAAATAATTTAGTTCTTCTAAATAAAAAAAAAATTGTTAAGACTTTCGCCATTTTAGCAAAAATTATCGTTGTTCCAATTAAAAATTTTTTTCGTGTATTAAAAAAAGTTTAATTTTTTTCAAAAAATATTAAAATTATTTAAAATTATTGATTATTGAAAACTGTCAATGAGTAAAATTCACTTTTGTCAAAATGTTTGCAAGAGTTGAATTTTTATAAAAAATATTATCACAATATTGCAGGAAATAATTCAGTTGTTCCGAAGTGTCTTGTTAAAACTTTTTCTAATAATTGAATTTTTAAAAACAATTTTATTTAAATTTAAGAAAATATTCAATTCTTTTGAGAATTTTTATTAAAATTCTACTAAGAATAATTGACTTCTTGTATAAAAAAAACGTTTATCGACGTTTTTGGAAAGAATTCAATTATTTCGAAAAATTTTTACGTACAATTGAATTTATAAGAAGAATTTTTTTATTTTGTGTTAAAAATAATTAACTTTTTATAAAGAGTTTTATTGAAATATAAAAAAACTTTCAATTCTTTCGATGAAATTCGTTAAAATTGTTAAAAACAATTGAATTTATTTAAAAAATTCTATTAAACTTGATTGAAAAATAAAATTGTTTTTCTTATTCGCTTTAACTTCAATTTTCAATTTTCAAGAGAAAAAGTTTTTTAATAAACACGACACAATGATTAATAAACTGATTATAAATTGTTAATTTTTAAGTTGATGTTTTCTAGTAAGGAAATAAATTTTAATAAAATTTCCAAAATAAAATCTAGGCTGAACAACGATTGGCGACTTTTACTTCGGGATATGTAATTCAAGGAGTAAATGCCACGGGTGTTAGTGTGAGAAAAAATATTTTTGGCCACTACAGAATCAAGTGGACCGAACAATTTGACCGAAATAATACATTGTCAGTTAGTATACCGTCTTAATTAAAATTAATCTTCAATAATTCGCGCTCCGAAGAAATATGAAGCAAAGTATTTTAAAATTATTTTTGTAATGATTTTACCTGAATGAAAATTTGTAGAATTTTATTTAAAATTAAATTAAATTCTTTGTTAATATATTTTAAGTGTAAAAAATATTTACACATCAGTACAGTTCATGTTGAAAATTTATTTTTTTTGTGTATTGTTATTTTAAAAATTACAAACATCACCCGGAATTTTTGCAACATTTTTTCAAAGAGCGTCACAAAAGTAAAAAAAAAATAATATAAAATAATAAAAATAAAATTAAAAATAAATAAAAAAATAAATAAAAAATATATTACTATTACTATTATTATTATTATTATTATTATTATTATTATTATTATTATTATTATTATTATTATTATTATTATTATTATTATTATTATATTTAATAAATATTATAAATAATTTTTTAAGGTCTACGCCCTCCATATTTATGAAAATTCCGGACTAGTAGAAACAGTTAAATTTAACAATTTGTGTAAAACATACCCGAAATCATCTTTTCAAGATACAATTAAAAATTTCATACTAAGAAAGTTCCGAGGCATTAATGACTGTCCAATAAAGAAGGTAATTATTGCAATACTTAATTTTAAATGTTCAAATTAATTCAATAATAAAATCTATATTCAATTTGTCTCAAATAATCGAAAAAAAATTAATAACTATTCAAATTTTGATAAAGATTAGTTTTAAAAACGAATTCACTATTTTTATAGGGTACGACGAATCTTAAATTTCCATTCACAAACAAATTCGAAGCGGATAAAGAAGCTAAAAAATGTGGGGCAATGATAGGGACTATTTATCTGATTAGAAATGATAAACCAAATTCTGGAGAAGGTCCACTATTACTCAGTGCTCAATTTAGAGCAATTATATCTGGCGATAATTGTTAATAATATTTCAAATATATCTAAACAATCAAATTGAGAAAATGTATTAAGAAAAAAATTTTTTTGGAAATATGTAATTTATTTTAACAAAATATTGAATTGATTTTAATTTACTATTCAATAATAATTAATTCAGTAATTTAGTTCATTAATCAGTAATTAACAAGTTAATATTCAGGGTATTTTATAAAATTCATTGTATAATTTAATTACTTTCATGCCTAACAATATTTGTCACCAGAATTCAATTATTTTCCAAAATTCGTCTTAATTCGACGATTTTCAATTTTCTACTATTTTAATGAATTTCACCGAAAGATTTCAAATGGTAAATAAAAGTTTTGAAAAAATTCCACAGGAACATTCGATTATTATCCAAAAATATAATTTCCTAGAAATTCAATTGCTGAAAAAATAATTAACACACTGGAAAAATATTTATTTGATTCAAGTAACCGATTATTTGACTATTATCAAATCAATATTTACTTGAATCAAATAATTTTTATTTGAACTCAATAAATTGTAATTGAATCAAATATTTCAGTATTTGAAGGAAATACTATTTTCTTGATTCTAATAAAAATTATTTGATTCGAGTAAATATTTATATGATAATAGTCAAATAATCGGTTATTTGAATCAAATAATTTATTTTTCAGTGCACGAGTCTTTTCAGAAAAATTAAATGTTTTAAAATTAACATAAAAATTCTTCGCAGCAAATTCATTTATTTTCATTAATTTTAAATTGCTTTTTACAAAATTCAATGATTTTAAAATATTTTAATGAAATACAATGCAAAATTTGAGTAATTTGTAAAATTTTTTTCATTCAATTATTTTTATTCAATAATTTTACATCTTTTATTTTAATAAAATTTCCGAAAAGCATTCAATTACTAATTGAAAAACAATTTTGACAAAGTTCTACACGAATATTCAATTATTTTCTAAAATCATTTCAGCGAAATTTAATTATTAAAAATTAGAAGTCTCTTGTTAAAGTAACGAATGTTTATTAAATCACTCCAATCAATTTAAAATAGTTCAAAGTAATGTAAATAATATTTAAAAATAAAAATAAAATAAAATTATAATAGAGTCATTCCATTATATTTCGACTAAAGTCGTTGCCGACTAATTTTAAAAAATTGCAATATTTTGCAGGAATGATTTTAAAGCTACTAAGATTATTATCGAACGAAATGAATTTTTAAAATATTTTTTATATTTATTGTAAAATAAGCATCTAAAGTATATGAAGTCGTAAAAAATGTCACGTTTTCATATATTGGAAAATATTAAAGAAAACACATAATTTATTACAAAAACGTGAAAAAAATTAGATTTTTCTAAGAATGAATTATTTTATTATTATAAATTGGGAGAAACAATTATTAATAAGAAATATTAAATAAAAAATTATTTTAAAGTTCACCTGGTAAATAACCTATTTTTGCAAATTTCATTCACTAAATGTGAGAAATAGAAATCATTAAATTGAATAAAACCTTATGAAATACAAAGTACTTGTGATTAACTTTTAGTTTTTCTGAACACTTTCTTCCTTTTTTCTTCATAAATGTTAAAAAATAAGCAATTAAAACTGGCACTTTGCTTATTTTCACGATTTTAAAATGTAAATAACTTCTGCCCAGAAAAATGAAAAATTACGAAAATTGGGCAATTGATCACTAGATACAGTCACTGGAAAAAAATTTCCTTTGGTCCCGAAGCTATTTTTCGAATCAATAAACTTTAAACTTTTTACTATTTTTGTCAGGTTATCACATGTGTTTTTTAAATGACGAAGTTAGCTCTTCTTGCTTAATCGTTTTGAACCAACTTCAGTTTAAAAAAAATTACATTTATTAACCTGATAGAAATAGCGAAATGTTTAAAATTAATTATTTCAAAAAATAGCTTCGGGACCAAAGAAAATCTTTTTCCAGTGACTGTATCTAGTGATCAATTAATTATTGCCCAATTTTCGTAATTTTTCATTTTTCTGGGCAGAAGTTATTTACATTTTAAAATCGTGAAAATAAGCAAAGTGCCAGTTTTAATTGCTTATTTTTTAACATTTATGAAGAAAAAAGGAAGAAAGTGTTGAGAAAAACGAAAAGTTAATCACAGGTACTTTGTATTTCATTGGTTTTATTTAATTTAATGATTTCTATTTCTCACATTTAGTGAATGAAATTTGCAAAAATAGGTTTATTACCAGATGAACTTTAAAATCGTTTTTTATTTAATATTTCTTATTAATAATTGTTTTTACCAATTTATAATAATAAAATAACTCATTCTTAGTAAAATCTAAACTTTTGTTTACGTTTTTATAATAAATTATGCGTTTTCTTCAATATTTTCTAATAGATGAAAATGCGACAGTTTTCACGACTTCATATGGGACATTCCATTTCAAACGAATCACCTTATAAACAATTGCCATTGTAAAGCAATTTTTAAAAAATTATTTCTCCCATTTATTAAAGCCAAACTTTATTTACTATTAGTGATTTTAAAATAAAAATTTTTAAATTTTATGATGGTAAACAATTTAAAAAAAAATAGATTTTATAGAAAAAATTAAGTTTGAAAAATAACCTTTTGAATATCTCAAAACATGTCGTGTCCGATTTTCTTAAAATTTATGTCAAAATGAAGCTTAAAAATTCTAGTTTCATTTTATGTAAACATTACAATGGACAATTCGCGGAAATTTGAGAAATTAATTAAATTTTCCAAGAGTTTCTAAGGTTATAATGTATGTACCGAGAGGAATTTGTTTTTTTTTCAAATTTTTACACAGTTTAACCTTTGACTGCACGGAGAGAGAATATATATTAAATTTTGTAAAAATATTTTTAAATTGGGGAAAAAGTGCAACAAAGCAAAATTTTGATATTGAAAATTTTAAACTTTGAAAATAGTTTTGTGAAATTTATTAAAGTTATATTAGAATTTAATTAATATTCTTGATATTTGATGTAATTATACTAAATTTCACATAAGTTTTTTTAAAGTTTAGTATTTTTTATATCAAAATTTCGCTTTGTCGCACTTTTTTCCCAATTTGAAAATATTTTTACAAAATTTAATATATATTCTCTCTCCGTGTGCTTCATAAAATTTAATTGGTTCTCAATTTCAACCGAATTGTCCATTGTAATGTTTACATAAAATGAAACTAGAATTTTTAAGCTTCATTTTGACATAAATTTTAAGAAAATCGGACACGACATGTTTGGAGATATTCAAAAGGTTATCTTTCAAACTTAATTTTTTCTATAAATTCTATTATTTAAAAAAAAAAATTTTTACCATCATAAAATTAAGAAATTTTTATTTTAAAATCACTTATAGTAAATAAAGTTTGGCTTTAATGAAAGGGAGAAATAATTTTTTAAAAATTGCTTTACAATGGCAATTGTTTATAAGGTGGTTCGTTTTGAAATGGAATGTCCCATATACTTTAGATGCATATTTTACAATAAATATGAAAAATATTTTTAAAAATTCGTTTCGTTCGGTTATCCTAATATCTTTAAAATCATTCCTGCAAAATATTACAATTTTTGAAAATTAGTCGGCAACGACTTTAGTCGAAAAATAATGGAATGACTCGGTTGTTCGTTTTTTTCCTTTTTCTCGATGGATTAGATGGATGAAATTAACCGTTGAACCTGACAAGGAAGCCTTATGCTTTCGAGGAATTACAATGTCCATCATGAGTTGTATTAGCGAGGGTTTCGATTACATTGAGAGGATGATGAGCAAGACGAGGTAAACGTTGGCCCATGTCTGGTGCCTATAGATAAGAGCGAAGAGGCAAAGGGTATATATAATGTTAAAGCCCACGTCCTATAACCATCCCTTTCTATTACTCTCTTTTGATAAATCGAGATGAATTCCCCTATATATATATATAAATTCATATCCATTAGTATTCAATTGAGATATTCACCATATAATTTTCTCTATTAAGATAAATCCTCTCGAGAGGGAAATTTATTTTAAGAAGTGTGTTAAAATTACTTCATATATACTCTTAAAAAATAACAGCAAAAAAGAGAAAAATACGTATATGAAAAATTCCTCTCATGTATGAGATAGTTAAAAGTTTTCTCCTTTTTCATACCTAATGCAGACATTTTATGTTTATTATTTTTTTTTTGCACCAGTTCTACATTTCCCAAATGTACGTTTTTCTTTTTCTCATTTTTTTCCCTCGTTTGCACTTAGTCCGTACACTCTAAATTTATACACAGCTTGCTCATTTTTATCACGACAATTTTTATTTTCATTACATATTTTTTTTTAACTATAAAATTAAGTGTGAAAATTAAAAATTTTCCCAAAGTCGTCCAAAGTGAAATTTAATTATATTTTCTGTTATAAATAAAAAAAAAATGAAATACAATTTTCCTTCTTCTATTCAACAATTTCTTGTTATTTTATATTACCGAAAAGGAGTGTGTTCAGATAATTATTTTTCCTTTAAATAGGAAATTTGAGTAAATTCGTGTATATATTGATATAATAGTGTAATACAATTCCAATGGTGTTTTTTTTAAATTATTATATGAATAAGTCTGCGTAGATTTCATAGTTGGCTTCATAAAGTCTAATTATAATGAGGAAATAATAGTTGTTATATCTATAGAATTAAATACACAATAAAATTTAAATTAACAAGAGAATAATAAATTCCAGTTTTGTTCGTTTCAATGCATTTATTTAATATTTCAACTCTTATTTGAATTTAAAGGGGTTAAGGTGAAAATGTTCCAATTACTAAATGACTGAATAAATAAATGAATTAATAAATAATATACCTTACTGACTAAAATAAATAGTTTTAAAATTCCATAAATAATTTCGTCTTTGATTTTATTAAAATTATTTTTTTGACCCGTTAGTTCAAAAATGATTTGTTTGAAAAATTCTTTCAAAAAACTTTCAACAAACTTCTAACTGATTTTTAATAAATAGGTAATTAGAGATAAATTTAAATTCCGTATTATCGATAAAACGTATATTTCCATATATTTTTGATATTCATATCAAAAAGTACAATTAATATTTAAATTAAAACTAAATGAAAAGTAGAATATAATGTAAAAAAATTTTTTCTATTTTTTGAAATAACTTTTTCTTTATCTAAATTTTAATTAATTAAAATTACATTTTGTCAAAATTACATTTCTGAGAAGAAAACGAATCGATAGATGTATTTTTCTGAAAGTGACATTTTTGATGTCTTGATTAATTTTACAAAATCTACTCTTTACTAATTATTGTCTATTTCCATAGTAAAAAAATTAAGCACTTACTTATTTTTTTAAAAAGAAAATTAAATAATTTTATTCAACTGAATTTATGTAATAACTAAATTACTTTCATCTCCGAAGCCTTTGCAACATGTCTCCAATAGGACTTCTACAAGAAAATTAAATTTTCATGGTTTTTTTCAAATTCTCAGAAATTTTTTAAAAATATTGTCAGAAAGTACAATGTTTTTTCTATCATTATGTGCATTTTTAAATTTTGTAGACTTCACTTTTATTTTTGATAAAAATGTTTAAACTTTGTCTTCAGTTTTAGGTTAAAATTACTTTACAATGATTACTGACATTTTATACTTTCAAAATATCTTAAACAAAATTTAAATGCACATTAAAATAAAGCTGAGAATCTGACGTTAAATTTTCCTATATTTTATCTACAAAAAGGAGAAAAATTATTGCTGTTATAAATAATCGAAATTTTCATTTTTCTCCGAGTAAAAATTAATTTCATCTCCGAAGCCTTCCTTTTTGATAAATAACTGAATGTAGAAGTAAATTTAACCGAATATTTCGATGGTAATATAAAATGAGGGTGTGAGATTTGTATGTTTTACTAAAAAACATATTTTAATTGCGCCCTAATGTATACAAATATGAAAGAAAATTTATTTTTCATCTCCGAAGCCTTTTCCTTGAAATATGCAAGTTTTTCTTTTGTTTTTAGTATTTACCTGCATTGCTTTGAAAAAATTAACCCAAATTGACATTAAATCAAATACTTTAAATACATTTATATTTTCATCTAATTGAATATATTTGGTATTAAAATATACAAATTATTAATTTTTAAGTAGTGTAATGTTATTTTCGATTTCGTGAACGCAATATTGGCGTGAATTTTTAATAGAAAAGCTCGCCAATTAAATAAAATTAATTTAATGGAGCAACGATAATCTTCTTCAAAGAAGGAAAACTTAAATATTTTTAGGAATTAATAATGCGCAACCTGAAAATCTTACTCATCGAGTATAAAATTAAGTAGTTTTAATAGAAAAAGGAATATAATTATTTTAAAAAAGGGTCAAACAATTTTATTTCAATTAAAGTGGTAGACGACTAATTTTAAAAAATTGTAATATTCTACAGGAATGTTTCTGATGATACTAGAATCACAAAACAAAAATATTTTTTTAAAATTATTTTACATCTTTTGTAAAATGTGAATTTTAAATATTAGAAATGCTGAAAACTGTCAATTTTCTGCCAAGTAGAAAATAATTAAAAAGAAATACATTTTAGTAGAAAAATATAATAAAAATTATTGGCATTTGTTAAGAATATGTCTAAATTTATTATTATTAATTGATATAACCATTTAAAAATATAAAATAATAAATAAAATATTATTTCAAAGTTCATCATTAAATTAACCTATTTTTGGTATTTTTATTAACAAATAATGAGGAAATGGGATTATAAAATTAGGTGATAAAAGTTTTCTTCCACTTTCTCGAAAAATAAAAAATATTTGTAAAATAAAACTGCTACTTTACCCATTTTCACGATTTTCAAGTGTGTTTTAACTTCTTTGAAGAAAATCGGAAAAATATGGGATTTTCATAAACAATTAAATTTAAAAATTAAAATTAAAAATTAAATCACACACTATAATTTCCACTTTGGTCCCGGGACTTGTGTAAAAATTATAAATTTTCTAAAAATAGTTTATTTTCAAGGGTTAATGAATGTAATTATTTCCAAACATTTTTTGTAACAATTCAATTACATTCCACAAATTATGAAATTCTTGGTTAAAATTCAAATATCTTCAAAATCTACTATTTTAATAAAATTTTTCAGAAGATTTCAATTATTTCAAAAGAATGTAGTGAAATTAGTTGCTTTGTAGAATTCAATAATTTTTGTATAAATAATAAAATTCATTACAGAATTTCAATTATTTAAAGAAAATGTAATAAAAATTCGTTACAAGAATTCAATTCTTTTTTTTTTAATAATAAAATTCTTCACAGGATTTCAATTATTTTTAAAACATTTTTAAGTAAATTGTAGGAAAAAGTTTGTTTTTAATTTAAAAAATTTGATTAAAATTTTTTTATTGAAATTCGTTGCCGGAATTCAAATATTTTTATATAAATACGAAAATTCTTTACAGGATTTAAATTATTTCAAAGAAATGCAATAAAAATTCGTTGCAAACTTCAATTACTTTTAAAATAATTTTAAGTATATTGTTAGACAAATTTATTTTTAATTTAGTTTTTTTATAGTAACTTAATTTATTTTTAAGGGCTAATGAATGTAATTTTTATAAAGTTGAAGTTGGTATATTATTACTGTCAATACTAATCTAACTTCAACTATATAAAAATTACATTCATTAACCCTTAAAAATAAACTATTTTTAAAAAATTTATAACTTTTAAACTAGGCCCGGGACCAAAGGGAAAATTAAAGTTTAAATTATAGTTTGTGTTTAATTAGTGATAATTTAAGTATTTATGAAAATCTCATATTTTTCCGATTTTCTCCAGAGAAGTTAAACACACTTGAAAATCGTGAAAATGGGCAAAAGGAGCAGTTTTATTTTACACTTTTTTTTTATTTTTCGACAAAATGGAAGAAAACTTTTGTCAAAAACTGAAAGTTCATCACAATGTCTTAAAATTCCGTAAGTTTTTACCTAATTTTATAATCACACTTCCTGATTATTTGTTAATAAAAATCCAAAAATAGGTTAATTTAATGATAAACTTTGGAATAATTTATTTTATTTATTATTTTATATTTTTAACTGGTTATATCAATTTACAATAATAAATTTAGCCATTTTCTTAACAAACGCCAATAATTTTGATTATATTTTTCTACTAAAATGTATTTCTTTTGAATTATTTTCCACTAGCAGAAAATTGACAGTTTTCAGCATTTCTAATATTTAAAATTCATATTTTACAAAAGATATAAAATAATTTTTAAAAATCTTTTTATTTTCTGATTCTAGTAACATCAGTATCATTCCTGTAGAATATTACAACTTTTTAAAATCAGTCGGCGACCACTTTATTTGAAATAAAAAGGTTTGACCCAACTATAAGTTTTGTAATAACATTGTAGTACGATTTGTATTCAAATCTATAGAACAATAATCATTAGTACATGATATTGAACCAAGAGTATTTGTATTCGAACGATATTGAATATTTTGTTTATTGCGACAATGTGTCATTGCTTTAACATCATTTTTCCTCAGTGCATTAATATCTAGAAAAGAGTCAAATATTCGACAGAAATAAAAGTTTGTGTTTTGAAAAATATGCCAATTTCGTCACACGTTTTGTAAAAGAAGTACATAATCAATGAAGGTTTTCGTTACATCATCAACAACTTTGAATAATTAACATTATATCATGAAAGTTAGCTCTGAATGAAACGTTTGATATTCGAATTTGTTAATCTAATAAGAAGATTATGCTACTGCTAATGAAGTATACAGCATGTTTCGTGGCACAGGATGGAAGGGTTTCTCAAGTTCAATGGAGGATTGTGTCGCGAGAAACTCTAACGACGATGTTGGCTATATGGCTAGGTAGGAAAATAGAGAACTCGTGAGATGGGGTGGATGGAGAAAAAGGAGTTGGAGTAGAGACACAGTCTCCTGGGAAATCATCGTTCTCCTCACTCTTCCTTACTCTCTCTCTCTCTCTCTCTCTCTCTCTCTCTCTCTCTCTCTCTCTCTCTCTCTCTCTCTCCACCCATACTCTGGATCAGCCGTCCAACTCCTTGCTTTATCCACGACGACGCTTTCAGTAATGTCATATGGCGTCTCCTTCTCCTTCTTGTTCTCTTTCTGTCTCTCTAAAACCGTAAACTTTGTGACAACGATGTCCAGACTAACGAGATACGGGAACCGTGTAAGACGATATTATGGGTGACGAGGCAGAGCTTGTATTCCACTCCCAAAGGAAAACTGATCGGCTTCCATTTCTTATAATGATCCAATCTTCCTCCAATTGCACTGATAATCGAGCCCGTAAACAACACTCTCCTTACACACGTACGGGAAGAGAACTTACAAATTTTACGATACTCTCTTACTTTATTTCCAAGTTTTTAATCACCCTCTCAGAAAGACATCTCGTTTTTATTTTTTGTTCTTGTTCACTGCTTATTGCTTCTTGTTTGCTTTTGTTTACTGTTGTTTACTGTTGTTTACTGTTGTTTACTGTTGTTTACGTTGCTTGATTATTTTCCCCTGTGTTTGTCTTCTTGGCTTCCTGTTTGCTAATTTCGGTTTTTTGTTTACTTTACTTTATTATTTCGACTGTTGTCTATTTCTTTGGCTACGATTTACTTCTTTGGCTTATTGATTACCAGTCTTTTATATTGACACAAAAAATTAATTTTGTTTTCCCCTGATTCCTTTTTTTCTGACCCTAAAATGAATACTGCTTCCAAATTATTAGATACTAGGAAATGAATTCAAAATTATTACTTATTTGCTTCTTTTTTGAATGTTCACTATTAAATTTAATGCTTTTTCTTGATCTAATCTTGTGACATTTAAACAAAAAGAAACTAAACTAATGATACTTTTATCTACAATTTCCGATAAAAAAAAACTCTTTAATGACATGTAGTTACTATAAAAAGCGTGTATAATTTACTTGAATAAATTAGTTGTATTTCAAATAACAAAAAGACAATGGAAATTTTAAAATTACTTTGTTTTTTAGCTTCACTTATTGTCGTCTCAAATGTAAGTTCCACAATTTTAGAAAAATTATACTCACGAAGAGAAAAATATTTTTATTTGCAATTTCTGTAACTTTTCCTCTATTAAAAAAAAAGTAATTAGTTAATATATTATTAATTATTAATTATTATAAAATTAATATTAGTCAGTAATTATAGTTCTAAAGCAACGAAATTTCGTAATGACTAATTAGTCATTACAGTTATTTATAGTTAATACTTTTCAAAATTAACTGTAAATTTTAGGCAGTGCATCGAAAATTGACCATAACGTCAGGATACGCAACGAAAGGTAGAAATTCAAGTGGTATAACAATACGAAACCACGATGGCTCTCAAGAAATTATATGGGAAAAGGATTTCAACAATTTGAAAGTAAATGCGTCGACAAAATTTGCTTTCTTCCAACAAGGATAAAATTTTAAGAAATAAAAAATTAATTTTCCAAATTGAATCCAACATAATAGTTTTTCAGTTATTGCAATTTTTTTCAGATTTACTTTATGAAGGTAAATGAAGTGACGGGAACACTAGAAGCTGTAACAATTGATAATGTATGCAATAAATATGGAAAAAGTAGTATTGAATTCACTGTGAATAATTTTTTTCTCAAGAAATTAGGAAAGACAGATAAATGTCCAATAAAAAAGGTAAATATTGAAAAACAGCTTGGATAAAAATAGGAAAATTTCTTATATAAATATCAATATTTCCTCCTTCACAGGGGACGATAAAAATTTCTTATCCTATCCACGTCAAGTATCAAGTAAATGATCCAAAGACAGCATGTGGACCAGTTATTGCAATGTACAACATTATTAGGAAAAGTCAGACGAATTCCGATATTAATCCTTTATTGATCAATTTCCTATTTCGAGGTTTTATAACTGGTGATGATTGTGAATGATATAGTTATTCGGTACTGAATATATTAATGGTTATTGTGAATAAAAAAATAGAAAAATTTAACATAAAATAAACAAGGTTGGCATAAAAAATTATTTTTGTTTTTTCCCTGATTTTTTCTTTAAATTTTTGTTTTAAAAAATTATTTATACAGGGTTGCCACAAATATTTAATTTTATTTTTCCCTGACTTTTCCCTGATTTCCAGACAAAATTCTCACTTTTTCCCTGACCATAAAAAATATTCTGATTCACTCTAAAAATTATTAGACATTCAAGAAAATGTTCTATTAAATTTATTTACAAATTTCATTAATTGTAAGATTATTCAAAAACATCAATAACTAAATTTTTAAATAAGTATTTAATTATTACTTTTCAACGGGAATTAAAATTCTTCGGAACATTTAAATTCAAACCTTTTTGAAACACAACGATTTATAAGAATATTATTACAAAACATAAAGAAGGCGATCACCTTCTTCATAATTTGTTATAATTTAAATAACCATCAAATTTTTCAACAAAAATTTAATTATTTACAAAAATCCTATTAAAATACTTCGCAAGAATTCAATTATTTTTAAAAGTAGTAAATTTTCTCAAAAAAATCCAATTATTTGAAATAATTGTAATAAAATTCGTTGCGATAATTTAATTATTTTCATAAACAATAAATCGATTATTCAGTAATTTTATTTTTTAATCAATTTTTATTAGAAAATTCTAGGAAAATACAATTATTTAAATTGAAAAATAAATAATTTATTGAATAATTGAATGTTTGTTGAAATTGAATTCTCATAATGAATTTTATCAACAAATTTTTAAATAATTGAATTCTTTTGAGAAATTTTAATAAAATTTTTAAGAATAATTATATTTTTCGAGGAATTCGATTAAAATATTGTATCCAAAATTAATTAAAATCCTGCGATGAGTTTTATAATTCATAAAAATAATTTTGAAAAATTTCCAAAAATGTTATTAATGTTTTTCTAACATAATTGAATTTTGGTGAAGAATTTTATTAGTTATAAAAATAATTAAATTCTTGTAAATTACTTTGTTTTTTTTTTAAATAATTGATTCATGTGACGAATTTTATAAAAATCTTTTTAAATAATTGATATTTTTCAAAAAATTTTATTAAATTTTGTATATTAAATAATTGAACTCACGGAAAAATTTAATTATTGATGAAAATAATTGAATTATTTAAAAAAAATTTATTAAAAATTTCATGAATTTGTAATGAATGTTAAGAAAGGATTGCTCGTCGGTCAGGGTTCGATTTAAAAAAAAGGTCTTAACACTCGACTACAGTCAATACGAAAAACATTTATTCAACACAACAAAACGATATAATTAAAGATACAAATAAAAGACAGTGAATTTAGTAAGAAACAAATAAACTCATCTACGCGGAGACGAGAATTGGCGAAAAAACGGCGTAAACGTAAATTTCGACTTCGAACGACGATCGCGAATTCGACGACGTTGACGATTAGTTTAAACGATTAATAAAATACTTTATTAATCAAAACGCGGATTTCGTACGAGTAACGCGGCGAGTTGCATTACATAAAAAAACGTTATTAAACGACGACGACGACTTTAACCGTATCGGACGATTTTCGGAGGAACGCATTTCTACCCGTGAGGTAATACCTCTTTTCTCTAATGCGGTAAAACCGCTTGTGGTAAAACCACTTCATCCTCCTTGTGGTAAGACCACTTCGGAGAGACCCTCTCGCGGTAACACCGCTTTGAGAAGTGACGATCTTCGGCCGTACATTCGGGGTCCTCGATTCGATGCGTCGTGGAGGGAGAAGGTCTCGGTGGGGAGACTCTCTCGCTCGTGCGATTGGTCAGCGGCGACGCTTGCGCGGCACAGGCGTTCTGTCGAAACTCAGGCGCGTATACACAATTTTTCGACCCCAAAACATAAATATTTTCGTTGTCGACGAGAACGTAAACAACAATTATTCGAATTTAATTGAACTTCGTCACACCCCCTTTTCGTAAGAAGAAAACTTCGCAGGAGTTTTCGTTACGAGAGGTGATCGCAAAAACACTCGTATCGTAATATCGAAACAGACACTAAACAAAATTTCGTAAAAACACTTACAGTTCGTAAAAGAAAGTCCTTTCGTTAAACACTTATCGTAGCACTGATCACATGTTCGACGTGGTGGCGGCGTTGGGAAGGGTTGCTGCACGGTTCCCATAAACCGTGGTTCTCCGATTTCGATGCACTACAGCTGGACCTGTCAGGATATTGGACTCGAGAATCACGTTGTTCTGTCTGATGACCTCGTCCTCATCGTCGTGGTAGACTGTCATGGCGTTGAACACTGCGTTGATCATTGTCGGTCCGTTCGGGATGACGTAACGTTGCGAAAAAACACTAGTTCACACTGGGCGTCTCTTTTGTGGTTTTCGAAAGTTTTTAATACCCCTGACGGATGAAAGGGAATTCGAAACACACACGCGCACTAATTTTCACAAGGTTCTCGTAGAGTCGTGTGGTCGTCATCTTCGTAAAATGGCTCGATGTCCTCGACATCGCTGCATCGGCTCGACAGTTGAAAATTTGATCGGTATAGCACTGATAGGTAGTCATCAAATTTTATCAGGAACTCGACTGTACACTGGCGATGACTGGATACATAACGAACTGGATTCGTTGACGGCTTGACGAACTTCGTGACGTATTAACTCGTGATCAAGTTCGGTGATCACTTGACTTCATAAAATCTGCGACGGAATGGCACAAATATCTTCTTCTCACGTTGACGTTGGCGAATCTGCGGCGACGTTTCGATTTCTGGTTTAACGATGACACTTTTTACAACGACGGTACAATTAATAAAAATAAAGTAATTCGAACTATTTACAAACGGAATCGTGGACGTTTTCTCGACGATGACGTATAATAATTAAAAGGAAGATTAACTAACAATTTAATAACGGCGTAGTGATAATTCGGCGGCGACTGAATGACGGTTTGACGTACAAAAATAACTAACCGGTATGAAACTGCGGTGACGAACGAATAAGAATTATCAAAACGGATCGGACTGAATATAAATTTTAACGTATTTAAAATTTTTACGTATAACAGGATTTTCTAAACGTAACGAGGATAAACGACGTGTGCGTATTTTCACTTTCTGTATGAGTAATCGTTTCGCGCATAAGGTAAACTATTTTCTCAGCCGAACGATGAGAAATAAATCGAGGCCTACCATGAATTTTAGTAACCGCGCTCTTCGCGATTTTCTCGGATAAATTACAGAATTTCTGTGACGGACGTATTCTCGTGCGACGGCGTAAAACATAATTTTCCGTTTATTAAACAAATAAGATGTTTTCTCGGACGTATTTAAACAGACGTTGGGGAATATCGCGTGGGGTTTGCGACAACGACGTGTTTTTCGGGTTCGTATTCGTATTCGGTTTCGAAGTTTAATTCGTTACGCGGCAAAACGGGAGTCTGTAACTAAATGACGACGTTTTCGTAACGATTAGCGGATCTTTTCGTGGAATCGTAATTCGGGTCGTAATCGGCGTGAGTGAACGAATATCGTTGGATTAGATTCGAAACGAAACGAACAGCTGGAACTTTTACTGACGGTCAACGTTTCTAATCGACTCGAACACTAATTTCAGTTTGAATGGTCGGCGTACCAAACAAAACTGACGATGAGTATACGTATTGCAACGACGTATGCAATAACGCAACTCCGTACGTAACATTTTTACAGTACATTAGTCCGGCGCGGCGGTAAATGTATGCAAAAATCGGTTCGTTGAAATATTTCTGCGACGTTGAAATATTTCCGTATCGATGTAGGGTAAGGGAAATATCTTTGCGACGTTAAGATATCCCTTCGTATTTCGGTTTCGTTCGGTAATGTTAGATCGCGCACCTTTCTATTGGTTTGACGATACTAACGATGTATTTCGTGAACTTCGGTGCGTTGAAATATTCTGCGACGTTGAATATTTCCGTAAAAGCGTAAAAATCCGGCGGTAACGGCGTTGGATAAAAGGAAGATGTCCTTTTTGTAAAAATATAAATCGTTATCGTATAAGCGGTGGGAGGCGTATGAATAATCGCGTTCAATCCGATGCGGACAAATCAAGAACCGACGGTTTTGCTATTATTCGATCGTATACCATAACGGAAAACAACTCGTAATTCGGATTATCGGAACGTACAGTAATTGGGCGGATTGAATAAACGACAGTCTGGGTATGCGAAAATTTTCTCGAAAATTAATCGCGACGGTTCGTTTTTCTCGGATTCGTAAGTGGACGACATGATGCGGGTTTCGACGGGTTATAGAGAATTTTCAGAAAAACGCGATAGAACAATTAAATCCTGAAACTTTCTATCGTTGGGTATTCGCAACGGCGGATTGAATTTAAATATAGTAACGTTCAATAGCGAAAGTCTGAACTGAACGACATGACGCTGTACTTTACATTAACTCTCGACACGACGGTTTAAATTAACGAATTTTCTTTATCTGAAAAGAAAATGAAACTATGTACAAAACGGAACGACTCATTTTTAGTACGCGAACTAAAAATGCACGACGGAAAAATAAAATAAACTTCGTACGGGTTTTTCGTGACGGAGGACGCGTAACCTCTTCTCAACGAATTTTAACTTAGACGACGACATTTTTAACGATTGACGGGTTTAGCGAAAATTATAAATTTAAGAAGCTATCAATCGACAATAAAACAAATTTAAAACGAACAGAACGCGTAAGGGGGACATATCACGCGTAAAAGTATTAATCATGGACGTCGACATTTTACAATATCGAACGATTCGACGAGACGCTGCGATTTCCCGAAAAAAATACAAAACTGACGGGATGAACAATTTCGAACCGTTTTCGTAAGCGATCGTTTCCGTTTTAAACTAATCGTCCCTGTTCGGGCGCCAAATCTGTAATGAATGTTAAGAAAGGATTGCTCGTCGGTCAGGGTTCGATTTAAAAAAAAAGGTCTTAACACTCGACTACAGTCAATACGAAAAACATTTATTTAACACAACAAAACGATATAATTAAAGATACAAATAAAAGACAGTGAATTTAGTAAGAAACAAATAAACTCATCTACGCGGAGACGAGAATTGGCAAAAAAAACGGCGTAAACGTAAATTTCGACTTCGAACGACGATCGCGAATTCGACGACGTTGACGATTAGTTTAAACGATTAATAAAATACTTTATTAATCAAAACGCGGATTTCGTACGAGTAACGCGGCGAGTTGCATTACATAAAAAAACGTTATTAAACGACGACGACGACTTTAACCGTATCGGACGATTTTCGGAGGAACGCATTTCTACCCGTGAGGTAATACCTCTTTTCTCTAATGCGGTAAAACCGCTTGTGGTAAAACCACTTCATCCTCCTTGTGGTAAGACCACTTCGGAGAGACCCTCTCGCGGTAACACCGCTTTGAGAAGTGACGATCTTCGGCCGTACATTCGGGGTCCTCGATTCGATGCGTCGTGGAGGGAGAAGGTCTCGGTGGGGAGACTCTCTCGCTCGTGCGATTGGTCAGCGGCGACGCTTGCGCGGCACAGGCGTTCTGTCGAAACTCAGGCGCGTATACACAATTTTTCGACCCCAAAACATAAATATTTTCGTTGTCGACGAGAACGTAAACAACAATTATTCGAATTTAATTGAACTTCGTCACAAATTATTGAATTTCTGTGGAATTTTAATAAGAATTTTATTCAAGTTTTTAAATATATTTGAATTTTGAAGAAGAATTGCATTATTTATAACATTAATTCAAATTTGGACGAGAATTTAAAAACTTTTTTTTAAATAATTGAATATTGAAGAATTTTATTACTTATAAAGATAATTGAAATTTTGACAATTTTTAAACACAATAGAATTTCTGCGAAGAATTTTATTATTTTTGAAAGTAATTTAATTTTTCCAAAGAATTTTATTCAAGTTTATAAAAATAATTGAATTTCGGTGAAGAATTTTACTATTTCTAAAAATAATTGAATTCTTGAAAAGAAATTTGTTAAATTTTTTGCAATTTTTTTAACTGAACTCTTGCGACAAATTTTATAAAATTCATTTTAAATAATTGATATTTTTCGAAAAATTATTTGAAACTTTTTATATGAAATGATTGAATTCCTGTGAAAATTTTATTATTTATCAAAATAATTGCTTTATTTAGAAGAAATTCATCAAAAATTTTGTAAATTATTGAATCACTGTGAAATTTTTCCAAGAATTTTATTAAAGTTTTTAGAAATAATTGAATTTTGAAGAAGAATTGTATTATTTAGAAAGATAATTGAAATTTTGACCAGAATTTTTAAAAATGTTTTGAACATAATTGAATTTTGGAGACGAGTTTGTTTATTTTTAAAGTTTTAAGTTTTAAAAATTTTTGAATATAATTAAATTTTTGTGAAAAATGTGATTACTTTTGAAAATAATTGAATTTCTGTAATTATTTGTAAGTTTTCCAAAATTAAATTTTTTTAGTATATTTAATTAAAATTCTTTTATCAATCTAGTATTTATGAAAATTGTAAAAATTATTCATTGCATAATTTTTAAGTCATAATTTTATGACAGTTCTTTAAAAATTAAGTTATTTAAAAATAAATTATTGTCTGAAATTGAAAAATTCAATATTTTGTATTAAAATTCGTGGTTATTTTTATAATTTACAAGGCAAGCAAAAAAAAACATCAAAATTTAGAATTTTTCATGAATTTTTGAAATTGAATTTTTTTCATTACTTTTACTAAAAATCCCTGACTTTTCCCTGACTTCCCTGACCAATTTTACTTTCCCTGACTTCCCTGACCTTTGGTATCCCTGTAATATCATAATTTTTCTTTAAAAATAATTAAAGTTTTTCAATATTTTTATTCAAAAATTCTAAAAAATGATTGAATTTTGAATGACTTGCAGTTGTAAATTTTAGAAATAATTATAGTTCATGAGGTTTTTCATTGAAATTATTTCAAATTTTAATTCCTTAGGAAAAATAAATATGTATAAGTTTTTAAATTTTTGTTTAACAAAAAGTATTAAAGTTTTGAAAATTTTTATTCATAAATTTAGTAAAATTGTTTCTTAAAAAAATATAACTAAATTTTTTTAAAAATACTTCTACTTCTGAAAATAATTTAAAAAAAAGTGGAAGAATTGAAAATTTTGCCAACTTTTACATGAATTTCTCTAAAAATGTCATTAGTTTAAACATTTTTTGCATGCATTCAATTACTTTTGAAAAATAAAAACTTTTGCACACCACTGTCCTTCTTTATTATATTAAAAATTTTTTTTACAAAATTTCAACTTAATTCATAACATATTTAAAGGGAAAAGTAGTCGAAAAAATTATCAACAAGTTTCTAACAGTCACATTAAATTAATGCAGATTATTTTAATTCATTCTATTGTCATCCTACCGGGTTATTTTTTTCGATTATGTATTTTTTGTTCATTTACTTATTTTTAGCTTATAGCATTGCTTTTTTTCATTTTTGTCTTTTATTTTCTTTTCCCGTCCTTTTGTTTACTTTGCTTGCTGTGCTTGTCATTTAATCTCTTTTTGACTTTTTATTTGCTTTGTTTGCTCGCATTTTCCTCTCTTGATAAAAAGAAGAGCTCTATTCTGAAATCGAATAATTTGATTAAAGATTAATTTTGTTAACAAGCCAAGTATCTTGAATTACTGTTACGAAATAGTATACGTAACGCTAACGAGTTACCCGAGGCTATAGGAAATACAACGTATATATACTCATTCTTGTTCACTTCTGCCTTTGCGCTTATCGATCTCAAACTCTATAATATTCCAATTGATCATGACGTCAATTATTTGAATAAATTCTTCTATTCACGTTAATTAACTCACAGCTTTCAAACACACGTGTTTCGAATATTACTCTCTCGATTTCTTCAAATTAACTGACAAAATTTAAAGGGAAAAAAAGTTAATATAAGCGAACATTCCATTTCGATATTTTTAAAATATCGCTTCTAGAGAAAAAAGTAAGTGTTGTTTTAACACCAGATTTGGTCAACAATTACTAGACCAGCTAAAAACAAACTAATTAATTTACAGTGAAAATAAAATTTATTTCATTTAAATAACCGATTATTTGACTATTATCAAGTAATATTAATTCATTAACATTATAAATTTTTTTATTAATAAACATAAATTTTTTAAATAATTTTATAATCAAAATTAAAAAAAAATAACTTAAGTTTATATTTTCAAAAATTTTAATGAAATTTCACGAAAGAATTCCAATATTTCCTAAAATTTTAACAAATCTTTCTAAATAATTCGTAAAAATTATATTATTTTTATAAATAGTAAAATTTTTCGCAAGAATTCAATTATTTTTAATACAATTTTAATAAAATTCTTCTCCATAAAATTTCAATTATTTTTAAAATGTTTAATTAAAATTATTAAAGAAACTCCATTTTTTGACAAAAAATTCAAAGACATTCTGCAAAAAGAATTTAATTACAATATATTTTAAAAAATTTAAACGAAATTCTCCTCGAGAATTAAGTTATTTTCATAGTATACAATTTTTATCGTAGTGTCAGTCCGCAGTACAAACATAGCATAACAAACATTATATGATTATTAAATGGAAATTATAATAATTTATATTATTTATTTCCAAAAATCAGAATTTTATTGAAAGTCCTGATTGAAAAGTTAAGAAAAGAAATTTTTCAAATTTTTTACCTTTTTCTCAATACAATTTAACATTCTGTAAAATAATTAAAAATTTTTTTATAACAAATAAAGAAAATTTGAAAAACTTTTTTTTGTATAAAAAATGAAAGAAGTTATTAATCAATAGATATTAAAAAAAATAATATTTCTGATTTTGTTAAAAAAAAATACTACAAATTTTGTAAAATACTTCAAATTACTTTATTTTTCCTTCAATTTTAAATAAAGAAAAAGAAATTATTTTTAAATTTTTTCATTAATTTCTAGATAAAACTTAAAATAAATTCATTTTTAGAAGGTTAAAAAATTAAATCTTATTAACGAAATTCTTCAAATGAAATTAAATATTTTGTTTTTTAATAATTATATGAGAAAGTACACGAGCGTTTTTTAGCTAGTAAAATATAAAATATCTTAATATACAGAAAAAAATAAAAATTGTAATTATGAAATACACAAATTCTTCCTACACATTTTTTTTATTACTTTAAAATAGAAAAAATTTGTTAAAAATTGTAATTAAAAAATAAAAATTTCACAACTTTTTATTTCAAAAGAAACTAATAATTTAAAACAAATAAACAAAATATAATTTTGAAATTTATAAATCAAACATTATTTATTATCAAGAAAAATGTGTTTTCAAAACGAAAAAAAACAAAAGCATTTACAAAAACTAACTTCATACTGCGAACGGACAGAATGAAAAACTACAGACTTTAATAAAGTTAATTCTACAGTACTGTACTTTTAATTTAAACAGTTTCATTTTTTCGTTTTAAGCAACATGCTTAAATAATAAATAATAATGAATGATAATAATAAATAATAATAAATAATAAATAATAATGAATGATAATAATAAATAATAATAATAAATAATAAATAATAAATAATAATGAATGATAATAATAAATAATAAATAATAATAATAGATAATAAATAATAAATAATAAATAATAAATAATAAATAATAAATAATAAATAATAAATAATAAATAATAAATAATAAATAATAAATAATAAATAATAAATAATAAATAATAAATAATAAATAATAAATATTAAATAATAAATAATAAATAATAAATAATAAATAATAAATAATAAATAATAAATAATAAATAATAAATAATAAATAATAAATAATAAATAATAAATAATAAATAATAAATAATAAATAATAAATAATAAATAATAAATAATAAATAATAAATAATAATAATAAATAATAAATAATAAATAATAATGAATGATAATAATAAATAATAAATAATAATAATAGATAATAAATAATAAATAATAATAATAAATAATAAATAATAATAATAAATAATAAATAATAATAATAAATAATAAATAATAATAATAAATAATAAATAATAATAATAAATGTGTCATTGAAGCAATGACGGCAAATTCAATAGCATGGAACTATTTGATTCAACAACACATTTTTTTCCAGTGCAGTAATATACCAATTGTCACGAAATAGTTCCCAGATATAGATTTAAGTAAATTTTGAGACATCGAATAAGAGTTGGGGGAAGAATAGAGGGAGAATTTGATATACTGTCTAACCTGGCGAAATTAGATTGTTCACTTCGTAGAGTGGGGGGAGAATTTGTCTCATTGCATTTTGGTCGGACGATCTAGCCTGTTCTCGAAACACGTAGCAATATTCTCTATCTGTATGTATACGTATGACATGAGGCTATATCCATATATACAAATCTCACTCAATATCAGTGCTCCCCTCTCACCGTCGCCGTCCGTTTTATGCCTATCGACAAAGCGGGCAAAGGGCGACAAAAGGCAATCGACGCCAATGGGCTAGTAGCGCGTACACTGCCCGTTTGATTGACGTCGAAGGGTGGCGCGCCACATTGATTGCGTTCATTGTTCTCGAACGCAGATAGGTACATCCACCTGGTCTATATCAACCAGTCATCCCTTTCATCCCGAACATACCTATATTCCGAATAACGAGCTTATTAATGAAGCGTGCTTCCCTTTTTTCAGCTGATTCATTATATTGCATATCTCTCTCTTAGCAAAAACTGGGTTATCTTATCACAGAAAAAAGTGAGTGTTGTTTTCACTCGAAATTTGGCGTTCAAACGACATGTAAGTCTTTTTCACCAGTGGTGTCGTTTTAACACCGATTAGTGTTAAAATAACACACCTAGATGTTATTTTAACACACCTAGGTGTTTTTTAACACACCTAGGTGTTATTTTAACTCATCTAAGAGTTATCATAACACGACGCTGTGTTATTTTAACACAACTCGGTGTTATATTAACACACCTAGTCCGTGTAGGAAATTGTAATGCCGCAACCTAGATTTTATATAGTTTGACTAAATGCTATACTGGATTAGCATATATTTCCAATCTAGTATCTAGACCGAAATGTAACGCTCGTATCCTTTAAGCGAGAAATAGTGATGCCAAGACTGGCGCTACATAAGTCTCACTAGATACATTTTTTAATTGTTACTGCAATCTAGAAACTGGTTAGAATACTTTATTTAACGAAACAAATGAGAAATTTATTTCAATTCAATGTTAATATAGTAAATAAAATCATTAATTTGTATTTACGAGCGTGTAATAATCCTGAACATTCAACTTTTAATCAAGTTAATGTTTACAACACGGAATAAACGAAAACGTATTACTAAATAAAATTTAGACACTGCCGGGAATCGAACCCATGACCTACGGATTTCTAGCCCAACACTCTAACCACTACCCTATCGAAGCTACATGACAATAAATTTTCATTTTCGACACCTTTTACACTTGTAATTATTGAGCAAGGTTTTACTATGTAATATAGTTAAATTATTATTTTACTGAATCAAAGAAAATTTACCGTAAATTACCTAATAAATTTCCATAACATACCTAATAAATTTCCATAAATTACCATAAAGTTTTGACATTAAATTTTTTAGTTCTAATTTGTGTTTTACCTAATTTTATAAACTATCGTCCAAATGTTTATGAATTACCACATAAATTTTCATAAAATACCGCTAAAATTTCCATAAATGACTGAATTGCAAAATTTTAATGTTAATTTTTGCTTCTTATATTTTTTACACATTAGCGCGAAAATTTCTATAAATTACCATAAATTACCGTGAAAATTTCCATAAATAGCTAAAATAAATATTTTCAATTGTAACTTATGTGGAAAATATTTTTACGAATTATTGCGAAAATTTTAATAAATTACAGCATAAATTTCCATTAATTACCTTGAAAATTTCCATAAATTATCGAAGTGGTAATTTTTAATTAAGATTCAGACTACAATATTTTTATAAATTACCGCAACAATTTTGATAAATAACTATAATTTTCAGAAATTATTAGAAGAAAACACCTTCTTACGCCAAAACTATCAAAACAGTGAATTTGTTAATTGTTATACTTATTTACAGGAAATTTAATTCATTTTTCAGTAATAATTCTGTTGAGAAATCTTTCTGGATAAATGCTTTTTTGATTCCAAACAATTTCTAAAAAGATTTAAATATTTTATGAAATTAAAAAATCTCTCTTTAAATTTTTTTAAACAATTTAATAAATTATAAACATTTTTTCTGCCCGCCATGAATTTTTCTTTCTGGACCCTTTATTTTCAAAAAAATATATATTGATAATTATCATTAGGATAAATTTTGTTTAATTTCCTAAACCAACTGCTGCTAACTCGAGATATAAACGAAATTTTAACAAATAAGTAATATTTACAGTAAACTTAATAATAATAATAATAATGAAATTAAAAAAGTTTATAGCAAAAAACAGTGAAATATAGTTATTAGTGTAAAATCTACATAAAAATTAAAAGCTTGTCTAGGAAACTAGACAGAATCAAGATCGCACCAATCAGCTTACAGAATATTTTGATTCACTCTAAAAATGATTAGATACTGAAAAAATGTTCTATTAGATTTATTTACAAATTTTTTTAATTGTAAAATTAGTCAAAAATATCAATATAATTTCTTCCTTAAATAAATATTCAATCATCATTATTTTTCTACAAAAATTAAAATTCTTTAAAACATTTAAATTCAAACATTTTTGAAATTCAACAAGAAATTATTATTATAAAACAAAAATATCGATTTGATCAGTCTTGAAATTCTTAGTTTTACTATCATAAATAATAATATTTTTCGGAAAATTCAAATTCAAAATTTTAATGTTTATTTTTGCTTTTCATATTTTTACAAATTATCTCAAAAATTTCTCTAAATTATCATAAATTACCGTGAAAATTTCCATAAATTGCTAAAATAAATATTTTCAATTGTAACTTATGTGGAAAATATTTTTACGAATTATTGCGAAAATTTTAAAAAATTACAGCATAAATTTCCATTAATTACCTTGAAAATTTCCATAAATTACCGAAGTAATAATTTTCAATTGATATTCAGACTACAATATTTGTATAAATTACCGCAACAATTTTTATAAATAACTATAATTTTCATAAATTATTAGAAGAAAACACCTTCTCACGCCAAAACTGTCCAAACAGTGAATTTATTAATAGTTATACTTATTTATAAGAAATTTAATTAATTTTTCAGTAATAATTCTGCTGAGAAATCCTTCTGGATAAATGTTTTTTTGATTTCAAACAATTTCTAAAACGATTTAAATATTTTATGAAATTAAAAAATCTCTTTTTAAATTTATTTAAACAATTTAATAAATTATAAACAATTTTTCCTGCCCGCCATGAATTTTTCTTTCTGGAAGCTTTATTTTCAAAAAAATATATTGATAATTATCATAAGGATAAATTTTTTTAAATTTCCTAAACCAACTGCTACTAACTCGAGATATAAACGAGATTTTAACAAATAAGTAATATTTAACCCTCCGTCACACACCTAGGGAGGAATTCCCTCTACGGTTTCAGTATTTTTTAAATAACTTTTGTTTTCCTCATTGCAAAATAAAATCAGTCTCTATACCTTTCGACAATTTACTCTTCAACACATTTTTAAAAAATCATTTAGTTTAAACATAATTTATATTTAATTATGAAGCTTCAAAGCCAGAAAAAACTCGAAAAAGTGAGGTTATGTTAAATAAAAAAATCAAGTTTTCAAAACATTTTTTGTTCCACTGTTGGTTAATGGCAAAATTATAATATAAATATAATTAAAATAAATTATTTAATGGTTTTTTTGCTTATTTGTTAATGTTACATTATTTTTACATGTAAAGTGTAATTCCTTCGAAGATGTGCATTCGTGTAATTAAATTTCATTTTTGAGACCGAAAATTAAATTTATTAAATTTATAATTTAGAATAATTTACTACATATTTATAAGTTTGTGTTAAAATTAAATTTAAATTAATTCCTTTGTTTATGTTGTTATGTCGCTTGTTTTACAATGTGGTGAGGGATTCCCTCTAAACGTGTGTAAAGTCGTAATTTTTTCCAAGGTGTGTGACGGAGGGTTAAAGTAAACTTAATAATAATAATGAACTCTCTAAATTTGAATGAGTTAAAAATAACTATATTTATAGCATAAAGTCAATCACTGATTCAAATAGTAATATTTTACTAATAAAATAGTTAAAAATGACTAATTATTAGTTAAATGCACTTTTAGTTTATGTAAAAATGACTGATATCTGTAGTAACTAATTCAATTAGTAAAATTTGACTATTTTTTTAGTTATTTATTTACTCATAATTAGGAATTAACTACTAATAATTAGTTATTTTTTTACTAATTGCTGAAGCAAAAAGTGAGCCACGATTTTACTAATAATTAGGTATTTTTAACTAATTTAGATTTAGAGAGAAATTAAAAAAATTTTACAGCAAAAAACACTAAATATAGTTAAAAGTGTAAATTTGGAAAACTGGATAGTACCAAGCTAGCAATAACATAGTTGAAAACAAAATATTTTCGGCAGTATTAATATAGATCTACTAAATTAATGTTATTTTTTTTCTTCAAGTTTTACCGAACTATTCAGTAAATTGCAACTGATTAAATTTCTTATTTTTGAAAAACTACTCTTTTGATAGTTCTCACACATTTACCGAACGAAATTCAGTAAAATTTCATAAATAAATAGTTTTTCTTCATAAAAATTCAATTCCAAAAATTCAATAGCATTGTCGCTATAATTGGGCCAATAGTTTTTATTCCTACTGCAAATTTTCTGCTTTTATAAGAGGTTTTTTTTCATTCCTTGCAATAGTTGTCAATTGTCATCGAGAATATATTATTCGGAAATTTTTATTTGCGGAAATTTGAATTTGATAAAAATATAATTAGGAAAACTAGATATAGTACCAAGCTAGAATTAACATAGTTTTACTAGAATTGCAGCGCGTTGCAAAATCAAAAAATAAGAAGCTTGTCTAGGAAACTAGATAGAGTCAAGACCGCACCAATCTAGTATTAGTGTAAATAGCAACGCTAGGAAAAAACTAGACTGGCTCTAAATAGATCTAGACTGCCGCGACAATTTTCCACACGGGAACTATTAATAAGCCAAGAATACTCCTTAAGCTTTAACTCCTTAAGCTTTAAAGAATTTGAAAATTAATTCGGCTATAATTGAAGTTTCCTGTTTAAAGCGGTTTAAGTAATTTTCACTCCGAGGAGAGAATATTGAATACACTCAAAATTCAATGATCTAAGTTTGAATGAGTACAACTCTCGAGTCAATTTGCACTGAGAGAGAGAGTAATGCCTCTAGTTCTAGCATAAATTGAATGCAAGGATTTATAACGATGTTCTATTAGTTGTATTTGTAAAACATAAGTGGTCCCGACTGTTTCTAAATAGAAACTTCAAACTTCGTTATAGTTGCCCATTGTGCATACTCTCAATTTTCAAGCTCGTAACTTTAAATGCAATTTTCACAATTTTTCCTTTTGCTTAGTTTAATTTCACTTTGTCGAAAGACGTGAGTGGGATTAAAAAATTCCCGCTTGCCATAAATTTTTTTACCTTTTGCTAAAAAAGTAGGAGTTTTACACAACCGAGGACACGACGCTACGTGTATATATTTTGCCGCGTAGAAAAAAGACATAAGCAAAACGATAGGTAAGGAGAAAAGTCTCGTTATACACTGTGTGTGTTTGTGTATATGCGGAATGGGATAAGGAAACGCAAAAAAAAATATATGACAAGAAAGAAAATATAAGAAAGTTTCTTACAAGTTGAAATTGCGACTAACGAACTACATGCAGTATTTAGTTTTCGTCTACTCGAGAGAAGATGTTCTGCGAATACAGGGAACATAATCGTAACTGAGTAACGAGTTCCCTTGGCTTGTATGGCCGCTATGGGGTCTTAAGTGACATGGAAAATGGAAGTAGTTGGAGCGTGGAATAAGAGAGAGAGGGGGGAGGAAGAAGTGGGGGGTATCGACCAAAGGGACTTGACTCTTCTTACGTCCGCCTATAGCTACCACCACCTGGGACTAAGACACGAGCTGCTTTTCTGAAATTTTCAACTTGTTCTTCTTTCAAGATACTGCTGCTCTCGAGACACACACACACACATACACTTCTTTTGATGGGGTGAATATTTCAAGCTCGAATACCATCTAAAATGCTTCACTGAGCATTCCTTGGTAAATTTGCATCGATCTTAGATATAATACTAAGCATATTGGTAAATATTGAGTCGCATACGTGTTCCTACGAGGATCTCAAGATACCTGCGTGTTATAATCAGGTTTATACGATTCATTGACTTCCTAAGGGTTTTAACGCAGTCAGCAATTTCAATACGCTTCGCAATACTTACATTCCTTAGTTAATTAATATTAATGTTGGAAATTCAGGGCTCGGATCGTCTTTAAAACTCAAAAAAAAGTCGCTTTTGTCGCATAAATTCACAACAAAAGTCTCTTTAGTCGCATAAATTCACAACAAAAGTCACGAAAAGTCGCATAAAATTTCCGAAAAAGTCGGAAAAAATTCGAATGAAATTTTAGGAAAAAAACGCCAAAAAGGAAACAGGAAATTGTCAAAATTGTAAAAAAAATCACATTTTTCGCCAATAAATACTTAAACATCAAATAATCTGGAATAATGTTTAATAAAATTTAATAAAATGCATGGGCAAAAATTTAATTAGGTATTTTTAACATTTTTTAAAAAAAATTTGTTCAAAATTTCAATTGTTTTTATACACAATAAAATTCTTTTCCAAAATTCAATTATTTAAGAAAAATTTAATAAAATGCCTGTCATAATTTCAATTATCTTTATAAATAATAAAATTCTTCTCTAAAATTCATTGATTTTCAAAAATAATGAAATTCTTTGCAAAAATTTAATTAAATTCAAAATTTTTTTGTAAATTTCTCGTTAAAATTTTATAAATAACATGGAAATTTAATTATTTTCAAAAGTAAGAAAATTCTCCGCAGAATTTCAATTATTATCAAATTTTTTTTTTTTTGAATTTTTCAAAATTCAATTTTCTTATAAATATCAAAATTCTTCTTCAAAATTCAATTACTTTTAAACATTTAAAAAAATATATGTTCAAAAATTCAATTATTTTTAAAAATATCAAAATTCTTATTGAAAATTCAGTTACTTTGAAACATTTTTTTTTAAATCTGTTCAAAAATTCAATTATTTTTATAAATAATAAAATTCTTTTCCAAAATTCAATTATTTGAAAAAGATTTAATAAAATGCCTGTCATAATTTCAATTATCTTTATAAATAATAAAATTCTTTTCTAAAATTCATTTATTTTCAAAAAAATGAAATTCTTTGCAAAAATTGAATTACATTCAAATTTTTTTTTAAAATTTCTCGTTAAAATTTTATAAATAACATGAAAATTTAATTATTTTCAAAAGTAAGAAAATTCTCCGCAGAATTTCAATTATTATCAAATTTTTTTTTTTGAATTTTCCAAAATTCAATTTTCTTATAAATATCAAAATTCTTCTTCAAAATTCAATTACTTTTAAGCATTTAAAAAAATATATGTTCAAAAATTCAATTATTTTTAAAAATATCAAAATTATTATTGAAAATTCAGTTACTTTAAAACATTTTCTTTAAATCTGTTCAAAAATTCAATTATTTTTATAAATAATAAAAATTCTTTTTCAAAATTCAATTATTTAAAAAAGTTTAATAAAATGCCTGTCATAATTTCAATTATCTTTATAAATAATAAAATCCTTCTCTAAAATTCATTGATTTTCAAAAATAATGAAATTCTTTGCAAAAATTGAATTACATTCAAAATTTTTTTGCAAAATTTCTCGTTAAAATTTTATAAATAATAAAATTCATCATGGAAATTCAATTACTTTCAAAATTAATAAAATTCTCCGCAGAATTTCAATTATTTTCAAATTTTATTTTTAAATTTTCAAAATTTCAATTATCTTTATAATTATCAAAATTCTTCTTCAACATTCTATTACTTTTAAACATTTAAAAAAAATCTGTTAAAAAATTCAACTATTTTTAAAAATATCAAAATTCTACTTCAAAATTTTATTACTTTGAAATATTTTTTAAAAAAATCTGTTCAAAAATTTAGTTATCTTTATAAATACTAAAATTCTTCTTCAAAATTCAATTATCTTTAAAAATAAGAAAACTCAACGCAGAAATTCAATTATTTTCAAATTTTTTTTAATTCTCTCGCACAATTTCAACTATTTTTAAAAATATCAAAATTCTTCTTCAAAATTTAAATTACTTTTAAACATTTTTAAAAAACATTTGTTCAAAATTTCAATTTTCCTTATAAATAAAAAAATTATTTTCTGAAATTAAATTATTGGCAAAGAATTTTAATAAAATTATTGTCAAAAATTTAATTATCTTTATAAATAAAAAAATTTATCCTAGAAATTCAATTTTTTCAAATTCTTTTTTTTATAAAATCTTATAATATAAAAAGATGATTTTATCGCTCAATAATCTTTAATTATTATAAAACATAAAGACATCAATTGCTTCGAGTTGAAGACTCGGAGTGATCGATTTCTTCTTGTTTTATAACAATTTTTTATAAGTAGTTTGATTTCAAAAAGGTTTGAATTTAAATCTTTTGAAGAATTGCAATTCTTATGGAAAAATAATAATTAAATATTTATTTAAAATAGAAGTTATTTATGTTTTTTTGAAAATTTTGAAAGAAATCTGTAAATAAGTTTAACAGAACATTTTTTTGACTAAAACTTTTTCCTTCAACTTTAATTTTGCAAAAATTTAAAAAATTCTAGTCGCATTTTATTAAAAAAAATCTCGAAAAAGTCGATAAGTCCGCATCTTTTCACAAAAAAGTCAAAAAAAAGTCTCCTTTCCTTAGAAAATTCGAAAAAAGTCGAAAAAGTCGCACAATCCAAGCCCTGAAATTTAATTAGGTGTTTTTAACATTTTTTTTAAATTCTCTTTAAAATGTCAATTATTTTTATAAATAATAAAATTCTTCCCTGACATTCAATTATTTAACAAAATTTTAAATAAAATTCTTGTCAAAATTACAATTATCTTTATAAATAATAAAATTCATCCTAAAAATTCAATTATTTTCAAAAGTAATAAAACTCTTCGCAGAAATTCAATTATGATTAAAATTTCTTTTTAATTTTTCGTCAAAATTTTGTAAATAATAAAATTCTTCGTAAAAATTTAATTATTTTCAAAAGTTCTGATAAAATTTTATGCAAAATTCAATTATCTTCGAAAGTAAAAAAATTCTTTACAAAAATTCAATTATTTTCAAATTTTTTTTTAAATTCTCAAAATTTCAATTATGTTTAAAAATATCAAAAATTCTTCTACAAAAGAATTAAACGATTTTCATAAACTTTATTTTTATTAGTATACACCAAATATTGATCGTTATTACAAAAAAATGAATATTGGTAGAAAAAAAAACTTTGAAAATTACCTTTATTAGAAAACGAAATTTTTGCAAAATGTTCTGTATTAGAAAAAAAATTAGAAAATCGCTTCCTTTAAAAAAAATTTCTTTTAGAAATTCACCTTTATTAGAAAAAAAAAGTTTTCGAAAAGAAAAAATTAGAAAATACATTTTAAAAGAACTGACAAATTGTATAAAGCATTTTTAAAACCAACTTTCAATCAAATTTATGAAATAAAAAACTTCCCGGGTTCTCAATTACTTTGTAACGCAATTACTTTGTGAAATTAAATACAAGGAATTTGTTCGCAATTTCTTACAACTTTTGCAGAAATACAAGGAAATTTATTAAAATAGCTTTTTCAGAAATTGTGTAAATAAAACATGACAATGGGCAACAAGTTAAAAGGATCATCCATTGTCTGCTCTCGTTGAACAGATGGGTCGTTGAAAGATTTTTTTTTTATTTTCAAAGAAAACTATTCGGAATCGACTATAAATGGACTATTTTATTGCAATACTGTGAAATACTGTCTGCCAGTGAAGCGTGTCCTTCCTGTATAAGAAAGTTGGCAGGCAACAAGTCACAAAAGTTTCACGGAGGAGAAATCTCCAACTGAAATGTTTGTGGCTGTTGCTGAAAACTTATATATTGGCGAATAACTAGGTGACCAAATTCACAACTTCAATAACAATATACGTCGTATTTTCGATACGGAAAAGAAATTTCCCTTAATTCAAAACAAATTGTTTAAACAAATTCAAAGAGAGATTTTTTAATCTCATAAAATGTTTCAATCGTTTTAGAAATAGCTTGGAATCAAAAAAGGGTCAGAATTCGTGAAATTTTCACAGACAAACAAAAAGTAATTTTTTTAAAATCAAAATGGTGAAGAAACATTTCTATTTGGTCTTAGGAATGTGTCCACCAAAGAACAGAAAAAATAATATTTTTTATAAAAGTTATTACAAAATTAATTTTTTTGCAACTTTTTAAACAAAACCATATTTCTCCTAAATGAATGAACCGATTTAAGAAATATGAACCAAGCTGTAAAATAAAGGGAATAAAAAATACTTTCGTTTAGAATTAGAAAATTTTTGAAAAAGTTTATATTTTAATAATTATTTAATAAATTTTTTATAAACAATTAATTTTTTTAAATGTTTTGCGCCTTAACAAAATTTTAAAAATATCTACATACTCTTAAAACTATAAGAAATCAAAATACGTTGAGAAAATTTTGGAGCGACAATTATTTTAAAAGTTATAATGGAAATTATATTGGCGCGGTGTAGTGAATCAACACTGAACTTAGTTTTTGATAATTTTTATAATTATATAACTGAATAAAAATGTTAATTCGACAGTTGTTCATTTCGTAGTTAAAAATAATGTTTTAATTCTGAAAATCATCAAAATCGCATCTCCGTTCGATATAATTTCCATTATAACTTTTAAAATAATTGTCGCTCCAAAATTTTCTCAACGGATTTTGATTTCTTATAGTTTTAAGTGTATGTAGATATTTTTAAAAGAATTTTTAAAGGCGTAGAACATTTTAAAAAATTAATTGTTTATAAAAAATTAATTATTGAATAATTATTAAAATATAAACTTTTTTAAAGTTTTCTAATTCTAAACGAAAGTAGTTTTTATTCCCTTTATATTCCCGCTTGGTTCATTCATTTCTTAAATCGGTTTATTCATTCATTTAGGAGAAGTGACATTTTGTTTAAAAAGTTGCAAAAAAATTAATTTTGCAATAATAAAAATAATATTTTTTTCTGTTCTTTGGTGGGCACATTCCTAAGACCAAATAGAAATGTTTTTTCACCATTTTAAATTAAAAAAAATACTTTTTGTTTTCTGTGAAAATTTCACGAATTCTGATCCAAAAGCATTTATCCAGAAAGATTGCTCAGCAAAATTATAACTGAAAAATTAATTAAATTTATTATAAACAAGTGTAACAGTTAACAAATTAAAGGAAAAAACAAAGAAGAAGAAGAAAAAGAAGAAAGAAGAAGAAGAAGAAGGTGTTTTCTTCTTTAATAATTTATGAAAATTGTAGTTATTTATAAAAATTGTGTTGCGGTAATTTATAAAAATGTTGTAGTCCGAACACACATTTGTTTACACTGATGGATGCGATATATATATATATATATATATATATATATATATATATATATATATATATATATATATATATATATATATATATATATATCGAATATATATATATATATATATATATATATATATATATATATATATATATATATATATATATATATCGAATTGAAAAATCTGAATTTTCATCATATATATATATATATATATATATATATATATATATATATATATATATATATATATATATATACATGATGAAAATTCAGATTTTTCAATTCGAGAAAAAGTAACGAAATCCAGTTTTCTTCAAATAACAGTTTTCCTAAGGCGAAAACGTGAAATGCACTTCTCGTTTCATAGCCACGCGAATCGGAAACGATCGTCGGAATAAGACGCTCACTTTGAAATATACGAGGTTCGATTCATCTTGAAACCCGAACGTTCTTAGGAAGACGTGTCGGTCGTTTCAATTTCCTGAATACATGGGAGCAAAGGAAGGAGGCGAGTATACGGAACATCCTATATACACACATCTTTATACAGACACACTCACACATATATTTATATATTATATATAAAGAGAGAGAGAGAGAAGGAAAAGAAGTGACTCGGGCTTGACATGAGATAGAAAAAGCGATTGTTGGAAAATATGAGAAATGTTTTACTACCCTTTTCATACACGTCTCATCTTAATAGTCAAATGTTTTTCATGTCTCTCTGACATGAAGCATACGCGCGCAAGTTTCATGACATTTTAAAACGATCTAAAAGCAAAGACACCGGTTCCTCCTGACGAGAGAGTCATATACTTTCTTTTTCTCTCATTCTCTCTCTCTCTATCTCTCTCTCTCTCTCTCTCTCTGAATTTTCTTGCACTTTTACTGTCATTGTCTCTTTGCACACTTCTCTTTTAAAAACGTGTGCCTTGGGCACTTGTCGTACCGTCCAAGTACAAGACTTTCTTGCCGTGTCAGCTTTTACTATTTTCTACTATGTTTTTCTTCAACTGAGAATTCATTTTAGCTATATATGTATGTAACTCTAAAGGAAAATGCTATGAGAAAATGGGTGCACTTCCTTTTTCTTGTTAACGATAATAAAGGAATTTTTCTTTTCCACAATGAGAAAAAAATTCTAACGAATCAATGACATTTGTTTGTAGCAATGAAGGGCTTTTATTCAATATCGTTCGGGTGCACTTCCTAAATCTGAAATAGTACAATTTTAGTAAAGAATAGTAACATTTTCCTGATTTTTCGTTGTTTTCATGAACGACATTTTCCCTTTCAATTATTTTTTTTCCCTCTTTCAATTATTATTTTTTGTCCCTTTCAATTATTATTTTTTTCCCTATCAATTATTATTTTTTCCCTTTCAATATTATTAAATAGTCCCTGTGTAGAAAATTGTAATGGCGCAACCTAGATTTTATCTAGTTTGACTAGATGCTATACTGGCTAAGTATATCTTTCCAATCTAGTATCAAGACCGAAATGTAACGCTCGTATCTTTTAAGCGCGAGACAGTCATGTAAAGACTTGCGCTACATAAGTCTCACTAGATACATTTTTTAATTGTTACTGCAATCTAGAAACTGGTTAGAAAACTTTATTTAACGAAACAAATGAGAAATTTATTTCAATTCAATGTTAATATAGTAAAGAAAATCATTAATTTGTATTTACAAGCGTGTAATAATCCTTAACTTTCAACTTTTAATCAAGTTAATGTTAACAACAGAGAATAAACGAAAACGTATTACTGAATAAAATTCGACACTGCGGGGAATCGAACCCATGACCTACATATTTCTAACCGAACACTCTAACCACTACCCTATCGAAGCTACATGACAATAAATTTTAATTTTCGACAGCTTTTACACTTGCAATTATTGAAAAGGGTTTAACTATGTAATCTAGTTAAATTATTATTTAACTGAATCATAGAAAATTTACCGTAAATTACCTAATAAATTTCCATAACATACCTAATAAATTTCCATAAATTACCATAAAGTTCCAACGCTAAATTTTTTAGTTCTAATTTGTGTTTTAACTACTTTTATAAACTATAGTCCAAATGTTTATAAATTACCACATAAATTTCCATAAATTCCCGCTAAAATTTCCATAAATGACTGAAATGCAAAATTTTAATGTTAATTTTTGCTTCTTATATTTTTACAAATTATCGGGAAAATTTCTATAAATTACCATAAAATACAGTGAAAATTTTCATAAATTGCTAAAATAACTATTTTTATTTGTAACTTATGTTGGAATATATTTTTATGAATTATTGCGAAAATTTCAATAAATTACTGCATAAATTTCCACTAATTACCTTGAAAATTTCCATAAATTACCGAAGTAATAATTTTCAATTGAGATTCAGACTACAATATTTTTATAAATTACCGCAACAATTTTTATAAATAACTAGAATTTTCATAAATTATTAGAAGAAAACAACCTTCTTACGCCAAAACTGTCAAAACAGTGAATTTGTTAATTGTTATACTTATTTACAGGAAATTTAATTAATTTTTCAGTAATAATTCTGCTGAGAAATCTTTCTGGATAAATGCTTTTTTGATTCCAAACAATTTCTAAAAAGATTTAAATATTTTATGAAATTAAAAAATCTCTTTTTAAATTTATTTAAACAATTTAATAAATTATAAACAATTTTTCCTGCCCGCCATGAATTTTTCTTTCTGGACCCTTTATTTTCAAAAAAATATATTGATAATTATCATAAGGATAAATTTTTTTTAATTACCTAAACCAACTGCTACTAACTCGAGATATAAACGAAATTTTAACAAATAAGTAATATTTAAAGTAAATTTAATAATAATGAACTCTCTAAATTTGAATTGGTTAAAAGTAACTAATTTGATAGCAAAAAATCAGTTACTGATTCAAATAGTAATATTTTACTAATAAAATAGTTAAAAATGACTAATTATTAGTTAAATTCACTTTTAGGTTATGTAAAAACGACTGAAGTCTGTAGTAACTACTTCAGTTAGTAAAATTTGACTATTTTTTAGTTATTTATTTACTTATAATTAGGAATTAACTACTAATAATTAGTTATTTTTTACTAATTGCAGAAGCAAAAAGTGAGCCACGATTTTACTAATAATTAGGTATTTTTAACTAATTCAGATTTAAAGAGAAATTAAAAAAGTTTATAGCTAAAAACACTAAATATAGTTAATAGTTAATTAAAAATTAAAACTAGATTATTAAAACTAGATAGCACCAAACTGGGTATATTTTCATTAATGTTTATCGTCTATTAATAAAACAGTTCTATTAATTCTTATTCGAATTCTACAAGAACAATTAGTAAAACTTTTCTATTTATTTCTGTACTTAATAAAACTGTAATTAGTAAAAATTTACTCTTTGTTAGTAAATCCAAGAATTAGAAATGGTTAATTTAGTGCTAGTTTCTTACAAAAAATGTTGAAAAAATTGATCGATACATAAATTGTAAAAAATAAAATTTTATCTTAAAACTTTAGAAACTTCATCGTAAATTATTTTTAAAAAATTTTTTCATTTTTTTATTAAAATTACGTGTGAAAACAAAATTTTTACAACAGTATTAATAAAGGTCTACTTAATAATATTTTTGTTCTTCAAGTTTTACCAAACTATTCAGTAAATTGCAACAGATTAAATTTCTTATTCTTGAAAAACTACTCCTTTGATTGCTCTCCCACTTTTACTGAACGAAATTCAGTAAAATTTCATAAATAAATAGTTTTTCTTCAAAAAAATTCAATTTTAAAAATTAAATAGCATTGTCGCTATAATTAGGCCAATAGTTTTTATTCCTACTGCACATTTTCTGCTTTTATAAGAGGATTTTTTTCATTCCTTGCAATAGTTATGATCGAGAATATATTATTCGGAAATTTTTATTTGCGGAAATTTGAATTCAGAATAAGATATAAGCTCGAGGCGTTAAAAGGGTAATCAATTTTCCAGCAGCATCAATCAATCACGAACACTAGTCACTCTAAATACATCAATTTTCAATCGGATATCAAAATGTATTTTCTTGTTTTTTTTTTTTTTTTTTTTTTTTTTTTATTGTTTTAAAGTGTTGAATTTTCATTATTCATGTTTTCTGCACGGGGAAAAAAGGAAATCTCAAGGAAAAATGTGTACGGAAATTGAAATGTCACTTTTCTTCGATGTAAAATATCGTTTCAGTAAACTAAAAAGTTGAGAAGAATAATATGCGTATAAAGAATGAATTATTATCTAAAATTACAAATCTGAAATTTTATATTTTTTTCATTATAATTTCTAATATTGTTTTGAAAAAATTTTTCTTTGAATTATATGAAAATTATTTGTTAACTAATGTCGTTTTGTTTGACAAAAAAATGAATAGTAAATCCTCTGGTAAATCTTTATTTTATCTTTATTATTTATTCATTTTTTATTTTAATCTTTTTTATATCTTTTTATCTTTTTTTTCTTTTTATATTTTATCTTTTATTTTTCTTTTTTTTAGTAAATCTTTCCTTTGCTGCTGATTTTAATTTTAGAATTTAAAAATCAATTTTGGACTCTACTAAGAAGTGTACGTATTTAGTATTTTATTCTGTTACGTCTGACTGAAAATTGATTTTACTACTTAAATTGACAGATGTTTTTGTGGAGTATAAATAAAATTAGCATCTTTCAATTATTCATGGGACGAATCGATCTTTTTCACATTTAGACATTTAAGTTCGCGTAATTTTAAACAATTATCTTGATACAATTTACCTTTACTACTTTAATTACATTTGTTTTAAATGAATTATACCATCGAGAATTAATATTTTACCAGAATTTTAATATTACTTACTTCCTTTCTTATTTTTTTTATTATTGTGTTCTATTTTATTTATTAATTCTATTTTAAAAAAAAGGGAAATATTTTTTTTCAATTTATTTCCATTTTTCGTAGTAAAAGTTCATTTTGAGCAGTGAAATCAGTGATTGATGCAGTTCGATACATTTTTTTCTCAATCTAATATCCTTCAAAAAAACTGTGGAACTATTGATTGAAGTAAAAATTAGCCAACTTTACAAGTTAACTAAAAAATTAGTCAGTAATTTTAATCAAAACAATTTTTTCTTTAATGTCCCTTCGCTCTGCTTGTTCGATTCAAAATCAAATACTTTAAATTTATTGAAATAAATAAACATTTTTAAGGTTCAAATAAAATAGTAAATTAAAAGGGAATTCTCTTTTAATTAAAAAAAAAGTAAAGGGAAAATAGTAGTAAATGAAAAGTAAAGTAAAAATCAGTAAAAAGAAACATTATTAAACAGTAATTAAAAGTTTAAAAATCAGTAGAAAACCAGTTACACTATAGCACATTATTTCTCAACTAATTGGGTCAGAATTCGTGAAATTTTTACAGACAACAAAAAGTATTTTTTTTAATTTTAAATGGTGAAAAAACATTTCTATTTGATCTTAGGAATGTGTCCACTAAAGAACAGAAAAAAATATTATTTTTTATAAAAGTTATTGCAAAATTAATTTTTTTGCAACTTTTTAAACAAAACCATATTTCTCCTAAATGAATGAACCGATTTAAGAAATGAATGAACCAAACGGGAATATAAAGGGAATAAAAAATACTTTCGTTTAGAATTAGAAAATTTTTAAAAAGTTTATATTTTAATAATTATTTAATAAATTTTTTATAAACAATTAATTTTTTTAAATGTTCTACGCCTTTAAAAATTTTTTAAAAATATCTACATACACTTAAAACTACAAGAAATCAAAATCCGTTGAGAAAATTTTGAAGCGACAATTATTTTAAAAGTTACAATGGAAATTATATTGGCGCAGTGTAGTGAATCAACACTGAACTTAGTTTTTGATAATTTTTATGGTTATGTAACTGAATAAAAATGTTAAATCGACAGTCTTTTGTTCATTTCATAGTTAAAAATAATGTTTCAATTCTGAAAATCATCAAAATCGCATCTCCGTTCTACATAATTTCCAATATAACTTTTAAAATAATTGTCGCTCCAAAATTTTCTCAACGGATTTTGATTTCTTATAGTTTTAAGTCTGTGTAGATATTTTTAAAATTTTTAAAAGGAGCAGAAGATTAAAAAAAATTAATTGTTCGTAAAAAATTTATTAAATAATTATTAAAATATAAACTTTTTTAAAATTTTCTAATTCTAAACGAAAGTATTTTTTATTCCCTTTATATTCCCGTTTGGTTCATTCATTTCTTGAATCGGTTCATTCATTTAGGAGAAATATGGTTTTGTTTAAAAAGTTGCAAAAAAATTAATTTTGCAATAACTTTTATAAAAAATAATATTTTTTTCTGTTCTTTGGTGGACACATTCCTAAGACCAAATAGAAATGTTTTTTCACCAATTTTATTTAAAAAAAATACTTTTTGTTTTCTGTGAAAATTTCACGAATTCTGACCCAATTTGAATTAATCAAATTTATTTCCTTCTCCATCCCAATAATTATTATTAAATCCAGTAAAAATTTCCATCTTCTTTGTAATATTCATTAATGTAACCGGCTATGTACAAATTAAATTACCCGCGACTGCAAATTTTCAAGTGCCATATTAAACTTTACCAAACATTCCATAAAGTTGAATGAACGTAATTCATGTAATATTGCATTAGACATTAATTTAATTAAATATCCCTGTGCCTCCAAATTGAAAGTACGAAAAGTGAATATTTTTTTTTGTTACTCGAAAAAAAAAAGAAAATAGAAAATTCAGAAAATATTTTAATAACAGTAGTTTCCCAAGGCCCCTGTTCCATATTTTGCTTTTTAACAGCCGAACGAGAATGGACTATCTGTTATAATACGATAAAAAAAAGAAGTGTTCTCTGGAGTACTAGCTCTGGTATAAAAATGTTTTAAAACGCAATTTTCTCGGAAATAGCCGTCCCTTTCGAGAGAATGGAGCACGTTACAGGGTTAATCGGGAGAATTTAATTGTCCGTCGAGTGGAGGCGAAGCGTTTGTAGAATTTCTCGTACGAGCTTTTCATCCCCCCACGTTAATTGAGAGAAAATAGGAAGAAATCCTATGGTCTCAAGATGAGTTGAATGTATAGAGAGACAGAGAGAGAGGAACCTTCTCTACTTTTAGTGGATGGTACACTTTCATTCTTCTTGCCGGATCAAATAATTGCTGCCTTGATCGGATGGGCAAACAGTGACCCCAAACTCTTTCTCTTCACGATCGTCTATGCCGTCGCATCGCACTAAAAGACGAAGGACTTCGTTTCTCTTGCCTTTCATTCTTTCTCTCTCTCTCTCTCACTCTCTCTTTTTTCCCCTCCTCTCTCTGTTTTTTTCTTTTCTCCCTCTCTCTCTCTTTCTTTCTCTCTTTTTCTTCTCTCTCTTTTTTCTCTCTTTCTCTTTCTCTCTCTCTCTTTTCTCTCTCTCATCTTTTTCTCTCCCTTTTTTTCTCTCACTCTTTCTCTCTTTCCCTCTCTCTCTTTTCTCTCTCTCTCTTTTTTTTCTCTCCCTTTTTTTCTCTCTATCCGTCTTTTTCTCTCTCTGTCTTTTTTTCTCTCTTTCTTTTTCTCTCTCTTTCTTTTTCTCTCTCTTTCTTTTTCTTTCTCTCTTTTTTTCTCTCTCTTTTTTTCTCTCTCTTTCATTCTCTCTCTTTTTTCTCTCTCTTTCATTCTCTCTATTTTTTTCTCTCTCTTTCTTTCTCTCTATTTTTTCTCTCTTCTTTTTCTCTCTCTCTCTCTCAAGCTTTTTTTCTATCTATACATATATAAGAAGGAGTGAAAGAGCAAAAAAGCAAGAGAGAAAGAAGGACTGTGTAAAGTTCGTGGTGTATACTTGCTTTTACTTGCTCTTCACTCGAGTTTGTCGGGAGTGGATTCTACTCCGCAAATTCAATCTTACCGTCGACTTCCAACCATCTATCCAGTTTGTTCCGCCTATCGATTCCCATCCCTGATGCCATTGCCCACGCTAACTCTCTTTTTTTCGCTCTTTTTTTTCTTTTTCGCCTTTTCTCTTTCAACCGGACCTTCGAACTCTCTCTCTCTCTCTCTCTCTCTCTCTCTCTCTCTCTCGCTCCCTCTCTCACTGTTTCTATACCCAAGTGTGTATACGTGATAGTGTCTTATATGTTCATAAACATAAAACACATGTTGCTCGAAAACTTTTGATAAAAAACACCAACTTTTCTTGAAAAAGGTTTATCGAAACCTCATTCGCACAAGTTTTACCTCACTCGACTCTTTTTTTTTCATACACGTGTATATATACACATATACTCGCCCTTTAAGTTTAAATTGAATTTCACCCTGCGCAAAGACAATTTTCATTCCTCCAAAAAGGAAAAGAGAAAAAAATAAATAAAGGAAAAGAAAAATATTCCATTTGCCCGTGTAGAAAATTGTAGCGGCAGTCTAGATCTATTCAATCTAGTTTTTAATCTAGTTTTAATCTAGTTTGATCTAGTTTTTTCCTCGCGTTGCTATTTACACTAATACTAGATTGGTGCGGTCTTAACTCTATCTAGTTTCCGAGACAAGCTTTTAACTTTTTGATTTTGCAACGCGCTGCAATTCTAGTAAAACTATGTTAATTCTAACTTGGTACTATATCTAGTTTTCCTAATTATATTTTTGTCAAATTCAAATTTCCGCAAATAAAAATTTCCGAATAAATATATTCTCGATGACAATTGACAACTATTGCAAGGAATAAAAAAAACCTCTTATAAAAGCAGAAAATGTGCAGTAGGAATAAAAAATATTGGCCGAATAGCGACAATGTTATTAAATTTTTGGAATTCAATTTTTTTGAAGAAAAACTATTTATTTTTGAAATTTTACTGAATTTAGTTCGGTAAAAGTGTGAGAACTATCGAAAGAGTAGTTTTTCAAGAATAAGAAATTTACTCAGTTGCAATTTACTGAATAGTTCGGTAAAACATGAAGAAAAAAATTGACATTAATTTAGTAGATCTATATTAATACTGCCGTAAAAATTTTGTTTTCACACGTAATTTTAATAAAGAAATGAAAAAATTTTTTTTAAATAATTTACGATGGAATTTCTAAAGTTTTGAGATCAAATTTTATTTTTTACAATTTATGTATCGATCAATTTTTTTCAACATTTTTTGTAAGAAACTAGCACTAACTTAACAAATTCTAATCCTTGCATTTACTAACAAACAGTAAACTTTTACTAATTACAGTTTTATTAATTACAGAAATAAATAGAAAAGTTTTACTAATTGTTCTTGTAGAATTCGAATAAGAATTAATAGAACTGTTTTATTAATAGACGATAAACATTAGTAAAAATATACCCAGTTTGGTACTATCTAGTTTGAATAATCTAGTTTTAATTTTCAATTTACTATTAACAATATTTAGTGTTTTTTGCTATAAACTTTTTTAATTTCTCTCTAAATCTGAATTAGTTAAAAATTCCTAATTATTAGTAAAATCGTAGCTCACTTTTTGCTTCAGCAATTAGTAAAAAATAACTAATTATTAGTAGTTAATTACTAATTATAAGTAAATAAGTAACTAAAAAAATAGTCAAATTTTACGAATTGAATTAGTAACTACAGATTTCAGTCATTTTTACAGAACCTAAAAGTGAATTTAACTAATAATTAGTCATTTTAATGTATTTTATTAGTAAAATATTACTATTTGAATCAGTGACTGACTTTATGCTATAAAATTAGTTATTTTTAACTAATTCAAATTTAGAGAGTTCATTATTATTATTAAATTTACTTTAAATATTACTTATTTGTTAAAATTTCGTTTATATCTCGAGTTAGCAGCAGTTGGTTTAGGAAATTAAAAAAAAATTTATCTTTATGATAATTATCAATATATTTTTTTGAAAATAAAGGGTCCAGAAAGAAAAATTCATGTCGGGCAGGAAAAATTGTTTATAATTTATTAAACTGTGTAAATAAATTTAAAGAGAGATTTTTCAATTTCATAAAATATTTAAATCTTTTTAAAAATTGTTAGGAATCAAAAAATCATTTATTCGGAAAGATTTCTCAGCAGGATTATTACTGAAAAATTAATTAAATTTCCTGTAAATAAGTATAACAATTAAAAAATTCACTGTTTTGATAGTTTTGGCGTAAGAAGGTCGTTTTCTTCTAATAATTTATGAAAATTGTAGTTATTTATAAAAATTGTTGCGGTAAATTATAAAAATATTGTAGTCTGAATCTTAATTGAAAATTATTACTTCGGTGATTTATGGAAATTTTCAAGGTAATTAATGGAACTTTATGCAGTAATTAATTGAAATTTTCGCAATAATTCATAAAAATATATTTCAACATAAGTTACAATTAAAAATATTTATTTTAGCAATTAATATAAATTTTCACTGTAATTTATGGTAATTTATAGAAATTTTCGCGCTAATTTGTAAAAATATAAGAAGCAAAAATTAACATTAAAATTTTGCATTTCAGTCATTTATGGAAATTTTGGCGGTAATTTATGAAAATTTATAAAAATTTGGACGATAGTTTTTAAAATTAGGTAAAACACAAATTAGAACAAAAAAATTTAATGTCGGAACTTTATGGTAATTTATGTAAATTTACGCTGTAATTTACGGAAATTTATTAGGTAATTTACGGTAAATTTTCTATGATTCAGTAAAATAATAATTTAACTATATTACATAGTTAAACTCTTTTCAATAATTGCAAGTGTAAAAGGTGTCGAAAATTAAAATTTATTGTCATGTATTTTTTACTGTGACTTTTTTATTTTAAAACAAAACAAAGTTAACGATTACTAACTAACTAAAAAAGAAACTAATTAATTTACTTTCGAACTGACTAACAATCTTAGTTAATAATTGACTAACCAACTAACTAACTAACTAACTAACTTTGTAAGTAATTTACAGTCCAACATACTAACTAAATAACTTAGTTAATTTAATACCTTACCAAGTTAGTTAGTAACTAAGCTAAAAATTTAATAAAGTAGTTAGTTACTTAGTAACTTAATTATGTTACTAGTAGTCAAGTTCGTAAGTTAGCAAATTAGTACGGTAATTAGTAAGTTAGTTAGTAAATAAATTACTTAGTTAGTCAATTAGTAGTTAAGTTTTTAATTTAATTAGAAAATTAGTAAGACAGTTAGTCAGAAAATAAGTAAACTACTTAATAGTCTCGAAATTTAGTAAGTGAGTTACTATAACTAACTATATTGTCGCTAGTAATGCTAAATTCGTCGAATTCTGTCAAATCATTAACTTATTATTTATTACTAATCATTATTTAAAGTGAAATATAATTCAAAGCCAAAAATGACGCCAAAATTTATTATTTTAATCTTTTCTGGTGTTAATTCAATCCTTACAGGGATTTAAAATTGAAGTTTAAGTGTTTAAAATTTAGTTTCAATGCAATGAAAAACTAATTGATTAAAAAAATGGAGAAACCCAAAAATATCAAAAATTTCACGAAATATAACAAGAAAATAGTTTCTGATAATAATAATAATTAATTAATAATTTATATAATAATAATAATTAATTAGAAATTAAGATAATAATAATAATAATAATAATAATAATAATGTATTAATAATTAATGATAATTTCACTGAACAAACGTTTATTCTCGAAAACATAAGTTTAACCATTTAATTTTTAAAAACAACATGTAAATAAATTTAACATTTATCTACACAATTGGTGTGGTATTTTAGTTTAGTTTTGTATCTAAATATTTGAAATTTAGAGTAAAAAATAAATGTTTGTTACGTGGGGCAAAGGCAATATTGAAAATTATTCATTTGAAAACAATCAAATATTTAAATTTTCTATTTATTAATTCAATGTGATTATATTATTTTTTAAACACTTTTTTTTGTACATTGAGTTTAAATTATTCATATGAATGTAAAAAAAAATTCATTTGAAACCAGGATTATTAAATTTTTAAATAAAGTCGAATATTTGCTAAAAATGATTAAATTTAATTAAATGTAAAAATAATAAAAATTAATTAATTAAATAACTGTCAAAATAGAAAAAGAAAGAGAAAATGTAAAAATACCTAAAAATAAGAATCAGTATTTATGTGGACGTCCACATGAAAAGTGTTCCATTTTGTCGGTTCTAGTCATATAGAAAAAGTGTGTAATAAATAACCAAAAATGAAAAAAGAGACGAAAGTCGTGAAATAAATTGCAAAATTATGAAAGTTTCCGACCACATAAGCCAGGATAGTGTGAACAAGCATGAACAATATCCTAAATATATATTCATCCAAATTGACAGCTTGCTCTAAAGATCATTACTATTCATGTTTGCTCTTATATATTGTATATGTATATAAATGGTGATATACATAATACATACGGATCTATACATGTGCAGGAAGTGTAATCACTGACCGATACGGTAATAATAATTTGCCAGTCTGTCATAAACGGAATCGATTATATAGGTGACTAAGTCCAACATTATGGTAATATTCTATCACGTGTGTATTAAATATTCCGTCTAGAAATATTTTTTAGTTTTTACAATTCCATTTTTATAAAAAAAATACTTTTTTTTTACTTTTTGTCAAAATTTTTTATAAATTCAATTTTTTTCATAATCAACTGTAATAATAATCTCTGTATTCTTTCATTAATTTATTTATTCATTCTGTGGAGAAATTTAAAATTGGACTTCTCTGTATGATTTTATTTCTCATGTTTCGATAGAAAATGTATTGTATTATTTTTTATATTTTGTTTTTAATATTATAATTAATTCAAAAAAAATTGTTCTTTTTCTTTCACCTGTAAATTGAGGAAATTGTATAAATATATTTATAAAATAAAAATTCAAGGAATTAGAGAAATTAGAGAAAACTTAGAATTTTGTTACGAAGTTCGCAGTAAAAAAAGAAATTATGCAAAGTTTTTTCTTTCTTTTCTAAAGAAACATAGCATTTGTAAACGAAATTGTAATTGACAAATGAAAATAAAATGTAAATATTTTTCATATTTTTTTTTTTAAATTAATTTGTCTAACGTATCAAAATTTTTGTTGTTTTTCCTTTCATCAAAACGTAATTAGATAATTTTTCAATAATTAAGAAATTAAGATTATAAAATGGAACATATTCTTCATATTTTCTGTTTCTCAATCACGATTTTGGAAAAAAAATGTAAAGAAGAAATATTTCCTAATTCTCTATTTTTAATCACAAGTTTTTCTTACAAATGTTTTCCTTTTTTTCGAAAAAGGAAATAATTTGTACCACTACAGTTTGTCAACGAAATTACAAAATTTTTTTAGAATCTTTTTTAAGAATCTAATTATTTTACGAAAATTTTATTTTATTTTTTCGAAAGAAATATAATGTCCATAATTTCTTTTTACTAACACGATTTTTAACATAATTACTCTCTAAATTGGAATTATTAAAAAAAATGTTTACTAATTTAAATCATTGAATTAATTACTCTCTACATTGGGATTATTAAAAAAAATGTTTACTAATTTAAATCAGTGAATTAATTACTCTCTAAATTGGGAATATTAAAAAAAATGTTTACTAATTTAAATCAGTGAATTAGTAAATTTTACTAATTTGAATTAGTGAATTAGTAAATTTTACTAAAGAATTAGTTGAATTATTACTCGTTTGCAATTCACTAATTCAAAAGCAAAAGTCAGTCACTAATTCAAATTAGTAAACATTTTTCTTAATTTAAATTTCGATTATATAATTTTTTTAAATAAAATGAAATAAACATTAATTTTCAATTTCATAATTATAATTTTTGTTCAGAATTTAATTTTGGAAAAAAGGTATTAAAAAATTGGAAACTTGAAAAAATTACTTTACAGTTAACAGCTATTTTTTTTAAAGCAAAGATTTCTCTGTCCCAATATTTTTGTATATCCAAAAAACTTCATTTTTTTACATAAGATAAAAAATTGCACATTTTCTATTTCTCCATCACATTTTTTTTAAATCTCTAAATTTTCTTTTCAAAAAAAAAAAATTTATGTAAATTTTCGTTGTTATCTTTTATGTATCTTTGATGGTATATTTGATGGCATCTTTGATGGAAAAAGTTTAAAGAATAGTTTTGTAAGAAGAATCGATAGCGAATTTTATGTTTTGTTTTGAAGAAGCAAAAAACAAAAAAGAGGTAAAAGTTTTTTGTTGTGAATTTAAAGTAACATTTTCTGAAAATTAAACTGAGATACGTTCGCTGGTTTTTTTTTTGTTTGTTTTTTTTTGTTTTGAGAGAAAAGAGAGTTTCTCCTTGGAATTTGAAAGTTGAAATGAAAACATTTATGTATATGTGTGAAGTGAATATATACATGGACAGATAAATGCGATTGGAAATGGAATCTCTTGGAAATCGACGTTGAATTTACAGTTGCTATTCTCGTAATCCGCGAATCTGCAATGCCGACATATATAGTGTGCTACCCGCTTTTTCCCCCACGTTACACACGCTGACGGCGTTTATATCCTTTCTCAAACAAGATTCAATGCATAGAAGGGAGATTTCACGCGTTCCCACGCGTATATACACTGTTTAAATATATATATGGGTGAATTTTTCGAAAGTGACACTTTTAAATTTTAGTTTTTCAATTAATTTTTTTCTCCAATTATATGGTTTTTTTCTATTAAAACTACTTAATTTCATACTCAAGAGTAAGATTTTTAGGTTGCGCAAAATTAATTCTTAAAAATATTAAAGTTTTTTTCATTTGAAAAATACTATTGTTGCTCCATTAAATTAATTTTATTTAATTGGCGAGCTCTTCTATTAAAAATTCACGCCAATATCGCGTTCACGAAATCGAAAATAAAATTACACTGCTTAAAAATTAATAATTTGTATGTTTTAATACCAAATATATTCAATTAGATGAAAATATAAATGTATTTAAAGTATTTGATTTAATGGTAATTTGGGTTAATTTTTTCAAAGCAATGCAGGTAAATACTGAAAACAAAAGAAAAACTAGCATATTTCAAGGAAAAGGCTTCGGAGATGAAAAGCTTCGGAGATGAAAAATAAATTTTCTTTCATATTTTTATTATTTATTTATTTTATTATTATTTATTATTATTTATTTTATTATTTATTTATTTGAAATAAAACATCAAAGTCAACGATTTGTAAAGAAGCAATAAATTTAGCTTCTCCAAAGAGAATAGTAAGTTAGTTACTAACTAGTAACATAGTTACTAAATTCAATTGTGTTCTAAAGTTTAAAAAAATTCTCGTCAAAATTTCAATTCTCTTTATAAATAATAAAATTCTTCTCTGACATTCAATTATTTTCAAAAGTTTTCTAAAATTCCATAATTTTCAATATCTACTATTTCAAAAAAAATTTCCAAAAGAATTCCATTATTAAAAAAAAATTTGAATACAATTCTACGCAAATATTCAATTATTTTCATAAATAATAACAATTTTTACAGAAATTCAATTATTTACAAATTTTTAAAATAAATTTCTTCGCAATAATTCAATTATTTTCATAAATAATTACAATTCTACAGGGATTCAATTATTTTTAAAAATAATAAAATTCTTTTAGGAATTCACCTATTTTCATAAATAATAAAACTCATTGCAGAATTTCAATTATTTTTAATGTAATTTTAATCAATTTCCTTAAAAAAATGTAATTATTCTTAAAAATCTTATTAAAATTCATCCAAACAATTTAATGAATTAAAAAATTTGTTGATAACATTTTTTAAGAGAATTTAATTTCACTAAACATGAAATTAACAAATTATTTATTTTTAGATTTAAATAATTAAATTCCCGTAGAATTTACTAATAAAAATGGTTTTAAAAATGAATTTCATTTAAAATTTTACATTATACTTCATTATTAAAAGGATTATATCGTGGATTTTTAAAAATATTTTAATTTTGAAAAAGTTGCAAACTAAAATCACTAAAATTCTTAATTTTTCATATTTTTGCCAAAAAATTCTGTAGAATTAATTCTTTTTAAAAATTTAATAGGATTCTTATTGAAATTATTTCAAGTTTTTATTTTTCAATATATATTTCATTGCAGAATTTCCGAATAATTGAAATTTTGTAAAATTGAATTGTAAACGAATTAATTTGAAAATTCACATAAAATTCATCGCAGTGTTTTAATTATTTTTTATACAATTATATAATTGAATTCCTTGAAAAAAGTAATTATGTTCATGCAAGTTTTAATAAAATTCGACAAAAGAATTGAATTATTAAAAAATGTGTTACTAAAATTCTTTATGATAATTGAATTTTGAGAAACATTCAATTCTTCAATAAATTATTTACTTTTGAAATTAACTAATTAAATTCTTGGAGAATTTTTTAATAAAAATTAATTTTCATTTCATAAAAACGAATTTCAGTTAAAATTTTAGATTAGAATTGAATATTAAAAGAAATATAGAGTGAACTTTTTGGTAATAATTCAATTTTCAAAATTGATATTTTTGAAAAAGTTTAATTGAATTTTTTGAATATTATTTGAAGTTTTTATTTTCTTATACGCATTTAATTTAAGAATTTAAGAGTAACTGACATTTCGTGAAATTGATTAATTAATTATTATTAAAAATAATAGATATAAAGTAAAATTGTAGTTAAAAATTTTTGAAAATAATAATTGAATTTAAATAATGAAAATAATTTTGAAGAAGTATTCTTATAATATAAAAAAATGATTTTGTTACTTGTCATCTTTAATTATAATATTAAATATGTAGAAATCGATTAAAATTGATTATCGATATCTTTATATTTTATAGTTATAAAAAAATGTAATAAACTAAAATTTCATTAATTGTAAAAAATAACACCAAAATTGATTATTTTAATCTTTTTTGGTGTTAATATAATCTGCAACACTTTTTAATACCTCACAATTTACTGTGGCAGTTATTTATTAAAAAGGAAGGCTTCGGAGATGAAATTAATTTTTACTCGGAGAAAAATGTAAATTTCGATTATTTATAACAGCAATAATTTTTATCCTTTTTGTAGATAAAATATAGGAAAATTTAACGTCAGATTCTCAGCTTTATTTTAATGTGCATTAAAATTTTGTTTAAGATATTTTTAAAGTACAAAATGTCAGTAATCATTGTAAAGTAATTTTAACCTAAAACTGAGGACAAAGTTTAAACATTTTTATCAAAAATAAAAGTGAGGTCTACAAATTTTTAAAATGCACATAATGATAGAAAAAGCATTGTACTTTCTGACAGTATTTTTAAAAAATTTCTGAGAATTTGAAAAAAACCATGAAAATTCAATTTTATTGTAGAAGTCCTATTGGAGACATGTTGAAAAGGCTTCGGAGATGAAAGTAATTAAGTTATTACGTAAATTAAGTTAAATAAAATTATTTAAGTTTCTTTTAAAAATGATAAATAAGTGCTAAATTTTCACTATAGAAATTATATATAATAATCGTCGTCATTCCAGATTTCCGGATCTCTGCCCACACTTGAAGTTAGTTAAAGTTATTCTTTTGTTTTTTATACTTTTTGATAGAAAATAGAAATATACATATACATATATATTATAATAATTTCTTGAAATATTTTATTATTTATAAAAATAATTAAATTCTTGCGAAGAATTTTTAAAACAATTTTAAAAATAATTGAAATTTTCTGAAGAATTTTATAAATTTTTAGAAAAATTGACTTTTTTTTGAAGAATTTCATAATTTATGAAAACAGTTAAATTTTTTTGGAATATTTTTCTATTTTTTTAAAAATAATTGAATTCTTGCAAATAATTTTTTTTTAATTTGGAAAATAATTGAATTCTTGGGAAGAATTTTTAAAATAATTTGGAAAATAATTGAATTTTTCTGAAAAATTTTATAAATTTTGAGAAAAATTACATTTTTTCTAAGGATTTTGTAATTTAAGAAAATAATTGAATTCTTTCGAGAAATTTTATTAATAATTGATGAAAAAATTATTTAATTACTTTCGAAGAATTTTATTATTTATAAAAATAATTTAATTCTTTTAAAGAATTTTATTAATTAGGTAAATGATTAAATTCTTGTGGCTGATTTTATTAAAATTGATGAAAATAATTTAATTTTTTCCTAGAATTTTATTATAAATTTTTTTGAATAATTGAATTCTGTTTGGTTATTTTATAAAAATAGTAGATATTGAAAATCATTGAAATGTGAAAAGTTTTTAAAGATAATTAAATTTTACAAAGAATTCTATTAAAAAATTTGACAATAATTGAATGTCGGTGGGAAATTTTATTAAATTTTTTTGAATATAATTGGATTTTCCAAAAAAACCTTTTATTATTTATGAACGAAAAAAAAAAGATTTATTAGAATTTTTTAAAATAATGTAATTTCCAAGAAATTTATTACTTTTAATGATAATTGAATTATTGTGATAAATATTGTTATTTATGAAAATGTTTGAATTTTGAAAAGAATTTTATTGACATACCTCAAAATAATTGAATTTTCGGGAGTAATTTTACTAAAATTATATTTAAAACAATTAATTTCTTTCGAATAATTTTATTAAATTTTTGAAAATAATTGAATTATTGCAGAAAAGTTTATTAAAATTGTTAAAAAAAATTGAATTTCTGTTGAAAATTTTATTACTTTTGAAAGGAATTGAAATCTTTATAAGAATTTTATGAACATTGTTTTCAATAATGAATTTTTAAATGTTATGCAAATTTTATTAGTATAAATAATTGAATATATTCTTGTCAAAAACTTTATTTGTGAAAGTAACTGAATTTTACGATTAAGAATATAATTAAATTCATGCTTAGAATTTAATCAAAAATTTTTTTGAAAAAATGGAATTTTCATGAAAAATTTTATAATTATTAAAAGTAATTGAATTATTAGGAAAATAAATATTGTATAAAATTTTGTTAAATGAAATTGTTTTTTTTCGATATTAGCGAATTAAAAGTAGTGGAAATTCTCTAAAAAAATATTGTTTATATTCTTTGTTCGAAAAGTTAAATACCTATTTATAGCTGATAATTTTTTTTACCTTCTCTATTCTTTAGAATAATTAAAATTTTCGTAATGAAGTTTTTTTTTAATTTAGATATCAGATAAGAATTTTTATGAAATTCAATTTTCCTCGTACAAGAAAGTTTAATTATTTTCAATTTTGAAAATCTGATGCCAAATTTGAAATTAGTATCGAAATTTGTTAAAGTTTTTTTATATACTTTAAAGTTTAAAAATATAATATATTTTGAAAATTTAATTAATTACTTAAATTAAAATGACTTGAAATTGTTTACAATAAACATCGTAGCACAATATTCCCGCGCGCTTGCGCGCGGATAATTCGGCTAGTTGATATTAATTATTAAAGAGTAGATTTTGTAAAATTATCGAGACATAAAAAAATGTCACTTTCAGAAAATTCACCCATATATATGGGGCGTTCCACACCAAGTCGGAAATTATTTTACTTTTGCATCTCGAATATTTTTCAAATATTTTTTTTTCTTTTAGTGCCAGGTTTAAATGAGCTACCGTGATTTTTTGCAAATATTTTCATCAAACGGTTTGAGAGTTACAGGTTTTTGAAAAAAAAACGTTTTTCACGTAATTTTTTTTCGAAATGCCTATAACTCGGACAAAAATTAATTTTTTTAGTGATTTATTTTTAGTAATTTTTCCAGTCTAAGGGAGAATGAAAAGGAACCGAAAATTTTGATTACAGGAGCAACAGCGGCAGTTTCATCTTCAAGCGGCCACAGTTTCGACGCACACCTCCGTGGACCGAGTTTTCTCATAGAGCCATCGTCTAGAGTGGAATTTTCAAATTCGAGTGGCGCCTGGCTTGACTGCGCGGCTACTGGCAGCCCTCAGCCCAACATTGACTGGTCGACTGTCGACGGACTTCCAGTCGGCGACATTCCCAGTGTCAGAAGGGTACTCAGTAATGGCACCCTCGTCCTCCTTCCGTTTCCGGCTGCAGCTTACAGGCAGGACGTCCACAGTGCAGCATACAGATGTGTCGCCAGTAATTCTGTCGGGCGAGTCCTTAGTCGCGACGTTCAAGTCCGAGCTGGTGAGAAACGCGCCCTTCAATATTTAAAGAGAACCAGACATTTTTCTTTACACTTTTTTCTTTGTAGGAAAATATTTTTACTCAATATAACTAATTCATCGCATACACTGAAAAAATTTTGATTTCTTTTTATAGCTTTTTTTTAAAGTATCAAATTGATACCCAATTGGATCAGAATGATCCAATTCAATACACAGCGTCAAACCATTTTATTTCAACTAAAGTGGTCGTCGACTAATTTTAAAAAATTGTAATATTCTACAGGAATTATACTCATGTTACTAGAATCACAAAATAAAAAGATTTTTTAAAAATTATTTTATATCTTTTGTAAAATATGATGTTTAAATATTAGAAATGCTGAAAACTGTCAATTTTCTGCCAGTAGAAAATAATTGAAAAGAAATACATTTTAGTAGAAAAATATAATCAAAATTATTGGCATTTGTTGAGAATATGTCTAAATTTATTATTGTAAATTGATATAATCATTTCAAAATATAAAATAATGAATAAAATATTATTCCAAAGTTCATCATTAAATTAACCTATTTTTGGGATTTTTATTAACAAATAATGAGTAAATGTGATTATAAAATTAGGTAAAAACTTACGGAATATTAAGAATTTGTGATAAACTTTCAGTTTTTGATAAAAGTTTTTTTCCATTTTGTCGAAAAATAAAAAAGTGTAAAATAAAACTGCTCCTTTTGCCCATTTTCACGATTTTCAAGTGTCTTTAACTTCTCTGGAGAAAATCGGAAAAATATGGGATTTTCATAAATAATTAAATTATCACTAATTAAACACAAACTATGATTTTCACTTTGGTCTCGGGCCTATTTTAAAAATTAAAAATTTTTTAAAAATAGTTTATTTTTAAGCGTTAATGAATGTAATTATTGCTAAACATTCTTTGTAACAATTCAAATTCAAATATCTTTAAAATCTACTATTTTAATAAAATTTTTCAGAAGATTTCAATTATTTAAAAAGAATGTACTGAAATTCGTTGCTTTGTAGAATTGAATAATTTTTGTATATATAATAAAATTTATTACTGGATTTTAATTATTAAAAAAAATGTGTTAAAAATTCGTTACAAGAATTCAATACTTTTTTTTAATAAAATTTCAATTATTTTTATAACAGTTTTAAGTAAATTGTTAGAAAAAGTTTATTTTTAATTTAGAAAATTTGCTTAATTTTTTTTCAATGAAATTCGTTGCAGGAATTCAGATATTTTTGTATAAATAATAAAATTCTTTAAAGGATTTAAATTATTTCAAAAAAATGCAATAAAAAATCGTTGCAAGACTTCTAATTATTTTTAACATAATTTTAAAATTTATTTTTAAGGGTTAACAAATGTAATTTTTATAAAGTCGAAGTTGGTTTATTATTATTGTCAATGCTAATCTAACTTCAATTTTATAAAAATTATATTCATTAACGCTTAAAAATAAACTATTTTTAAAAAATTTTTAATTTTTCAACTAGGCCCGAGACCAAAGTGAAAATCATAGTTTGTGTTTAATTAGTGATAATTTAATTATTTATGAAAATTCCATATTTTTCCAATTTTCTCCAAAGAAGTTAAAACACACTTGCAAATCGTGAAAATGGGCAAAAGTAGCAGTTTTATTTTACAAATATTTTTTATTTTTCTACAAAATGGAAGAAAACTTTTATCAAAAACTAAAAGTTCATCACAAATTCTTAATATTCCGTAAGTTTTTACTTAATTTTATAATCCCATTATTCCTCATTATTTGTTAATAAAAATCCCAAAATAGGTTAATTTAATGATGAACTTTGGAATAATTTATTTCATTTATTATTTTATATTTTGAAATGGTTATATCAATTTACAATAATAAATTTAGACATATTCTCAACAAATGCCAATAATTCTGATTATATTTTTCTACTAAAATGTATATCTTTTGAATTATTTTCCACTGGCAGAAAATTGACAGTTTTCAGCATTTCTAATATTTAAAATTCATATTTTACAAAAGATATAAAATTATTTTTAAAAAATCTTTTTATCTTGTGATTCTAGTAACATCAGTATCATTCCTGTAAAATATTTCATTTTAAGTTATGGCCCAAAAGTTACATTTCTTTATTTAAATTTATTAACCAAAATTTAGTCAGAAATTTTAGAAACTTGAAAATTCCTAAAAAATTCGATTATGTATTAAAATAATTTTTAAATGTGAGAAAATTATTGTTTTTTAAACATAAAATTTATTGCAATTAAATTTGACGTTTTCCATAAATTAAAAATTTTTAATAAATATTTATAATAATTCTTAAATTTTAATTAAAATTTTTTAAGAGACAAATGTTTTTTCTGATAATTATTAAATTAAATTATTCAAATTTTTGATAAATAAGAATGTAAAAACTTATTTATTTTTTCATAGGAATTCAAATTTGAAACAATTTTAATGTAAAAACCTTTTTCAAAGTAACAATATTTTTTGTAAGTTAATATTATAACGCTTTTAATTTTTACTTATTATAATCCAAAATTTTAACTGCAATTTATTAATTTTTTAAATTTTATTAGATTTTTTAAAAAAAGACTTCAAAGAATTAAATTAAAATTCTATTTAAAATAATTAAAATCATTTAAAGAATTGTATTATTTATGAAAACAATTGAATTTCTACAAGAAACTTATTAAAATAAAAAAAAATTATTTTTAGCAAAGTTTTTTAAGTAATTGTAATTAAATTAAAATTGCATTGAATATAATTTAATTTGTGTAAAAAATTTTTATAAATAAAAAGTAATTGAATTTTTCAGATGAATTATATTATTTCTGAAAATAGTTTAATTCTTATAAAGAATTTAAAAAAAACTAATTGCTTTTTTAAGAATTTTATTTAAAATATTTAAAGCATTGATTTCTTTCAAAAAAGTGTTTTTATTCTTATAGAGAAAAAAATGTTTAAATTTGTATTTTATCGAATAACAAAATAATTTATTCAAATTCATAATAATCTCAAACTTTTATGTTGAAATTTGAAAAATATACATATTTTTATTTATTTATTATTTATTTATTATTGACTTATTTTTATTATTTCTTTATTTATTTTTTATTTTTTTTATTTTGCATATATATTTTGAATAAAAGTGCAATTTTGAAATTATTAAATTAATTAATAGAAGATTAATATTTCTGAAATATTAAATAATATTGCTATATTTTATGATTTCTTTTTGTATGATTTGAAAACATTTATTACATATATTTGTCAATTAATTAGTGTTTAAATTAATTTTAATTTGATAATGATTTTAAATTAAATAATAATAATAATAATAATAATAATAAAAATTTTAAAATTACTATTATGCCACTATATCCTAACTTTACTGAAAAATTTGGTTAAAAATATATAAGGATCAAATTATCTCCGTGATACAAACGTGTGATTGGAATAAGTGGTAAAAGTATATTTTTCTTAGTCAAATCAGTAGTATAGACAAATTTTAGTCAGACACGTTGAAAACGATTGATGTTTAGTAGTAAAGGGCAATTTTAGTCAGACAGGCATTGAAAACGATCGAGTTTAGTAGTAAATGACATTTTTAGTCAGACGGGGATTAAAAATTCTATTATTTATTATGAAATTTAAACAGTCAAGTGATGTAAGTTGTAAGAAATTATTTTTGCAATTTTGAGTAATTTAATTTTAATTAAAAGTTTTTAATTTTAATTAAATTTTTTAATTAAAAATTTTTAATTTTAAATAAATTTTTTATTTAAAAATTTTTAATTTTAAATAAATTTTTTATTTAAAAATTTTTAATTTTAAATAAATTTTTTATTTAAAAATTTTTAATTTTAAATAAATTTTTTATTTAAAAATTTTTAATTTTAAATAAATTTTTTATTTAAAAATTTTTAATTTTAAATAATTTTTTTATTTTTTTTTGTAATTTTAATCATTGATTAACTTCTAATTGAGGTTGGTGGAATTTGGCTCTTAGTTTGACAATTTTCAATCTTTTTAAGTTTATATGCATAAGGGGAATCATTTTAAACCCAAATGTTTGCTGTATATGAAAGGAGATAAAAAATAAAAATAATTATTCACTCTCAATGAAAGGAAATGAATAAAAAAAAATTATTATTTTCTGTCAATGAAAGGAAGTAAAATAAAAAAATAATTATTTTCTGTCAATGAAGGGAAATAAATAAAAAATAATTATTTTCTGTCAATGAAAGGAAATGAATAAAAAAATAACTATTCACTCTCAATGAAAGGAAATAAATAAAAAATAATTATTTTCTGTCAATGAAGGGAAATAAAATAAAAAAATAATTATTTACTGTCAATGAAAGGAAATAAAATAAACGCAACAAAAAAAAGTCTGTATGCAATCTGGTTTTTCATAAAAAGAAAAAATACAAGAGTACTCGTGAAAACGTATTTTAAGTCTACTAAAATTATAATAATTCCATGGCAAACTAATTTACATGAGACATTTCGTGCTACAAAAGCTTTGATGGTAAAACTACAACACAGTGTTCATTTGATACACGGTAAAATGAATTAAAACATTTGAAATTTAGCTCAAAGGGCATTAGAGTTTTCATTTGCATAACATGAATGTACAAAGCATCAAAATGCCCTTAAGGGAGATATGGATTTTAAGGTAAATAGGAAAAAGTTCTGAAACATGGGACGAAAGTAGATGTTAATCTGTTTTTTTTTCGTTCATTCTATTCTTGTTTTTTTCTTTTTTTTTTTTGTTTATTTTTTATTTAATATGCACTCGTGCGTGCGATGCATCTTTTTACTCGCCGAGACAAACTAAATGCATTGAGTCTCAACTCGACTCTGGAGGGAGCTTTCATACGAATAGTATACGGCTTGGTGTAATTACCTCTTTAAAAAAGAAAAAAAAACGCAATCTGAATGCAAATCCATGGCAGCTGCGAGCTGGCCAACGCTTTTCAGTATTGCCAAGCAACCTCTCCGAACATAAAGTTTATCCACAGTGCCAGTGCGGACTCGCGTATGCTATGCGTGTGTTCGTTAATTAAAACTTTATTTTCCGTTTTCAACTCAATGAAAGAAAATCCTGCACTCTCATTTCAACCTAGTTTTATAACCGATTTCATTGGTAACTCAAATGCCATTTCAATTGCAACTTTTTCCGAAAAAGTATTTCTATTTTTGAATTTCGAATGTGATTCGCGAGAGCGTGGTAATTATTGTTACTTTCATGGTCTCATTTTTTCTGCTTTTCTTTTTGTTAACAATGAAACAATGACAATGAAAAAAATGAAAAAAAATAAAATAAAAAATTATATAAAAATTATCATGAATAAATTTTGATTCTTCATAATAAAATAATGATAACCTTTCGATTTGAAACATTTCTCGAAGTCTTCTAACTTATTCTTCAGGTAAAAATAGTAAAAAAAAAAAAAAATGGGGTCCGAATTCGTGAAATTTTCACAGAAAACAAAGAGTCGGTATCAAAACTACACAACATTTTTCATAAAAATGTTAATTCTACAAAAACAAAATAATGTTATTTTATCATTTAACTTTTTTGAAGAAGTTTGTTTAAACAATTATTTTTTATGAAATATAATTTTTTACATTAATAAAAAAAAATGTAAAATTTAAATGTTATTTTGTACAAAATAAATTTGTGTTATTTTATTTATGTCATTTTTTACAAAGTTTTTTGGTATATTGAACAAAAAAATTTTGTTATTTTTTACATTTAAGAAAAAAATTTCTCTTTTGTTATTTTGTACAAATTTTTAAGAGTCAAAATTTCTAAATAGCTGAGTCTCATACAAAACCCTCTAATTTTATTTTTAGCTGTAATGCGGTTATTTTAATAACGCATTTAATGTAAGATATTGTAATACTGAGAGATGTTATTGGAAAAAGTTTTTGATAATGTTATTTATTATTGAAAATATTGAAATTTTGTACTTAAAAAGTTTATTTTCTTAAAAACTTATTAAATAATTTTTATATATCAAGAGATATTTGATTTCACTCAAAAAATGTTCTGAACTGAAAAAAGATTCTATTTGGAATTACCAGGAATAAATATACTGGTTGAAACATTAAAATTATTTAATATGTTTCTGAGAAAATAATCTTTTAAAGTACAAAATTTCAATATTTTCAATAATTAATAACATTATCAAAAACATTTTTCAGTAACATCTCTCAGTATTACAATATCTTACATTAAATGCGTTATTAAAATAACCGCATTACACCTAAAAATAAAATTAGAGGGTTTTGTATGAGACTCAGCCATTTAGAAATTCTGACTCTTAAAAATTTGTACAAAATAACAAAAGAGAAATTTTTTTCTTAAATGTAAAAAAATAGCAAAATTTTTTTGTTCAATATAACAAAAAATTTTGTAAAAAATAACATGAATAAAATAACACAAATTTATTTTGTACAAAATAACATTTAAATTTTACATTTTTTTTATTAATGTAAAAAATCATATTTCATAAAAAATAAAAGTTTAAACAAACTTCTTCAAAAAAGTTAAATGATAAAATAACATTATTTTGTTTTTGTACAATGTAACATTTTTATAAAAAATGTTGTGTAGTTTTGATACCGACTCAAAACAAAAAGTATTTTTTTTAAATCAAAGTGGTGAAAAAATATTTCTATTTGGTCTTAGGAATATGTCCATTAAAGAACAGAAAAAAATATTATTTTTCATAAAAGTTATTGCAAAATTAATTGTTTTACAACTTTTTAAACAAAATGTCACTTCTCCTAAATGAATGAACCGATTTAAGAAATGAATGAACCAAGCGAGAATATAAAGGGAATGAAAAATACTTCCGTTCAGAATTAGAAAATTTTAAAAAAGTTAATATTTTAATAATTATTTAATAAATTTTTTAAAAACAATTAATTTTTTTTAATGTTCTGCGCCTTAAAAAATTTTTAATTGTTTATAAAAAATTTTTTAAATAATTATTAAAATATAAACTTTTTTAAAATTTTCTAATTCTAAACGAAAGTATTTTTTATTCCCTTTATATTCCCGCTTGGTTCATTCATTTCTTAAATCGGTTCATTCATTTAGGAGAAATGACATTTTGTTTAAAAAATTGCAAAAAAATTAATTTCGCAATAACTTTTATAGAAAATAATATTTTTTTCTGTTCTTTGGTGGACACATTCCTAAGACCAAATAGAAATGTTTTTTCACCATTTTAAATTAAAAAAAAATACTTTTTGTTGTCTGTGAAAATTTCACGAATTCTGACCCAATGGTAAAAATTTAACTCACATTCTTGAGAGAAAAAAAAAACGCCAGAGAAAACAAGATTAAAAAAAGAAGAAATAATCGTAAAGGGAACTTTTTGATGAAAAACAGTTTTATTTTGCGAAAATAACGATCGACAAGGCACAAGTTATTGTTATTTTGATGGAAAGGAGGGTAGGGAAAAATGTAGCAGAGGCTCATATACCTTTTCCTCTAAGGGATTTTGATGTAACGTCATATTATTCTATAGCAACTGGTTCGAGAAAATTTTCTCTTCCATAAAATGTCTCGTGCAGCAGACGAAACAACACGACGAGACGATGAAAAATAACAATTACGACGTGCTTTCTTGTCACGAGTACATTGTCGCTTTTTTGCACACGAAGAATATTTTATATGCTATTTTTTACCTTACGTATAAGTTTGCATCTACAGCGTCGAAAAATGCATCAATTTTGACAAAATATCAACGATTGCAGAGTAAATTGTGACGAGATATTAAAAAACTGTTACAAATTAACACCAAAAAAGATTAAAATAATCAATTTTAGTGTTATTTTTTACAATGAATGGAATTTTGGTTTATTAAATTTTTTTATAACTATAAAACATAAAGATATCGATAACTCCAAGTCTTTGACTCGGAGTGATCGATTTCTTCATATTATATATTAATTAAAACGGACAAAGTAATAAAATCATTATTTTATATTATCGCGGTAAATCGTTAAGTATTTAAATAACACCAAAAAGGATTAAAATAATCCAATTACTGTTATTTTAATCTATTTTGGTGTTATTTAAATACCTAACGATTTACCGTGATAAGAATACTTCTTCGAAAATATTTTCATTATTTCAATTCGATTATTATTTTCAAAAAATTTAACTACAATGTTACTTTATATCTATTACTTTTAATAATAATTCATTAATAAATTTAACGAAATTTTAATTATTTGGAAATTCTTTAATTAAATGCATATTAGAAAATAAAAACTTCAAATATTATTTCAAAAATTCAATTAAACGTTTTCAAAAATATTAATTTTGAAAATTCAATTCTTTCCAAAAAGTTCACTCAATATTTCTTTTGATATTCAATTATAATCTAAAATTTTAACTGAAATTCATTTTTATAAAATGAAAATCAATTTTTATTAGAAAATTCTACAAGAATTTAACTATTTAAATGCAAAAGTAAATAATTTATTGAATAATTGAATGTTTCTGAAAATTCAATTCTAATAAAGAATTTCAGTAAAATTTTTTTTAATTCTTCTAATCTTTTGTCGAATTTTATTAAAACTTGCGTGAACATAATAATAATTATGTTACATAATAATTTTATTACATAATTACTCTAATTCAAAGAATTCAATTATAATTGTATGAAAAATAATTGAAACACTGCGATGAGTTTTATGAGAATTTTCAAATTTATTCGTTTACAATTCAATCTTACAAAATTTCAATTATTTGGAAATTTTGCAATTAAATATGTATTGAAAAATAAAAACTTGAAATTATTTTAATAAAAACCCTATTAAACCTTTAAAAAGAATCAATTCTACAGAATTTTTTGTCAAAAATATGAAAAAGTTAATAATATTAATGATTTTAGTTTAAAACTTTTTCAAAATTTAATTATTTTCAAAAATCCACGTTATAATGCTTATAATATTCAATTATAATCTAAAATTTTAACTGAAATTCATTTTGATGGAATGAAAATCAATTTTTATTAGAAAATTTTACAAGAATTTAATTATTTAAATGCAAGAGAAAATAATTTATTGAATAATTGAATGTTTCTCAAAATTCAATTCTCACAAAGAATTACAGTAAATTTTTTTTTAACTATTCAATTCTTTTGTCGAATTTTATTAAAACTTACATAAACATAATTATTTTTTTTTCAAGGAATTCAATTGTAAATGTATGAAAAATAATTGAAACGCTACAATTCAATTTTACAAAATTTCAATTATTCAGAAATTCTGCTATTAAATATATATTGAAAAATAAAAGCTTAAAATAATTTCAATAAAAATCCTATTAAACTTTTAAAAAGAATCAATTCTACAGAATTTTTTGTCAAAAATATGAAAAAGTTAAGAATTTCAATGATTTTAGTTTGAAACATTTTCAAAATATAATTATTTTCAAAAATCTACGTTATAATGCTTTTAATACTCAAGTATGATTTAAAATTTTAACTAAAATTCATTTTCAAAAAAGGATTTTTATTAGTAAATTCTACGAGAATTTAATTATTTAAATCTAAAAATAAATAATTTATTAATTTCATGTTTGGTGAAATTAAATTCTTCTAAAAAATGTTATCAACAAATTTTTTATGTCATTAAATTCTTTGGACAAGTTTTAATAAGGTTTTTGAAGAATAATTACAAATTTCGAGGAATTTGATTAAAATTGCATTAAAAATAATTGAAATTCTGCAATGAGTTCTATTATTTATGAAAATAATTGAGTTCCTAAAAGAATTTTATTATTTATAGAAAAATTGAATCCCTGTAGAAATGTTATTATTTATGAAAATAATTGAATTATAGCGAAGAAATTTATTTTAAAAATTTGTAAATAATTGAATTTTTGTAAAAACTGTTATTATTTATGAAAATAATTGAATATTTCCTTAAAACTGTATTCAAATTTGTTTTAATAATGGAATTCTTTTGTAAAATTTTTTTGAAATAGTAGATATTGAAAATTTTTGAATTTTAGAAAACTTCTGAAAATAATTGAAATTTTACCAAGAATTTGATTAAAATTTTGTAAAATAATTGAATATCAGAGAAGAATTTTATTATTTATAAAGAAAATTGAAATTTTGACTAGAGTTTTTTTTAAATTTTTGAACATAATTAAATTTAGTAACTATGTCACTATGTTAGTTAGTAACTATATTTTATTATTTATAAAGAAAATTGAAATTTTCACTAGAATTGTTTTTTTAATTTTTGAACACTATTGAATTTAGTAACTATGTCACTATGTTAGTTAGTAACTATTTTATTTTTTATAATGAAAATTATCACGGTAAATCGTTAGGTATTAAAATAACACCAAAATGGATTAAAATAACACTAAATTGGATTATTTTAATCCTTTTTGGTGTTATTTTAATACCTAACGTTTTACCGTGTTAGTAACTAACTTACTATTTTCCCTGGAGAAGCTAAATTTACTTGGAATTTTTCCAAATCGTTGACTTTAGTGTTTTATTTCAAATAAAATTTCATTCGTAGTTAAAAATAACACCAAAATAGATTATTTTAATTCTTTTTGGTGTTAATTTAATTGTAGAAGAATTAAACTGTTGCACATTATTTTAATCCATTCTGGTGTTATTTTAACACCTCATGTTTTACTGTGTAGTTTAGAAAATGACAATCTTCATGTCGACGTTCATGTTGACACAATCCATTTTTTACCATTTTCTACTTTAAATTGAAAAAAATTATCTGAATCAAAGTAGAAGGGATAATTTTGAAAATTTTTCTCTGTTTCAGTGGTGGCTCAAGCGTACAAAGTGGACGTGGAGGTGATTGGCGGAGCTTCGAGAGGCTGTACAGCAGTTTTACGTTGCGTAGTGCCTAGTTTCGTTAGGGACCTGGTTCGAGTAGTATCCTGGTTACAGGAACCTGCCTTCTATATTTATCCTTCACTTCAAGGAGGTGAGTATTTAGCTTAATGAAAATTCACCCACTGGTAAATCATGATCGCTTAAATAAAAAAAATTTTCTTTTTCAAAAAATTAATTTTGCAAATTTAGACGAATTAAATGCAAATGGTATTTTTCATCTCCAATGTGAAGAGAAAAATTGAGAAATAACACAAATTAAATTCAATTTATTAATTAATTTTTTTTTCAATTTAAAATATGTTCTAGACTCTTATTTTATTTTATTATTTATTATTTATTATTTATTATTTATTATTTATTATTTATTATTTATTATTTATTATTTATTATTTATTATTTATTATTTATTTATTTATTTATTTATTTATTTATTTATTTATTTATTTATTTATTATTTATTATTTATTATTATTTATTTATTTATTATTTATTATTATTTATTCATTATTTATTATTTATTATTTATTATTTATTATTTATTATTTATTATTTATTATTTATTATTTATTATTTATTATTTATTATTTATTATTTATTATTTATTATTTATTATTTATTATTTATTATTTATTATTTATTATTTATTTATTATTTATTATTTATTATTTATTATTTATTATTTATTATTTATTATTATTTTTTGGTAAGATAATTTTTTGAATATGTATACTTTATTTATTTTTATTTATTATTTATTATTTATTATTTATTATTTATTATTTATTATTTATTATTTATTATTTATTATTTATTATTTATTATTTATTATTTATTATTTATTATTTATTATTTATTATTTATTATTTATTATTTATTATTTATTATTTATTATTTATTATTTATTATTTATTATTTATTATTTATTTGCAGGTGAGACCTACAATTTAAAAAAAATTATCAGCCAAAAAGCTCTTTATAATTTGGAGATATTTATGAAAATATGTTTACACACACACACGGAATGAAATTTTTAAAAAAATGTAATTTTTGAACTTCTGAGGTCCAATATATTTTAAAAAATCGAATTTGAAAAATTTTGGTATTACAATACTTACATATGAGAAAGCAAATGGATAAATTATGAAAAGTAAATTAATAAATTTTCTCATTTCAACAGTTGCACAGTGGTCTCTCTAAGCCCTTAACGAGAAACATGATGAGAATTGAAAGACAATTTGCAGGATTATTGTTGAAATGAGAAAATTTTCGAAATAGACGTTAGTTACTGACAGCGCACACGGGGGCATAAATCCGATATACAGAAGAGAGCGAGGGGATGGAGTAATAGACTGCAGGAAATACGTTAAGGCGTACACACGTTATAACACAGCATAGGGGAGGGGAGGGCGCGAAGAATTACGTTTCATGTGTGCAACGACGTTCACATGCGGAGCTACCTACCTTGGCACTATACTTGCTCTCGCCATTGCTCACAGGGGCTAAAATTTAATATCCAACACGAGCGTGTGGGGTGGCCAGAGCTAAAATTTAATATCCACAATATAACCTTACTCTCCACTTACCACCACATCTCGGTCGTGTTGAGCACTGGACCATATTGCTGTTTCACTCGCATAACTATACAAGAATTAAGTTCGTCCCGCAATTCTATAAAAGAGCCGGTTTTATATCCTCCATTCTACAATTTTCATTCCCATATCGTTTACCGCGTCAGAATCGTGAAAGGACTACTAATAAGGATGCAATCTTCTCGTTGGCAAGAGAGCTAGCTACTCAGTTACTTTATTTCACTCTTTTTTCTAGTTTCATTTTTTTTCTTTTTCATTCGCAAAATTCATTTCCACAATCTTATTTTGTTATAAAAGAATTTTTATCTACCTTATTTCACTTTCACCGAGAAATTTCTTGATACTTCTTAAAAGAACATTCTTCCTCCCCAAAAGTTTCAGTCTCAAGATAATCCGAATGTTTTTAGGGACAGAATTCGTGAAATTTTCACAGAAAACAAAAAGTGTTTTTTAAAATCAAAATGATGTAAAAATCATTCTATTTCGTCGTAGAAATGTGACTACCAAAGAACAGAAAAAAATATTATGCGATATTTTTAGCTGTTTTATAATTTGTTGAGTTTTTTCGAATCATTTTTTTAATATTAATATAATAGAATGAAAAAGGGAATTCGAAGATTCTATTATCAATATTAAAAATGCTTCGAAAAATAAATTAACAAAATATTTTCAGGCTTTGAATTCAATAATTTCTTTTTAAAAAAAGTAGCTGTAAGACTAAAAAAAGTATCAAAAAGTATCATTAAGACTGAAAAAAGTATCAAAAAGTATCATTTAGACTGAAAAAAGCATCAAAAAGTATCATTAAGACTGAAAAAAGCATCAGAAAGTATCATTAAGACTGAAAAAAGCATCAAAAAGTATCATTAAGACTGAAAAAAGCATCAAAAAGTATCATTAAGACTGAAAAAAGCATCAAAAAGTATCATTAAGACTGAAAAAAGTAGCTACTATCGAAAAATTAAACGTGGCTACAAAAAAAACTTATTTTAGACGACTTACAAAATTCAATAAAAATCACATTTATTTTGTTGAATAAGAAATTGTATTTCTTGAAATTCCGCAGTTTTTCAAATTTTCTTTTTTAAAAAATTTACTAAAATCTTTTGACTAAAGTCAAGAAAGGGAGAGCGTATAAAAGGGAGTTCAGTTGCAATCCTAAAAGAAGGAAAGGAATTTTTTTTTCTCAAAACATCAAAAGAAAAAGCGTGAAAAGAGTTGAAAAAAGAAACTTGCTTGTGAATCATCTACTCGAAATTTTTCCAGCCTTAACAAGAATAGAATCGAGTTGATGAAAGGTTACTTTGGAAAATCGTTTTCAAGAGTTGCCTCTCGTTAGTCTAATTTGATTTGACAGTGAATTCGTTCAAAAAGTGGATGGCAATTTGAAACGAGAAGCATCCAATATAAATGCAACCATTTTGTCAATCTTGGATATTCCAAGCAACTTTATCTCTTATATATGTTATTTTATTTTTAAAATTTTAATTTGTTTTCGTAAATTAACACAAAATTGTTTTTTTTAATTTTTGTTAAAAACTAAGTGAAAAAATAAAATTTTTTATTATAAGAGCGTTCAATTTGATAAATTTTTGTCCGAGTTATAAGCATTTCAAAAAAAAAAAAAAAAAAATTACGTAAAAAATGTGTTTTTCAAAAACTTGTAACTCTTAAACCGCTTGATGAAAAAATTTGAAAAAAATCATAGTACACGATTGCCACAAATATTTAATTTTATTTTTCTCTGACTTTTCCCTAATTTCCAGACAAAATTTTCACTTTTTCCCTGACCATAAAAAATATTCTGATTCACTCTAAAAATTATTAGATACTCAAAAAAATGTTCTATTAAATTTATTTAAAAATTTCGTAATTTGTAAAATTATTCAAAAACATCAATTACTAAATTTTTAAATAAGTATTTAATTATTACTTTTCCACAGGAATTAAAATTCTTCAGGACATTTAAATTCAAACCTTTTTGAAACTCAACAATTTATAAGAATATTTATACAAAACATAAAGAAGGCGATCACCTTCTTCATGTTTTGTTATAATTTAAATAACCATGGAATTTTTCAACAAAAATTTAATTATTTACAAAAATCCTAATAAAATCCTTCGCAAGAATTCAATTATTTTTAAAGGTAGTAAATTTTATCAAAAAATTCAATTATTTGAAAAATTTGTATTAAAATTCGTTGCAATAATTCAATTATTTTCATAAACAATAAATCCATTATTCGGTAATTTCATTTTTTAAACAATTTTTATTAGAAAATTCTCGAAAAATTCAATTACTTAAATTGAAAAATAAATAATTTATTGAATAATTGAATGTTTGTTGAAATTGAATTCTCATAAAGAATTTTATCAACAAATTTTTAAATAATTGAATTCTTTTGATAAATTTTAATAAAATTTTTAAAAATAATTACATTTTTCTAGGAATTTAAGGAAAATTTTGTATCCAAAATTAATTAAAATCCTGCGATGAGTTTTACTATTTATGAAAATAATTTTAAAAAGTTTCCAAAAATGTTATTAAAATTTTTCTAAAATAATTGAATTTAGGTAAAAAATTTTATCATTTATATAAATAATTAAATTCTTGTACAGAACTTTGTTAAATTTTTTAAAAATTATTTATTCATGCGACAAATTTTATAAAAATCTGTTTAAATAATTGATGTTTTTCTAAAAACTTTATAAAATTTTGTATATTAAATAATTGAACTCACGTAAAAATTTTATTATTTATAAAAATAATTGAATTATTTCAAAAAAATTTATTAAAAATTTCATAAATTATTGAATTTTTGTGAAATTTTAACAAGAATTTTATTCAAGTTTTTAAACATATTTGAATTTTGAAGAAGAATTGTATTATTTATAACAATAATTGAAATTTTGACGAGAATTAAAAAAAGTCATTTAAATAATTAAATAATAATGAATTTTAATATTTATAATGATAATTGAAATTTTGAAAAAAAATTTTGAACATAATTGAATTTCTGCGAAGAATTTTATTATTCATGAAAATAAATTTAAAAATTTCCAAAAATGTTGTTAAAATTTTTCTAAAATAATTGAATTTCGGTGAAGAGCTTTATTAGTTATGAAACAGATTCAATTTTTGTAAAGAACTTTGTTAAATTTTTTTTAAATAATTGATTCATGCGGCGAATTTTATAAAAATCTTTTTAAATAATTGAAATTTTTTTAAAAATTTTATAAAATTTTATATATTAAATAATTGAACTCGTTTGAACATTTTATTATTTATGAAAATAATTGAATTATTTCAAACAAATTTTTTAAAAATTTCATAAATTATTGAATTTCTGTGAAATTTTAACAAGTTTTTTATTCAAGTTTATAAAAATAATGGAATTACGTTGAAGAATTTTACTATTTCTAAAAATAATTGAATTCTTGAAAAGAACTTGGTTAAGTTTTTTTCAATAACTGAACTCTTGTGACGAATTTTATAAAGTTTTTTTTAAATAATTGATATTATTCGGAAAATTATTTGAAATTTTTTATGTTAAATAATTGAATTCCTATGAAAATTTTATTATTTATGAAAATAATTTAATTATTTTAAAGAAATTTATTAAAAATTTTATAAATTATTGAATTTCTATGAAATTTTAACAAGAATTTTATTCAAGTTTTTAAATACATTTGAATTCGGAAGTAGAATTGTATTATTTATAACAGTAATTGAAATTTTGACGACAATTTAATTTTTTTTTAAATTGAATAGTGATGAATTTTATTATTTATAAAGATAACTGAAGTTTGACAAAAATTTTTGAACATAATTGAATTTCTGTGAAGAATTTTATTACATTTGAAAATAATTTAATTCTTTGAACGTATTTTATTCAAGTTTATAAAAATAATTGGATTTCGAAGAAGAATTGTATTATTTATAAAGATAATAGAAATTTTGACGAGATTTTTTAGAAAAATTTTGAACATAATTGAATTTTGGAGAAGAATTGTATTATTTATAAAGATAATTGAAATGACCAGAATTTTTTTAAATTTTTGAATATAATTGAATTTCTGCAAAAAATGTTATTACTTTTTGAAAATAATTGAATTTCTGTAATTATTTGTAACTTTTCCAAAATGAATTTTTTTTAGTAGTTTTAATAAAAATTCTTTTATCAACCTAGTATAAATGAAAATTGTAAAAATGATTCATTACATAATTTATAAGTCAAAATTTTGTGATAGTTCTTTAAAAATTAAGTTATTTAAAAAGAAATTCGTGTCTGCAATAGAAAAAATTCAAGGTTTTCTATTGAAATTCATGGTTATTTTTATAGTTTATAAGGCAAACAAAAAAACACCAAAATTTAGAGTTTAGAAATTTGGAATTTTTATTGTCAATCGTTATATTTTTTGAGCCAAGAAAAAATTCAAATTTTTATCTAAAAGTGAGGGAAAGATAGTGGAAAAAATTTAATTTTTGTGTAGCAACTCTGAATGGGAAGTAAAAAAATTCGTCAGAATTAAATGAAAATAGAGAATAATATATTAAAATAATTGTTCGACTAGTACACTAATTAAAGAAGTTATTTAATTAATTCTGTTTTTTCAGATGGAAAATTTCATCTCCTGCCAACGGGAGAACTTCTGGTTCACAGTCTCGAGTTTAGTGATCAATTTCCGGCTTACAGATGTCGAACAATGCATCGACTCACAAGACAAGTTGTAGTTAGTTCCGTAGCTAATGTCAGAATAGCAGGTAATTTTTTTTTATACTTTAAAATTGCAGTTATCTCGTAAAACATACATTTTTTTTTTCTTTAATATCGAAAAGAAAAACATTATTTTCTTTCATTCTCATTACGATAGAAAATGAAACAAAAAAAATAAATGAAGAATAATTGCTATTTTATTGAAAAGTACAATTTCCATTGTTTCATTTTTACATTTACAGATCATCGAGGTGTAATGCCTCCCGTAATTCTTGAACATTCAGGAATTGTGCACGTAGCTCAAGATGAATCCACATCATTAGTTTGTGTCTCCCAAGCCTGTCCGACACCAGAATACAGGTAATTTTTATAATTCAGAGTACATTAGGTTAAATATATTACGCAAATAAATTACGTGACGAATGAAACTGTAGGAAAAAAAACCAACCAAAACGAAAAAAGATCTGATAAAATGAAAAATATACACTAAAGGAAAAAATAAGATAAAAAATACTGCTGAAAAATTTACTAAAGAAATAATTTACCAAGAGAAATCTACTTAAGAATTAATTTACGAAAAAGAAAACCAACTAGAGAATTAATTTACAAAAGGAAAATCTACTAGAGAATTAATTTACCAGAGGGAAATCTACTGAGGGAAAGTATCTAATCTAAAAGAGATCCTTTTCTCAAAATAAATTTTCAATTTTTTACTTTCTTTTTTTACTTTCTTTTTTTACTTTCTTTTTTTAGATTTTTTTTGGTGATTTTATATTTGAAAAGTTCTTTTTTCTCTCTCTCTTTCTCTTTTTTTATCGAAACTAATTCAAGTTGAAAAATTCATTAGTTCGAACTTTTCCTTCCGCTTGGAGCGTCACACGTTTTTGCGTTAATAATCAAAGAGACATTGCTGGCTATAAAGAGGAAATTATTCCAGCTATTAATGAAAATATTGAATATTTATCGGACGACACATATTATCGAGAAAAATATATTATCTCTGATAGTAGATTTGTCAGTTAATACGGGTTACGAATGCAGCTTTGATATATTTTTTTTCCCTAAATATATTGGCTTCGATTCAGTCGATTGAAAAGTTTTTAATCGTACGTCAAAATTAACTTTTCGCAATTTGTAGAAAATTTTCCATTAAACTTTTCCCTTCGATAAATTGGGAAAATTGATAAATATCTACAAAAGGTAAGGAATTCAGTTAAATTGTAATTTAAAAAAAATTGTTTTCTTTTAATTTGATCTTGAAATTCAAAGTATAATACTTCATGTCAATATATCTTAGAAAGGAATTTTTTTATGAGAAAATTCATTTTTTGACTTAGACATGTAATAATATTCTTATAAATTGTTGAGTTTCAAAAAGGTTTGAATTTAAATGTTCTGAAGAATTTTGATTCCCGTGGAAAAGTAATAATTAAATACTTATTTAAAAATTTAGTTATCGATGTTTTTGAATAATTTTACAATTAATGAAATTTGTAAATAAATTTAATAGAACATTTTTTTGAGTATCTAATAATTTTAGAGTGAATCAGAATACTTTTTAAGGTCAGGGAAAAAGTGAGAATTTTGTCTGGAAATCAGGGAAAAATAAAATAAATTCCTGTTAGATAAAGTTTATGTTAAATGACATTCATGCGAAATGAATATTATTGTCCAATGAAATTTAATGGTTAAATTATTTGAATGTAAAATAATATCTATATGTAATGTTTTTGTACCTATTTGTACTATCGAAATCTTGACATAATTGTTAAATTCTCCAGAGGCTATTTTTATTTCGTTTCCTCAGTATCAATAGATGAGAAAGTTCGAAAATTGAAAAAAAATGTCTGATTCGAATTTCAAGAAAACAGCTCAAGGGAAGAATAAAATGTCGATGAAGTCTATATATAGGTACAGAATAGTTTTGTAGTGTCGACGACCTACGACATCGAGAGCTTCCGATTGTGGCACTCGTGAGGTTTCACGATCGAGTGCTCCTACTTTTTTTTCTTCTATCAAAGTCTCTCTCTCTCTCTCTCTTACTTTGGAATCTTTCCTTATTTTTCTTCTTCGTTTCTTTACTTGTGGCACTTCTTCTTTTTGCCTCCTTCGATTTTCAAAGCGATCGTTCTGTCCCGTGAGATAGAGAGAGAGGGAGAGAGCTATGTATATATGGGGCGTTCCACACCTAATCGGAAATTATTTTACTTTTGCATCTCAAATATTTTTCAAATATTTTTTTTTTTTCTTGGAAAAAAACAAAAAAAAATTTGTGCTCGTTGAAATTAGCTACCACAGGGTTGCCGCAGGTCAGGGAAAAGTCAGGGATTTTTAGTAAAAGTACTGGAAAAATCGAATTTCAAAAATTCATGAAAAAACTCTAAATTTTGATGTTTTTTTGTTTGCCTTATAAACTATAAAAATAACCACGAATTTTAATACAAAACCTTGAATTTGTTCTATTTTAGCCAATAATTTCTTTTAAATAACTTCATTTTTAAAGAACTATCAGAAAATTATGACTTATAAGTTATGTAATGAATAATTTTTACAATTTTCATAAATACGAGATTGATAAAAGAATTTTAATTACAAAAACTAAAAAAATTTCATTTTAGAAAAGTTACAAATAATTACAGAAATTCAATTATTTTCAAAAGTAATAACATTTTTCGCAGAAATTCAATTATATTCAAAAAATTTTTAAAAATTCTGGTCATTTCAATTATATCTTTAAAAATAAAAAAATTCTTCTCAAAAATTCAATTATGTTCAACATTTTTTTAAACATTCTCGTCAAAATTTCATTTATCTTTATAAATAATACAATTCTTCTTCGAAATTCAATTATTTTTCAAAACTTTAATAAAATTCTTGGAAAAATTTCACAATGATTCATTTATTTACAAAATTTTTGATGAATTTCTTCTAAATAAACCAATTATTTCCATAAATAATAAAATTTTCACAGGAATTCAATTATTTAAGGGCAGGTGGGAGATAATGTGGTTTCGTGATCGCGCTCTCATTTAAAAAGAAAAGAATATTTTGAGTCGGGAATTTTTAGTAAATATAGATGAACGCTCTGGGACTAGCGGTCCTCTCGGATTTTTGCAAAAATTTGATAAATAATAATTGAAAAAATTGTTTAAACTTTGGAGAAACTGGGTTTTTAACAGTTTGGTATCGCGCTCTCATTTTGAGAGGACAAAATATTTCTGGTTCATATTTGGTTCAGTGACAGAGGAAGACTCACTGAAGAGCGGTCCTCTCCGTTTTTGCAATAATTTTGCGAGGAAATTATTTTATTTACGATTGAAAGTCAAGTATTTTGAGGTTGGAGACACTTTCGTAGTTCAAGTCGCGGTCACTACAGAGAATTGGCGCCACCTCCTTGACCACCGACACATAGATCCACTTGTCTGTGTGCTCGCCGCCATATTGTCCCCCACTTTCGCCAAAAATTAAACTTTTGTAATTTCGTTTTTCAATATTTATTTCAAAAATTACTTGCAAATTTCGACAATATTCAAAATCAGCACGAATTCCCCTAATTATCCTAATAAATCATAAAGAAATATCTCTAACCACTTAGAAGTGAGACGAGAAGCGGGAAAATACTTTTTGGAGACAATTTTTCCCGGATGCCCTTAATATAAAAAGTTTTTAATAATTTTTCGAAAAATATCAATTATTTAAAAAGAATTTTATAAAATTCTTTGCAAGAGTTCAGTTATTGAAAAAAATTTAACAAAATTCTTTTCGAGAATTCAATTATTTTTAGAAATAGTAAAATTCTTCACCTAAATTCAATTATTTTTATAAACTTGAATAAAATTCGTTGGCAGATTTAAATTATTTTTAAAAGTAATAAAATTTTTCGCAAAAAATTCAATTATGTTCAAAAATTTTTGTCAAAATTTTAATTATCTTTATAAATAATAAAATTCATCAATATTCAAATATTTAAAAAAAATTGTTTAAATCTTTAAATTCTCGTTAAAATTTCAATTATTGTTATGAATAATAGAATTCTTCTTACAAATTCAAATATATTTAAAAACTTGAATAAAATTCTTGTTAAAATTTCGCAAAAATTCAATAATTTACAAAATTTTTAATAAATTTCTTTGAAATAATTCAATAATTTTTATAAATAATTGAACTTTCACGTGCGAGTTTAATTATTTAATAGACAACATTTTATAAAATTTTTTGAAAAATATCAATTATTTGAAAAGATTTTTATAAAATTTGTCGCATGAATCAATTATTTAAAAACAATTTAACAAAGTTCTTTACAAAAATTTAATTGTTTTTATAAATAATAAAATTCTTGACTGAAATTCAATTATTTTAGAAAAATTTTAATAACATTTTTTGAAATTTTTAAAAATTATTTTCATGAATAATAATACTCATGCAGGATTTTAATTAATTTTGGATACAATATTTTAATCGAATTCCTCGAAAAATGCAATTATTCTTAAAAATTTTATTAAAATTTGTCAAAAGAATTCAATTATTTAAAAATTTCTGGATAAAACTCTTTATGAGAATTCAATTTCAACAAACATTTAATTATTCAATAAATTATTTATTTTTCAATTTAAATAACTGAATTTTTCTAGAATTTTCTAGTAAAAAATGATTAAAATATTAAATTACCGAATAATCGATTTATTGTTTATGAAAATAATTGAATTATTGCAACGAATTTTATTACAATTTTTTCAAATAATTGAATTTTTTTAAGAAAATTTACTACTTTTAAAAATAATTGAATTCTTACGAAGGATTTTATTAGGATTTTTGTAAATAATTAAATTTTTATTGAAAAATTTGATGGTTATTTAAATTATAACAAAACATGAAGAAGGTGATCGTCTTCTTTACGTTTTGTAATAATATTCTTATAAATTGTTGTGTTTCAAAAAGGTTTGAATTTGAATGTTCTGAAGAATTTTAATTCCAGTGGAAAAGTAATAATTAAATACTTATTTAAAAATTTAGTTATTGATATTTTTGAATAATTTTACAATTAATGGAATTTGTAAATAAATTTAATAGAACATTTTTTTGAGTATCTAATAATTTTTAGAGAAAATCAGAATATTTTTTAAGGTCAGGGAATAAGTGAGAAATTTGTCTGGAAATCAGGGAAAAGTCAGGGAAAAATTAAAGTAAATATTTGTGGCAACCCTGTACCATGATTTTTTTTAAAATTTTTTCATCAAGCGGTTTAAGAGTTACAGGTTTTTGAAAAAACACGTTTTTCACGTAATTTTTTTTTTTTAAATGCTTAGAACTCGGACAAAAATTTGTCAAATTGGACGCTCTTATAATAAAAAATTTTGTTTTTTCACGTAGTTTTTAACAAAAATGTTAAAAAAATATTTTTTTTAATTTCGTAAAAAATTTAAATTTTTAAAAGAAAATCTCATTTTTTGTGAAAACACAAAAATTTTATTATAAAAAGCGTCCAATTTGATCCATTTTTTGTCCGAGTTATAAGCATTTTAAAACCAAAAATTACGTGAACAACGTGTTTTTTCAAAAACCTGTAACTCTTAAACCGCTTGATGAAAAAATTTGAAAAAAATCATGGTAGCTAATTTCGACGAACACTAAAGGAAAAAAAATGATTAGAAAAATATTTGAGATGTAAAAGTAAAATAATTTCCGATTTGGTGTGGAAAGCCCCATATATATATATATATATATATATATATATATATATAGTGAGTGAATAGTGACGACAGGAACGGTGTTTTCGAGGGTTTCCTTGGAAGCTCTCACGAACCGATTCAAAGTTCGTATAACTGAGGTGGGTTATGGCGGATGTAGAACCTGCTGCTGGAGTGTTGATTTATGTGCAAGAGAGGCTTCATCTGCTTTACTTACTTCAACAAAAACCCGTAACTATATAGTTATACGTATGAAATTCTTCTCGCGAGGTTTTTGCACTTTTATTATATGAAAACCTTTTGTGGTTCATAAAATTTACGTAAGTTGCGTCGTATAGTGGAAATTTAGTTTTCAAAACGACGCACTTCTGAAAAGAAAACTCACATTTACCGTTTTCCTATTTTTTTCTTCTTCTTTGTAACTTAAATAACAAAACCAAGCACTTTTTTTTGTTAATTTTCTTTTCCCAGTCCCGTGAATCATAATATTCTAAAAATTTTTATTTTTTAATATTCTCGGTTATAAGCAAAGGAAAATAAACTTTTTTCGACGACTAATGAAAATCTGTTGGATATATGGGTGAATTTTCTGAAAGTGACATTTTTTATGTCTCGATTAATTTTACAAAATCTACTCTTTAATAATTATTATCAATTTCCATAGTGAACATTTAGCTCTTATTTATCATTTTTAAAAGAAAAGTAAATAATTTTATTCAACTTAATTTACCTAATAACTAAATTACTTTCATCTCCGAAGCCTTTTCAACATGTCTCCAATGGGACTTCTACAATAAAATTGAATTTTCGTGGTTTTTTTCAAATTCTCAGAAATTTTTTAAAAATATTGTCAGAAAGTACAATGTTTTTTCTATCATTATGTGCATTTTAAAAATTTGTAGACCTCACTTTTATTTTTGATGAAAATGTTTAAACTTTGTCTTCAGTTTTAGGTTAAAATCACTTTACAATGATTACTGACATTTTATACTTTAAAAATATGTTGAACAAAATTTTAATGCACATTAAAATAAAGCTGAGAATCTGACGTTAAATTTTCCTATGTTTTATCTACAAAAAGGAGAAAAATTATTGTTGTTATAATGAATTGAAATTTACATTTTTCTCCGAGTAAAAATTAGTTTCATCTCCGAAGCCTTCCTTTTTGATAAATAACCGAATGTAGAAGTAAATTTAACGGAATATTTCGATGGTAATATAAAATGAGGGTGTGAGATTTGTACGTTTTACTAAAAAACATATTTTAATTGCTAATGTATACAAATATGAAAGAAAATTTATTTTTCATCTCCGAAGCTTTTCATCTCCGAAGCCTTTTCCTTGAAATATGCTAGTTTTTCTTTTGTTTTCAGTATTTACCTGCATTGCTTTGAAAAAATTAACCCAAATTACCATTAAATCAAATACTTTAAATACATTTATATTTTCATCCAATTGAATATATTTGGTATTAAAATATACAAATTATTAATTTTTAAGCAGTGTAATTTTATTTTCGATTTCGTGAACGCGATATTGGCGTGAATTTTTAATAGAAAAGCTCGCCAATGAAATAAAATTAATTTAATGGAGCAACAATAATATTTTTCAAATGAAAAAAACTTTAATATTTTTAAGAATTAATTTTGCGCAACCTAAAAATCTTACTCTTGAGTATGAAATTAAGTAGTTTTAATAGAAAAAACCATATAATTGAAGAAAAAAATTAATTGAAAAACTGAAATTTAAAAGTGTCACTTTCAGAAAATTCACGCATATACATTCGAGTTTGAGTTTCAGCTTGTCTCTTGTTTATTAGCATCTAGTTAAGCTGAGAAATGCCCGATCGATATAGAAGGATGATTATTTCCTAAACAATATAGACAATTTGAAACTATCCAAAAATCACTTATATAACTTTTTGAAAGTTTACGTAATCTAGGAACAAAAGTTCTTTGCTGCTAGTTGAAAAGCAATCAAAAACTTTCTGAATCTCAGCAACTATTCTCTATACATTCTTGAAAATTTACTATGCCATGTTTCGATTATCTTCAAGGCTTTTAGACTCTTAATGCTGTAATCGCTTTTATTCTCCTGAAAAGCTAAAGTGCCGTTTTATCCTCCTTCATCTGAATTTATGGTTTCATTTTTCCACGAATCCGCATGTTCTCTCCGCTCTTGTCCCGATGAGTGAACAGAAAACTGATGACTTGAATTATTCAATTTATATTTTTTTTTGGTTAGATTCTCACTGGGTAATTTTCAAATTCTTAGGTTCAGATCCTTGGGACTTGAGAATAGAAAAAAATAACTTCACTGACACTCTCGAAAACCAAAAGTTTCTTAAACTTTTGGTCAAGTGTCAGTCTTAACTTGATTGACACCTTCGGAATTTTCAGTCACGTAGCTCCTATAATTCTAATTACTTTTTCGAATGTCCACTATTTTTCAAACATTTGACGGATAAATTTAGAAAAAAATTGCACGAACTTCACGACCAAAGATTCGGAAGGTGAAATATTAATTTTCCTAACACTCCACAGAGTGAACATAAATTATTCTTTATTCCATAAAAATGGACAAAATTCACGTTCGAGTTGCAATATTCGTTCAATAAATTTAATGGAAAATGCACTTTTACATCGATTATTAAAAAAAAAGCAATTTACAAGACATTTATGTGTGTTATACCTTCGACGCTTTTAACTGACGTCATAACTGTAATCTCAGTTCACCTTTGCACACACGCAAATCCAGATAATCCAGAGGAAATTCACTTTGAAAAATAGAAGAATATTTTTCACCGGCGAATATTATTATTATCATCATCATTCAGAGAGAAAAGTGCTGGAGAGTACTTCTATCATTTTTATCTTAAAAAGGAGAAGAGAATAACGTTTTCGCTTATATTTCTGAAATGAAATATTTTGAATCTTTAAAAAAAATTAAGAAGTAATATACAGTGAAAATAAAATTTATTTTATTAAAATAATCGATTATTTGACAATTATCAGGTAAATATTTACTTGAAGAAAATAATTTTTATTTGAATCAAATATTTTAGTATTTGAAGCAAATACTATTTAATTGATTCAAATAAAAATTATTTGATTCAAGTAAATATTTATTTGATAATAGTCAAATAATCGGTTATTTGAATCAAATAAATTTTTTTTCAGTGTATGTTAGTATAATATTTACGAAACATAAGGTTATCAACAAATTATTAAAAGATTTACACTAATTAAATAAAAAATAAAAACCTTTAGTGCTTTTAACCTTATATTGTAAATTCGAGTCTTCATTGTTTTATATCGAAAATAAGATTATTAAATTAATTAATTTTGATTATATTTATGTATATTCGACTTTATTTAAATATTTAATAATTCTGGTTTCAAATGGATTTTTTTTTAATATTCATATGAATAATTTAAACTCAATGTACAAAAAATTTTTTTTTAATAATTTAAATAATATTACAATAATTGAAATAATCTGTCCTCACCTGAAATTAGCGTTGTTTTATTACAACATTTTGTTTTATAGTTTAAACTGACATGTCAAAAGATGGAAAGTTAATTTGTAAACTGTTTGTTAAAAAAATGTGTAGAAAATTGTGTGTTAAATGTGTAGTGATTTAATTTGTTCGCTTCCTTAAAAATTTAATTTTGAATAAAATTATTCAAAAATTCTATAAAATTAATTAAATCTTGGAAGACTTGCAGTTCAAGCTTTTAAGTATTTTGAAATTTTAAGCAAATAAAGAACAATAGTTAGTTACATATTTATTTTACAAAAGTTATTAAAATTTTAAAAATTTAATTTGGAAATTTTTTAAAAATTACGTTTTTGAAAAATAGTAATTCAAATTTTTTAAAGAAAAAAGTACTTGAATTCACAATAATAATTTTAACAAATTGAAACAATTGGAAATTTTGTAAAATTTTATATTTTAAAGAATTTTATTTTTTCCTCTTTAAATATAATTCTTAAATATAATAAACCTTTACATATAATTTTTATTTTTCAAATTATATCATTTTATAAATTTTTAAAAATTATTCTATTTAAATAATTCAATTCTCGTAGTTGAATTCTCATAGGAATTTTAAATACTTTATTGTTAAATATTATTGTTATTAATAGTATTAATTATTTAATTGAAATTTCAGTTAAAATTTAAAAAAATAATTAAATATTTAAACCGTTATAATAGGAATTTTAGAAATGAATTTAATTTTAAATGGTTTTTAAATTAAATTCCTTGAACATTTTAGCGAAGCGAAAGTTTAAAAATATTAGAATTTTTCTTCTAAAAAATTATTAATAACATTATTCTTCTTTAAAAAGTATGAAAGTTTTTTAATAATTTTATTTAAAAATTCCAAAAAAACAATTGAATTTTGGATTTTTGAAAGTTTTACCAACAGTTGCAAATTTTAAAAATATTTATATTTCATGAGGTTTTTCATTGAAATCATTTGAAATTTTAATTCCTAGGGAAAAATAAATATGAATAAGTTTTTAAATTTTTATTTAACAAAAAGTATTAAAATTATAAAAAAATTTAATTTAGAAATTTCGAAAAATTGTTTCTTGAAAAAATGAAACTAAACTTTTTTAAAAATACTTCTATTTCGGAAAATATTTTTAAAAAATTGAAACAATTGAAAACTTTGCCAACTTTTATTGAAATAAATTTTGAATTTTAATTCAAGTTGCTGTTAGAAATATTTTGGAATTTACTATACGAGTTGTTCAAATAATTAAATTTAATGGAAAACCATAAGAAAAATTAGATTTTAAAAAAAATTAACATTTTTCACTAAATTTGGAAAAGCAAAATTTGAAAAACGGTGGCGAGCGTGTAGTTTTGCTAACTGAATTAATAACTAGAAAATTTAAATATTTAATTGTATTTAACCAAATAATTTTCGATATTGACTTTGCCCCACATTTTTTTCTTACTTTACACCCAGAGAAAATTATTATTTGAAACAAATATATTTTATTAGACTTAAATAAACGTATATTTGTCTCAGAACCAACTAGACTTTTTATTTGTTTTAAATAAAATTTATATTTGACATAAATAAAACACATATTTGAGTTAAATAAAATTTTATTTAAACTAAATAAAATTTATTTTAAGCAAATAAAAAGTCTAGTTGGTTCTGAGACAAATATACCATTTCTCTGGGTGTAAATTTCAAATATTTAGATACAAATAACTGAACTTAAATACCACACCACACTGAAAAAAAAAAATTATTTGATTCAAATAATTCACCTTCTAAATCTGAATTAGTAGAATTCTACTAAGAATTAGTAAAATTTTATTAATTTTTAGTAGTTTTCATGAACGACTTTTTACCTTTTTAATTAGTAGAATATTACTAATTTTTAGTAAAATTCTACTGATGTTTTAGTAGAAATCTACTAATTTTTAGTAAAATTCTACTAATGTTTTAGTAGAATTTTTCTAATTTTTAGTAAAATTTTACTAATGTTTTAGTAGAGTTCTACTAATTTATACACTGAAAAAAAATTTATTTGATATAAATAACCGATTATTTGTCTATAATCAAATAAATATTTTCTTGAATCAAATAATTTTTATTTGAAGCAATTAATTAGTATTTGCTTCAAATACTGAAATATTTGATTCAAATACAATTTATTTGATTCAAATAAAAATTATTTGATTCAAGTAAATATTTATTTGATTATAGACAAATAATCGGCTATTTGAATCAAATCAATTTTTTTTCAGTGTAGTAAAATTCTACTAATGTCATAGTAGAATTTTACTAAAATTTAGTACAATTCTACTAATGTTTTAGTACAATTCTACTAAATTTTAGTAAAATTCTACTAATAATTTAGTGGAATTCTTCTAATTGAAAGTCACTTTAAAAAAAAAAATTAAATGCTCAAACTTATGTTTCCAAGCACTGTTTTTCTAAAAATTTCAAAATAATCCCCAAGTGGATCGAAATGATCCAAAAACTAAGATCAAATGATGATTTGATCCACTTTTTGAGATCAATTCGTTGCAATTTGATACGTTTTAGGTAACAGTGAGAATAAAAGTTTGTTTTAGTAAAATTATCACTTTTTTTGCAAAAACTGTTTTTTTTTTGTTATATTTCTTAAAATATTTCATATTTTTTAGGTTTCCCTTCTTTTAATCTCCCCTAGGTTCAACAATTTTCTTAAACACTCCTTATGTTTATAATTTATTCATAATTATAGGAAAACTCTTTTCCTCCCGTATTTTAACTAATCACTTATCAATATACAATATAAATTCCTTTGAGAGTCTGCACTTTTTTTTTTTTTTTTTAAACCGCTTGCGGATTTTCCTCGTTAACGTTCGACTCGTATAAGTTCGATTGGGTTTTTAAACTTTTCGTCGGATCTTTTTCGTTCAAAGTGAAATTTTCTCGAGGATCAAAGTTCATTAACTGGAGTTTGGTGAATCGAAGGAGAGAGAAAGAGAGAGAGAGAGAGAGAGAGAAAGAGAGAGAGAGAGAGAGAGAGAGAAAGGAGAGAGATCCATGGAAGTGAACGAGGTCGTTATATTATAGCTTTTGCAAGAGAAGTCGATGGATTGTGGAAAGTTGCGGTGCGGCATGAACCAAGAGGTTGGAAGAGCACAGGGTAAAGACTAGGCAATGAAGGGGGGATGAGGAGAAAAAGGGAGAGAAAAGAGGGGGGGGTGAGGGTTGGTAGATTGTGAAAGCTCGAGAAGAGGAAACGTGCCTTCATCGCAACTGTCAGTAAAAGTCGAAAAGGCGAAGGAAACGGAAAATTTCAGGGATAAAGTCTCGCAAATAAGACTTTCCGTCGATTTCAGGTCAACTTCTGCAAATTGAGAGAGAGATAGAGAGAGAGAGAGAGGAGAAGAAGACTTTCGAAAGCTTATGAAATTGAACCGCGACTACCTTTTAGTTTTTCCTACTTTTTTCATACTTCATGGAATTGCCTACTTTAGTTCTTCTCGGCCTGTTGAAAAATTACTCATGAATGCCCTAGTTCCCTTGGACGATTCTTTCTGAATCTTAACATACTGACACTTGAAAGTTCAACGCCAAAAAATTCAAGTCAAAAAGCTTCACTTTCTTTCGTACGGGAATTTTTTATTTTCATTCCTTTAAGAAAATCTTTGATTTTCCAGGAGAGTTATTTTTCTTTTTTTGAAAGTGGAAAATCACGTATAGAAATCTCACACCCGGATAAGTATGAGGTTCGAATTCCTTATATTCGTGTAATTCGGATTTTATCGGTGATATAGTTGATAACTCACGTTCGAATTTTGAGGAAGATTTTTCTATCTAGTTTTCCTAATTTTTATTTTTGTCAAATTCAAATTTTTGCAAATAAAAATTTCCGAATAAATATATTCTCGATGACAACTATTGCAAGGAATGGAAAAAAATTTTCTTATAAAAGCAAAAAATGTAGTAGGAAAAAATGTAGGAATAAAAACTATTGGCCGAGTAGCGACAATGTTATTAAATTTTTGGAATTGAATTTTTTTGAAGAAAAACTATTTATGGGGCGTTTTACGTCAGACGGACAACGTCATACTTCTAGTGGAAAAAACTCTATTTTCAAAATGCTATTATTTCTATTATAATGCATGAAATAAAAAAAATTACGACAGTTTTTTGTAGTAAATTTAACCGTCTTTATTTTAGTGAATTTTATTTTTAAAATTAGATTATTTTTCATTGAAAAAATTAAAAAAGAAACTTTAAATTTTATTCTTTGAGGCATTCGACCATTTAAAAAAATTTTGATAATGGCTTAAAAAATAGTTTAAAATATATCCATTGTATGTGTTTAATGACAGAATGACAAGTTTTATCGTTTAAAAGTTATTTCAATTATAAAGGAATGGTATTTTACAAAAAGAAATTAATAATTTTGATTAATGGTTAGACTTTTTCGATATATTTGCAACACTGTTCAGGTAATGTTGAAACAAGTGATACATGATACCCAATTTTTTTAAATTAAAATTAAAATTTTTAACCATAAAAGTATAATATTATTTATTACAGAAAGTAATTAGAAAATAGTAATATTAATCAAATGGCACCTCTAGGTGATCAGTGTTTCAAGCCTTCAATGTAGAAGGCTACATAGCTCGTTTAGTAATTAGAAGTTTACATTAGTTTAATATTTTGTTTATTAATTGAGAAAAAATATAGTCTGATAAAAAATATTTTATAAAATATATAAAAGTAAATAGAAATTTAATTAATTAAAATTGTAATAAATTCAAAAAATTAGTATCTTCATCTTCCAAAAAACAAAAAATGTACTATTTAATAAAAAGTATAAATTTTAATTAACTAAAAAAACTTGGTGTTTTCATCTTTCAGAAGAAAATCCATCGATATTAAAAGCAAACCTCCTTAAAGTCTTACATAGTTTGTGTATTGTCCCTAATAGTAAAAAAATTAATTTAGACCTAAGAATTGACGAAGAAGTGGTCCAAAATCTTCATAACAGAAAATATTTACTTTTTATTTTTATTTATTTATTTCTTATTTTATTTCTTATTTTATTTCTTATTTTCAGGTGGTACGCTCAAACCGGAGCGGAGCCAATGTTAGTGCTTCCCGGTCCGAGGACGCGACTTCTCGGGCCCGTTTTGGCCATCGAAGCTGTCACTCTAGAGGACAGTGGGGTTTATCGATGTACAGCTGCAAATCCCGGTGGTGAAGCCAGTGCCGAATTAAGGTAATTATACAATAGCAAATTTTCATCTACTTTCCCACTGAATCTAAATTTGCAGGAAATTTTTTTAAAACTGAAGTTGGTTCAAAACGATTAAACAAGAAGAGCTAACTTCGTCATTTAAAAAACACATGTGTTAACCTGACAAAAATAGTAAAAAGTTTAAAGTTTATTGATTCGAAAAATAGCTTCGGGATCAAAGAAAATCTTTTTCCAGTGAGTTTTTCTAGTGATCAATTAATTATTGCCCAATTTTCGTAATTTTTCATTTTTCTGGGCAGAAGTTATTTACATTTTAAAATCGTGAAAATAAGCAAAGTTCCAGTTTTAATTGCTTATTTTTTAACATTTATGAAGAAAAAAGGAAGAAAGTGTTGAGAAAAACTAAAAGTTATTCACAGGTACTTTGCATTTCATAAGGTTTTATTCAATTTAATGATTTCTATTTCTCACATTTAGTGAATGAAATTTGCAAAAATAGGTTATTTACCAGGTGAACTTTAAAATCATTTTTTATCTAATATTTCTTATTAATAATTGTTTCTACCAATTTATAATAATAAAATAATTCATTCTTAGTAAAATCTAAATTTTTTTTACGTTTTTATAATAAATTATGCGTTTTCTTTAATATTATCTAATAGATGAAATCGTGACAGTTTTTACGACTTCATATACTTTAGGTGCTTATTTTACAATAAATATAAAAAATATTTAAAAAATTCATTTTGTTCGGTAATCTTAATATTTTTAAAATCATTCCTGCAAAATATTACAATTTTTTAAAATTAGTCGGCAACGACTTTAGTGGAAATATAGTGGAATGACTCTCAATTATTTTCCAAATTGTAGCTGGGTCAGAATTCGTGAAATTTTCACAGAAAACAAAAAGTATTTTTTTTAAATCAAAAGGGTGAAAAAACATTTCTATTTGGTCTTCGGAATATGTCCACCAAAGAACAGAAAAAAATATTATTTTTTATTAAAGTTATTGGAAAATTAATTTTTTTGCAACTTTTTAAACAAAACCATATTTCTCCTAAATGAATGAACCGATTTAAGAAATGAATGAACCAAGCGGGAATATAAAGGGAATGAAAAATACTTTCGTTCAGAATTAGAAAATTTTTAAAAAGTTTATATTTTAATAATTATTTAATAAATTTTTTATAAACAATTAATTTTTTTTAATGTTCTGCGCCTTAAAAAATTTTTTTAAAAATATCTACATACACTTAAAACTATAAGAAAGCAAAAGCCGTTGAGAAAATTTTGGAGCGACAATTATTTTAAAAGTTATAATAGAAATTATATTGTCGCGGTGTAGTGAATCAACACTGAACTTAGTTTTTGATCATTTTTATGGTTATATAACTGAATAAAAATGTTTATTCGACAGTGTTTTGTTCATTTCATAGTTAAAAATAATGTTTTATTTTTGAAAATCATCAAAATCGCATCTCCGTTCGATATAATTTTCATTATAACTTTTAAAATAATTGTCGCTCCAAAATTTTCTCAACGGATTTTCATTTCTTATAGTTTTAAGTGTATGTAGATATTTTTAAAAAAATTTTTAAAGGCGCAGAACATTAAAAAAAATTAATTGTTTATAAAAAATTTATTGAATAATTATTAAAATATAAACTTTTTTAAAATTTTCTAATTCTAAACGAAAGTATTTTTTATTCCCTTTATATTCCCGCTTGGTTCATTCATTTCTTAAATCGGTTCATTCATTTAGGAGAAATATGGTTTTGTTTAAAAAGTTGCAAAAAAATTAATTTTGCAATAACTTTTATAAAAAATAATATTTTTTTCTGTTCTTTGGTGGACACATTCCTAAGACTAAATAGAAATGTATTTCACCATTTTAAATTAAAAAAAATACTTTTTTTTCTGTGAAAATTTCACGAATTCTGACCCAGCTTTATGTTCGAAAAGAAATAAATTTGATGAGAAAATAAAAGCGGTAAAAATTGAGACAATGCCGGGAAAAACGGGCAATTTAAAGGTTAAACACAATTTATAATCAGTCACTATTGATAGAGTAAATATCGGTGAAATTATTTCCTATTATCTTATTGGCGATCGTTTTACATTAACAATTTTAGTTTTCAACACTGTTTTTAAATGGAAATGTGAAAACCAAAAATCTAAATTTGACTATTTGTTCAGAAAAAAGTAGCTTTTAGTAGCATTAGGCTCAAAAAAGTGGCCAAAAAGTAGCAAATAGTAGCTTTTAGTAGAAGAGTGCGAAGCCTGCTCCTGGGACAAACTGTGAATTTCTAATCAGTGCGACAGTGCGAGGGCTATTAAATCATGACACTCTTGAAATAATCGGAAATGCAATTTGTTGTTAACAGACTGGTTGTAACGGCGCCTCTAAATGTGGAAGTGACACCGACCCTATTGAGCGTTCACTTGGGAGGCAATGCTGAATTTAGATGCGAAGTTGGAACCCATCCCCAGGCCGGACCACATTTTGTAACATGGTACAAAGATGGGAGACAACTTCCAGGTTCGGGAAGGCAATCGGAGTTGTTGAGGTTAAATGGTATTGGCAGAGAGGACAAAGGAATGTACCAGTGTATTGTTAGAAGATCTGAGGGTGACACTGCACAGGCGTCAGCTGAATTACAACTAGGAGGTAAGACTGTAGTAATAATAGTCAAAATAGTACCGTACAAGTGTAAAAAATCCATGGATTTTTTAATTTGGTCAAAAAAAGAAAAGCTTTAGAAAGTGCACTTTCTAAGCTGCAGCTTGTCGCTAAAGACGAAGTTTTGCAACATTCGACAAACTGTTTCATACACCCAGAGAAATTGTATATTTGTTTCAGAATCAACTAGACTTTTTATTTGTTTCAAATAAATTTTATTTGTTTCAAATAAATTTTATTTATTTCAAATAAATTTTATTTGTTTCAAATAAATTTTATTTGTTTCAAATAAATTTTATTTATTTCAAATAAATTTTATTTGTTTCAAATAAATTTTATTTGTTTCAAATAAATTTTATTTGTTTCAAATAAATTTTATTTGTTTCAAATAAATTTTATTTGTTTCAAATAAATTTTATTTGTTTCAAATAAATTTTATTTGTTTCAAATAAATTTTATTTAGCTTAAATAAAATTTTATTTATCTCAATTATATGTTTTATTTATGACAAATATAAATTTTATTTAAAGCAAATAAAAATTCTAGTTGGTTCTGAGACAAATATACGTTTATTTAAGTCAAATAAAATATATTTGGTTTAAATAAAAATTTTCTCTGGGTGTAAAGTTCATAAGAATAAAGTCACAGTTAGTAGTATTCTATAAGCTAGAATTTTTATTCTTCCTAAATTTCGGTGAAAATTAATTTATCTAAAACAAACTGTAAACTGTAAAAAAATTTTAGTTTAGAATTAAGCCACTGATGCAAATTAATTGTAGATTTATAATACCAACCCCATACGGCCACCCACATTTTAATTCCCTCCCATTCATTTATTATCAAATGAAAAAAGAATTCACCATTTCTCAACTACTTTCTCAATTCTCCACTTTTTCCAGAATGTAAAGAGTATACATTTCCTCCTGACGTACTTTTCAAAAAAAAAAAAAAAATTGCGTACATGTATGCGAACTTCATTTCTATTTTATTCACGAATAGATGAATTTTTAAAGTCACACACATATCCACTCTCACGAATGTATTTACGTGCTCTCCTTTTTTTTTAGTGCGCGCGCCCGGCATAAACGGAGATTTTCACAAGCTTAATTTAACGACGAGTTAGATACTCGTGGGGGTGTGAAATTTGTCCTACTTTTTTTCAAGCCTGAAATAGAGGAGTTGGTCAAGCGAATCAACGTTTCGAAACGCTCGCTGACCATGTTATAGTGTGACCAAATTAGAGCAGAAAGCTTGGACGTTAAATTGATTACAGTGGTTTGTACGCGCTGTGGTTTAACTCGAAAATGGCACTACTTTGAAGTGAAGAAAGCTTCTTTTAGCACCACCTCCTCCAAGTGTGTCCCACTTTTGTATAGTTGTGAGTCTCTCTCTCTCACTCTCTCTCTCTCTCTCTCTCTCTCTCTCTCTCTCTCTCTAACTCTATTGACATACACACACACTAAAGAGATCTTATGACATAATCAGGGCCAATTGGTCCATGTACCTGAACCGCATTGATAGGTCCTTCCGACCCAATTATCTCTTTCTATTCTCGATCTCCTAGCCAATAGGAGGAGAACCTTTGAAACAACAATGAAGTTAGTATCTCTCTCTCTCTCTCTCTCCCTCACTCTCTATAGTCAGCGTTGGTAATGCACGGAATTCACGTCAAAGGGAGTTCTAGTGAGTGGCATGGTTACTACTCTCGACGAGAGAGACAGAGATGGAGAGTGAGAAAGAGACAAATGCAGGTAATAGATAAATGGGACGATGGGAGGAAAGAGACTCCCTCCCCTCCCACTTTTAGGGAAGTGGACCGAAAAAGACACAAGAAGAAATTTTGTTCCTTATATTTTACCGAATTTTTCAATAAAGTTACAAGAGTAAATCACTAAATGGACGGAAAATAAAAAAAAAGAAAAAAAAGTAAAAGTAAATGGAAACAAGAGTCAAATCAAAATAGTAGTTATTGCCTCGGTTATTGCAGTTGAATAAAAAACTTTTTAAATTACATACGAATTTAAAACTTAGATCTTACCCAACAGGTTTCACAGGGAAAAAAAGTACAATAGAAAATTGTAATGGCTCTGCCTAGTTCCTATCTAGTATGTCTAGATGCTATACTGGACCAGAATATCTTTCCAATCTAGTATCCAGACGGAAATGTAACGCTCGTATCCTTTAAGCGCGAGATAGTCAAGTCAAGACTGGCGCTACATAGTTTCACTAGATACATTTTTTAATTGTTATTGCAATCTAGAAACTGGTTAGAAAAGTTTATTTAATGAAACAAATGAGAACTTTATTTCAATTTAATGTTATGATAATAAATAAAATCATTAATTTGTATTTACGAGCGTGTAATAATCCTTAACATTCAACTTTCAATTAAGTTAATGTTAACAACAGAGAATAAACGAAAACGTATTACTGAATAAAATTCGACACTGCGGGGAATCGAACCCAGGACCTACGGATTTCTAGCCCAACACTCTAACCACTACCCTATCGAAGCTACATGACAATAAATTTTAATTTTCAACAACTTTTACACTTACAATTATTGAAAAGGGTTTAACTATGTAATCTAGTTGAATTATTATTTAACTGAATTATAGAAAATTTACCGTAAATTACCTAATAAATTTCCATAACATACCTAATAAATTTCCATAAATTACCATAAAGTTCCAACTCTAAATTTTTTAGTTCTAATTTGTGTTTTACCTAATTTTATAAACAATCGTACAAATGATTATAAATTATCACATAAATTTCCATAAATTACTGCGCGAAAATTTCCATAAATGACTGAAATGCAAAATTTTAATGTTAATTTTTGCTTTTTATATTTTTACAAATTGTCGCGAAAATTTCTATAAATTACCATATAATACAGTGAAAATTTTCATAAATTGCTAAAATAACTATTTTTATTTGTAACTTATGTTGGAATATATTTTTATGAAATATTGCGAAAATTTCAATAAATTACTGCATAAAGTTCCATTAATTAGCTTAAAAATTTCCATAAATTACCGAAGTAATAATTTTCAATTGAGATTTAGACTACAATATTTTTATAAATTACCGCAACAATTTTTATAAATAACTATAATTTTCATAAATTACTAGAAGAAAACACCGTCTTTCGCCAAAACTGTCAAAACAGTGAATTTGTTCCTTCTTATACTTATTGACAAGAAATTTAATTAATTTTTCAGTAATAATTCTGCTGAGAAATCTTTCTAGATAAATGCTTTTTTGATTCCAAACAATTTCTAAAAAGATTTAAATATTTAATGAAATTAAAAAATCTCTGTTTACATTTTTTTAAACAATTTTATAAATTATAAACAATTTTTCCTGCCCGCGATGAATTTTTCTTTCTGGAACCTTTATTTTCAAAAAAATTTATTGATAATTATCATAAGGATAAATTTTTTTTAATTTCCTAGAGCAAATGCTACTAACTCGAGATATAAACGAGATTTTAACAAATAAGTAATATTTAAAGTAAACTTAATAATAATGAACTCTCTAAATTTGAATTAGTTAAAAATAACTAATTTGATAGCAAAAAGTCTGTCACTGATTCAAATAGTAATATTTTACTAATAAAATAGTTAAAAATGACTAATTATTAGTTAAATTCACTTTTAGGTTATGTAAAAATGACTGAAATCTGTAGTAACTAATTCAATTAGTAAAATTTGACTATTTTTTTAGTTATTTATTTACTTATAATTAGGAATTAACTACTAATAATTAGTTATTTTTTTACTAATTGCTGAAGCAAAAAGTGAGCCACGATTTTACTATAATAATTAGATATTTTTAACTAATTCAGATTTAGAGAGAAATTAAAAAAGTTTATAGTAAAAAACACTAAATATAGTTAATAGTAAATTAAAAATTAAAACTAGATTATTAAAACTAGATAGTACCAAGCTAGCATTAACATAGTTTTACTAGAATTGCAGCGTGCTGCAAAATCTAAATAAAAATTAAAATCTTATCTAGGAAACTGGATATATTTTTACTAATGTTTATCGTCTATTAATAAAACAGTTCTACTAATTGTTATTCGAATTCTACAAGAACAATTAGTTAACATTTACTATTTATTTCTGTAATTAATAAAACTGTAATTAGTAAATGTTTACTATTTATTAGTAAACACAAGGATTAAAAATTGTTAATTTAGTGCTAGTTTCTTACAAAAAATGTTGAAAAAAATTGATCGATACATAAATTGTAGAAAATAAAATTTCATCTTAAAACTTTAGAAATTTCATCGTAAATTATTTTTAAACAATTTTCACGGCAATATTAATATAGATCTACTAAATGAATATTATTTTTTTTTTCTTCAAGTTTTACCGAACTATTCAGTAACTTGCAACTGATTAAATTTCTTATTCTTGAAAAACTACTCTTTTGATTACTCTCTTACTTTTACCGAACTAAATTCAGTAAAATTTCAAAAATAAGTAGTTTTTCTGCAAAAAAATTCAATTCCAAAAATTAAATAGCATTGTCGCTGTAATTGGGCCAATAGTTTTTATCCCTACTGCAAATTTTCTGCTTTTACAAAAAATTTTTTTTATTCCTTGCCATAGTTGTGATCGAGAATATATTATTCGGAAATATTTATTTGCGGAAATTTGAATTTGATAAAAATATAATTAGGAAAACTAGACAGTACCAAGCTGGCATTAACATAGTTTTACTAGAATTGCAGCGCGTTGCAAAATCAAAAAATTAAAAGCTTGTCTAGGAAACTAGATAGACTCAAGATCGCACCAATCTAGCATTACTGTAAATAGCAACGCGAGGACAAAACTAGACTGGCATTAAATAGATCTAGACTGCCGCTACAATTTTCTACACGGGAGTTTTTAATTTCATTATTATTATTATTAAATTTACTTTAAATATTACTTATTTGTTAAAATTTCGTTTATATCTCGAGTTAGCAGCAGTTGGTTTAGGAAATTAAAAAAAATTTATCCTTATGATAATTATCAATATATTTTTTTGAAAATAAAGGGTCCACACCACGGAGAAAAGTGAGTTTGCTGTTATATGGATAGCGAATTTTTAGCTATTACAACTAATAATTAGCTGTTTTAGCAAAATAAATTAGCTATTTTAGCTAATTATTAGCTGCATTAGCTAACAATAATTGCTATCCATATAATAGCAATTAAGGTTAGCTAAGGTAGCTAAAAATTAGCTGAAATAGCAAACTATTTTTCTCCGTGCAGAAAGAAAAATTTATGGCCGGCAGGAAAAATTGCTTATAATTTATTAAATTGTTTAAAAAAATTTAAAGAGAGATTTTTTAATTTCATAAAATATTTTAATCTTTTTAGAAATTGTTTGGAATCAAAAAGCATTTATCCAGAAAGATTTCTCAACAGAATTATTACTGAAAAATAATTAAATTTCTTGTAAATAAATATAACAATTAACAAATTCACTGTTTTGACAGTTTTGACGTAAAAAGGTGTTTTCTTCTAGTAATTTATGAAAATTATAGTTATTTATAAAAATTGTTGCTGTAATTTATAAAAATATTGTAGTCAGAATCTCAATTGAAAATTATTATTTCGGTAATTTATGGAAGTTTTCAAGGTAATTAGTGGAAATTTATGCAGTAATTTATTGAAATTTTTGCAATAATTTATAAAAATATATTCCACATAAGTTACAAATAAAAATATAAGTCGCAAAAAAAATCATTTTGCAATAAAAAAAACCGAAAGTATTCTGATTTGAGAGAAAAACTTATGTTACTAGTGAAACTTCGCAAATCTGTTTCTATTTACCCTAACTGACTCTATAGTGGCATAATTGTATTTTTAAATAATTTAAAATTATCTTTTCAGTAATGATATTTACATTCTAATGTGATATCTTTATTTCTTACAAGTCAGTAATGTGACAGTTTAAAAACAATCATTCAAACTGTACATTTAATATGAATTAAAGAGAATTTAACGTTTCTTTTTAATACCCCTTTAATGGGTACTAACGTTTCAGAAAGCATTCAACATATTCAATCGATTATAATTTATAATCAAATGTATTATTTGTCTTATAGAGAGATCTGTCTTTACTACTTAACTTGACAAATCTCTAATTTTTCTAACTGACAACTTATCTTTACTACTTAATACTACAAAATACTGTTTTGACGTTTATATTTTGATGATAATTGTATAATTAAATATTCAATTAAAAATAATATTTTATTAACGTTAAAAAAATTTTTTTCTTGTGTTAAAAAAATTTTTCTTTCACGTTGTGGACTTCAACTTCGTTTTGATTTTGATAAATTGTAAATTTGTAGAATCAGTAATAAAACTTATTTCCAGTCAGGCCGAGGTAATTAAAAATTAAAAAATATTTAAGAAAATTCTTAGTTGTAGTTGTAAAATGAATGTTCAAGCCAGAAAAAACGATTAGAATTAGAGTTAAGGAACGAATATATAAAAAAAAATTCCTAAAAATTCAACTCATGAAAAATTACTGTTTTGTCCTGCTTTTACCGACCCGATTCAGTAAAATCTCAGGAATAAATTTTCTCAACGTGCAGTAAAAAGTGTCAGTGACGGAATTAATTTTCCACTTCTTTTCTTTTAGTTCGATAAAGACAAAAGAATAAGGTGTGACACACACACACACACACAGTGGAAGAACGAACAACAAATGGAATTTAACGTCTTTTATGATTTAAAAATTTTTTTAAGTGGATTCTCAGACATATATAGCCGAGAGCTATTGGAGCTCGTCTAGAGGAGGCATTATTTGCAAGAGAACATTAATAATACAGCTTTTACTTTGTACACCGTCGCATGAATAATGAATCGTGGGGGTAGGGTTTTTTTTTTTTTTCTTTTTCTTCTTTTTTGTTTAAATATCAGCGCATCTTTTAGCTGGGTTTTTTCTCGTTGCCTTATATTCCGTGAGCTGAGAGGAATCTTTTAAAGTAAGATTTTGTATTTATTTACATTTTTAGATATTTTTCCGTTTCTTTCTCCTGTTTTGAGAAATTATTTGCATTTCTTTTCAAAATTCACAAAAAAGAAAAAAACAAAAAGTAGTTGAAATCAGTTCAAGTCGAACGAGACGATTATAGAAATTGTTCAAATGAATAATTTTCAATACTACCGAAAAGTAGTAAAGTTTACGTTAAATCGAAAATAAGAAAAATTTAATTCGGTTGTAACGCTTAACTTTCAATTGAACAAAAGCAATTAAAAATCAAAATATTGCAGAAAGTGAATTTATCATTCGGTAGTATTAATATTAAAGGTGAAAGAATTTAACAATTATTCAATTATTAATTTAACAATTAATCAATTATTAATTAATTAATTAATTATTAATTAATTATTAATTATTATTGTTAAATTCTTTCACCTTTAAAAATCAAAATAGTTAAAAATACTTTTCACATTCATTGGTAAAATTTATTTCAAATAAACGACATGAAAATATGTTTCAGTGGAAAAAGTCACTTTTTGTTAATAATTAAAATATTTACATAGAATTTACAATTTATAAAAAGAAGTTTAAAATTTCCTTCAATCCATTATTGTTAAAATCTCATTTTAGAGACACATTTATTTTTCAACGATAAAATTTTATTCTCACTATTGAAAAATTGTTTTCCATTAAGAGGAAAAAGTTTTTTATTCGAGAATAATTTCTCAAAAAAGTTGAACAATTTCCAAACTTGAGTAAATTTATAATATTCGTAGTTGGCCCTGAGTTTATTGCCCTTTTCCATATCAGAAAATGAAATCGGAAGGATTCCAAGAGATTCAATAAATATCAAAAAAATACAGCTCTCTATTTGTGACAAAAACCAATTTTTGAACATTTATTAAGTAATCTTGAAAAATAAAAAATATATTCATAAAATTATTTAAAAGAACTGAATTACTGAAAGTAAAAAAAAACTAGTTGGGGAAAAAGTTTCTTTATGGTAACACAGATGGGAATAAAAAGAATAGAAATAATATCCGTAAAGAAATTGAGTAAAAAAAAACTGTCAGAGTATATTAAACAATAGAGAGAGGGGGGGGGAAATATTCACAGATTCACTCGGTTAGAAGTTGACTTATAAAAAAAAAACTTTCTCAATATATCTTTATGAACTTGGAAGCAGAGAAAAAAAAGAACAGAAAAGAGTTTAAAGAGATGGAAATCGAATGAGATAGATGTCAGGATTCGCTTTCCAAAGAAAGTTGAAGTAATTAAAAAAAAAAAAATATATCTCTCAATGTGTCCTTGTCGACATGACGCTTCGGTTCACAACGTTTTCACAAAGGTTCCGTTTTCAATAGAGAAGATTCGCGAGACCGTATCAAATTTGATGAATCTCGTCGTCATGCGAATGATCAGATTACGAATGGGATGAACGATCTTCAATCGTAGATATATTCTCAGCAATCTACTCAATGATGCTGTTTAAAGTCATTAATGAATGTGCAAATTAAAAATTCCCTTTTTTTCTTAATCATAGAACGTTATAATATTCTACAATGAAAATCGCGAACAAAAAAAATATCCTTCAATAGAGGTGCAAAATTTTTTTTTTCTTTTTTCCTCTTTTTTTGCTAACCGAAATATTGAGAATGAATTTTTTTTTGCCTCCAGTCGAGTACTCACAATTTTAAAATAACATAATTAGAATCTTTCAGTTTACGAATCTAAATGAATCACTTTTTTATTCAACGATTGAAATTGAAAATTTTTAAATAAAATCCGTGTTACTCAGTTTTAGTGATGATTTTACTATAAATATTAGAAATGATGGCTACTGTAAAGAGAAATTTTTTTTTCTTATGGTTATTCGTTGTTATTTTCGAAATTTGCTTTTCCAAATTTAATGAAAATTTTTTATTTTCACGGTAAATCGTTAGGTATTAAAATAACACCAAAAAGGATTAAAATAATCCAATTTAGTGTTATTTTAATCCATTTTGGTGTTATTTTAATACCTAACGATTTACCGTGTTCTTAAAAAATATAATTTTTCTCACGGTTTTTCATTAAATTCAATTATTTGAATAAAGTAAATGCCAAAATATTTCTAACAGCAACTTGAATTAAAATTCAAAATTTATTTCAATAAAAGTTGGAAAAATTTTCAATTGTTTCAAATTTTTTAAAAATATTTTCAGAAATAGAAGTATTTTTGAAAAATTTTTGTTTCATTTTTTCAAGAAACAATTTTTCGAAATTTCTAAATTAAATTTTATTTAAAACTTTAATACTTTTTGTTAAATAAAAATTTTAAAACTTATTCATATTTATTTTTCCCGAGGAATTTGAAATTTCAAATAATTTTAATGAAAAACCTCATGAAATATAATTATTTGAATTTCTAAAAATTGCAACTGTAATTCTTCCGAAATTCAATTATTTCTTTAGAATTTTCAAAAAAAATTATTGAAAAACTTTAATAATTTTTAAAGAAGAATAATGTTGTTAATAATTTTTTAAAATCAAAATTCTAATATTTTTAAACTTTTGCTTCCCTAAAATGATTAAGGATTAAGATTAAAAATTAAGATTAATTTAAAAACCATTTAAAAGTTAATTAATTCCTAAAATTCCTGTTATAACGGTTTAAATATTTAATTATTTTTTTAATTTTTAACTAAAATTTTTGTCAAAAGTACTGAAACAATATTTAATTTCGAAAAATTCATAAGAAAATTCTAAATGCTAGATTTCTCATCATTGAAAAAATTTTATTTATTTCAAACTTTTTCTATTTTTAACAACAATTGAACTTTATAGATTTTAAAGATAATTTAGGTTCGTAGAAAACTTTAATAATTCAAAATTCTTACAAAATTCGTTATAGTTTTTAATAAAAATATCATTCTTCATTAAAACTAATAATGGATTTATGGATGAATTTTACTTAAAATACTAAAAAAAAAATTTAATTTTCGAAAAATTATAAATAATTGCAAAAACTAAATTATGTTCAAAAGTTTTTTTAATATTCTCGTCGAAATTTCAATTATTTTAAAAATTGTTAACAAAATTTTTGGCAAAATTTAATTTTAAAACAATTTTTAATAAAATTCTTGACAAAAATTCAATTATTTTCAAAAATTTTCCCCAATTTCATATAAATTCTATTATTTACAAATTTTTTTATAAACCTCTTTTTTCCTAAAAATTTTATTAAAAATCGTCAAACGAAATCAATTATTTCGTATTATTATTAATGTGGTAAAAAATGAAATGTTATTTCAAAAACCTGGAAAATTTCCATTTTTTAAAACCTGAAAAATTCAGAAACTTTCAAATGATCAAATGCGTGACAATCCTGATCAAGTATTCAACAAATTTCTCAAGCAAAACAAATAAAGAAAAATATTTCTCCCCGAAAGTCAGAATAAGAATAATCGTAATATTTAAAATTACTAAATTTAAATTATTTCGAAAGTAACTGAAAATATTATGAAAAAATTGGGGTATCCAAAAATTGTTTTATAAAATAAAAATTTTTTTTTTTATTCATTTTTTATTGTTATTTCGATAATACAGTTTTTAACAAACAGAAATTCTGTAAATATTTTTTTCCAAAATAAATATCAAATTTCTTAATCAAAATTTGATTTACAACTTTTTTTCTACTTAAAACTTGTACTTTGTTTATAAATTGCCATTGATAAGCAGAAAATGTGCAAAAATATTTTCTAATTTTAATTTTCCAAACTGTTTTTTTTTATTTTTCTTTTAGAGAGAATGATTTTTTTCGACTATTTTGTGAAAAGATGCGAATAATCGAATTTTTCAAGATTTTTTTTAGTAAAATGCGACTGAAATTTTTCATGTTTTCAGAAAATTAAAATCAAAGGAAAAAGTTTTAGTCAAAAAAATGTTCTGTTAAGTTTATTTACAGATTGCTTTCAAATTTTTCAAAAAAAACATCAATATCTTCTTTTTTAAATAAATATTTAATTGTTATTTTTCCATAAGAATTAAAATTCTTCAAAAGATTTAAATTCAAACCTTTTTGAAATTAAATTACTTACAAAAATTGTTATAAAACATTAAGATGACCGAGTGAGAAAATCATTATTTTATATTATAAGATTTTATAAAAAAAACGAATTTGAAAATAATTGAATTTCTGGGATAAATTTTTTTATTTATAAAGATAATTAAAATTTTGACAATAATTTTATTAAAATTCTTTACAAATAATTGAATTACAGAGAAGAATTTTATTATTTATAAAAATAATTAAATTTTTGAACAAATTCTTTTTTAAATGTTTAAAAGTAATTGAATTTTGAAGAAGAATTTTGATATTTTTAAAAATAGTTGAAATTGTGGGAAGAATTAAAAAAAATTTGAAAATAATTGAATTTCTGCCATGAATTTTCTTATTTTTTAAAATAATTGAATTTTTCAAACAATTTTATCAGAAATTTTGAAAATAATTAAATTTCCATGATGAATTTTATTATTTATGAAGATAATGATAATTTTGACGAGAAATTTAAAAAAATTTTTGAAAATAATTGAATTTCTGCGAAGAATTTTATTATTTTTGAAAATAAATGAATTTCTAGGATGAATTTTATAATTTATTATTTATAAAAAAAATTACAAATATACAGAAATAAATAAATAATTGAAATTCTGACAAGAATTTTATTAAAATTCTTTGAAAATAATTTAATTACAGAGAAGAATCTTATTATTCATAAAGATAATTGAATTTTTGAACAGATTTTTTTTAAATGTTTAAAAGTAATTAAATTTTGCAGAAGAATTTTATTATTTATAAAGATAATTAAATTTTTGAACAGGTTTTTTTTTAAATGTTTAAAAGTAATTGAATTTTAAAGAAGAATTTTGATATTTTTAAAAATAGTTGAATTTTTGAACAGATTTTTTTTTTAAACGTTTAAAAGTAATTAAATTTTGAAGAAGAATTTTGATATTTATAAAGATAATTGAAATTCTGCGGATAATTTTATTACTTTTGAAAATAAATGAATTTGTAGGATGAATTTTATTATTTATAAAATTTTGAGGAGAAATTTAAAAAAATAAATTTTTATGCAATTGAATTTTTGCGAAGAACTTCATTATTTTTGAAAATAAATGAATTTTAGAAAAGAATTTTATTATTTATAAAGATAATTGAAATTATGACAGGCATTTTATTAAACTTTTTTAAGTAATTGAATTTTGGAAAAGAATTTGATTATTAATAAAAATAATTGAAATTTTGAACAGATTTTTTTTAAAAATGTTCAAAATACCTTATTAAATTTTTGCCATGCATTTTATTAAATTTTATTAAATATTATTCCAGATTGTTTGATGTTAAAGTATTTATTGGCAAGAAATGTGGTTTTTTACAATTTTGACAATTTCCTGTTTCCTTTTTGGCGTTTTTTTCCTAAAATTTCATGCGACTTTTTTCCGACTTTTTCGGAAATTTTATCCGACATTTCGTGACTTTTGTTGTGAATTTATGCGACTAAAGCGACTTTTTTTAAGTCTTAAAGACGATCCGAGCGCTGCATTAATAATTTTTGTTGATTAATAAAAATTATTTAATTAATTATTAATTAATTATTTAATTATTTGAAAAATAAAAATAATATTTCTATGTAAAATAAATAAATACCTATAATAATAAAAATTGTATATAAATACAATTTAAAAAGTAAGAATAAAAAAATTAAAATAATATTATCAAAACATATAGAAAAAAGAAAAGCATAATCGTGACTAACTTCAGGTGTGAACAGACTGAAGTGAATGAATGAATACGACGATTATTATAGTTAATTACATTAAACATTGTTATAATTTTCTTTCATCATTCTCATAGCTTTACGATAGATTAAACATTCTCCGTTTAATAAATGACTAATCAATATAATATGGTTTTTCATTAATAATTTATCGAATGAAAAGAAAAAAAATTCCTTTCATGAGAATAATGAAAGAAAATCGTTTCATAAATAATTATAAAAAAATTTTGTGCAAAGAGAAAGAAATGGCATTAAAATTGCTCTTTAAACTTACTTTTCAGACGCACCACCAGTTCTTCTCTACTCATTTATAGAGCAGACATTACAGCCTGGACCAGCAGTGTCGTTGAAGTGTTCAGCCGCAGGGAATCCCACCCCCCAAGTTTCCTGGGCTTTGGATGGTTTCCCTCTACCCACCAATGGAAGGTAATTCGTCGATCTCTCCTTTTTCGAGACTTATCTTAGAAGTAAAGTCCCTCTTTCTCAAATAAAGTGTCTCTCTGTGTGTGTATATATAGAGAGAGAGGAAAAATTGAAGAGAAAAAAAAGAAATACTCCCAAGAATATATATATACTATACACCCAAGAGAATTTCCGATTATTCTTTCGAACTGGAGGAAAAAAATACGAGCGACATAAAAACGAGATCTGGAATTTCTCGGTAGCCACAATTTATAATTAAAACGTAATTTCCGTCGACAGTATTCTTTGGTAGCATCTGGCTGCCGTTGAGGCGCGTTGCAATTTCATTTTCCAATTTCAATTTCGATGAGTGAGAAAAAAAAATGGAGGGAGATTGGGAATAAAAATATTTAGCTCGTATGAAACTGGTAACATATTGTGGAATAAATTTCGTATATTCTCTAATGGATTCTATAATTTTTGGTCCTTTTGTAATGTTTATTCAAGACGGATTTACTATAAATTGCATTCGTTGTGAATTTTTTCGACGAAGAGAAATTGAATCAAGTTGTCCAAATAGATGGGAATTTATAGATTTTGCTTCCTTAAAAGAAAGATAAGATAAAGATTAAATAAAGTAAAGTAAGTGTTTTAAAGTAAAGTAAAGCATTTTATAGTCAGGCATAGAATTTTTAATACGCACTGAAAAAGAAATTGATTTGATTCAAATAACCGATTATTTGACTATTATCAAATAAATATTTACGAGAATCAAATAATTTTTATTCGAATCAAATAAATTGTATTTGAGTCAAATATTTCAGTATTTGAAGCAAATATTATTTAATTGATTTAAATATTATTTAATTGATTCAAATATTATTTAATTGATTCAAATAAAAATTATTTGATTCAAGAAAATATTTATTTGATAATAGTCAAATAGTCGGTTATTTGAATCAAATAAATTTTTTTTCCAGTGATAGAATAAAATATATAAACTCTTAAAAAAATTTGAAAAAACAATTTTTTTTTATTAAATATTATCTATGTGCTTGTGATGCAATTTCGCACTCTTAAGCCCCAGATCACGTGGCCCTTCATTGACGCTAAAGTACCTTACAAGAGTTTCCTCAAGGAGTTTCGGGGTCGTATAACCATTCTTGAAACTTTGCCCTCTGCAATATCACGTAATTTTCAAGCGGTAATTGCAACCGTTACTGTTAACGTTACTCAATTTAACAAGTGGGGAAAATTAACGCTCCATCTTTTATGTGCATCGCAAATTTTAATTAATTAAACTCACATTTATTTCTTCAAGAATTCCCTGACAGTTGTGGATTACTCACCAGCGGGATTAATGTGTCGGGCAGACGAAAAATACGGCAGCACATTTAAATTGTCTTTTATTCTATACCTTATTGCAAAAAGGAAAATGTCACTTAAAGTTTCTCTTCTTCTTATTATTAAAAAGTAATTAACAAAAGATAAATAAATTGAAATTATTGAACAATTATCTTACCAAAAAACTAATAAATAAATAGACGAAGATCAAGTTATAGATTTTTGCCCTGACGATGTAGTAGAGTTAGGATTTTTTTATAATTAAATCAAATAGTCTGCATTCAAACTAAATGAATTGAATTTAAGAGAATACACTATTTAAAGCAAATATATAATTTAATTGAATAAAATAAAAAAAATATTCGATACAAAAAAATATTGACTTCATAACTTAATCAGGGTTGCCACAAATATTTAATTTTATTTTTCCCTGACTTTTTCCTGTTTTCCAGACAAAATTCTCACTTTTTCCCTGACCATAAAAAATAATCTGATTCACTCTAAAAATTATTAGATACTCAAAAAAAATGTTCTATTAAATTTATTTACTTTCATTAATTGTAAAATTATTCAAAAACATCAATAACTAAATTTTTAAATAAGTATTTAATTATTACTTTTCCACTGGAATTAAAATTCTTCAGAACATACAAATTCAAACCTTTTTGAAACTCAACAATTTATAAGAATATTATTAAAAAACATAAAGAAGGCGATCACCTTCTTCATGTTTTGTTATAATTTAAATAACCATCAAATTTTTCAACAATTTCATTATTTACAAAAATCCTAATAAAATCCTTCGCAAAAATTCAACTATTTTTAAAAGTAGTAAATTTTCCCAACAAAATTCAATTATTTGAAAAAATTGTAATAAAATTGGATGCAATAATTCAATTATTTTCATAAACAATAAATCGATCATTCGGTAATTTCATTTTTTTAATCAATTTTTATTAGAAAATTCTAGAAAAATTCAATTATTTAAATTGAGAAATAAATAATTTATTGTATAATTGAATGTTTGTTAAAATTGAATTCTCATAAAAAATTTTATTATCAAATTTTTAAATAATTAAATTCTTTTGTAAATTTTTAATAAAATTTTTAAGAATAATTACATTTTTCGAGGAATTTGATTGAAATATTGTATCCAAAATTAATTAAAATCCTGCGATAAGTTTTATTATTCATGAAAATAATTGAAAAAAATTTCCAAAAATGTTATTAAAATTTTTCTAAAATAATTGAATTTCGGTGAAGAATTTTATTATTTATAAAAACAATTCATTTCTTGTAAAGAACTTTGTAAAATTTTTGGTAAAAAATTGATCCATGCGACGAATTTTATAAAAATCTTTTTAAATAATTAATATTTTTCAAAAAATTTTATAAAATTTTGTATATTAAATAATTGAACTCACATTAAAATTTTATTATTTATGAAAATAATTGAAAGGAATTAATTCAAAGGAATTTATTAAAAATTTCATAAATTATTAAAGTTTTGTAAAATTTTAACAAGAATTTTATTCAAGTTTTTTAATTTATTTGAATTTGGAAGAAGAATTGTTTTATTTATAAAGATAATTAAAATTTTGACGAGAATTAAAAAAACAGTTTAAAACAATAATTGAATTTCTGCGAAGAATTTTATTACTTTTGAAAGTAATTTAATTCTTCCAACGAATTTTATTCAAGTTTAAAAAAATAATTGAATTTCGGTGAAGAATTTTACTATTTCTAAAAATAATTGAATTCTTGAAAAGAGCTTTGTTAAATTTTTTTAAATAACTCAACTCTTGCGACGAATTTTATAAAATTCTTTTTAAATAATTGATATTTTTCGAAAAATTATTTGAAATTTTTTATATTGAATAATTGAATTCCTGTGAAATTTTATTATTTATGAAAATAATTGGTATATTTAGAAAAAATTCATCAAAAATTTTGTAAATTATTAAATGACTGTGAAATTTTTCCAAGAATTTTATTAAAATTTTTAAAAATAATTGAATTTTGAAGAAGTATTATTTATAAAGATAATTGGAATTTTGACGACAATTTTTGAGAAAATTTTTGAACATAATTGAATTTTGGAGAAGAATTTTTTTATTTTTAAAGATATAATTGAAATGACGAGAATTTTTTTAAATTTTTAAATATAATTGAGTTTTGGAAAAGAATTGTATTATTTATAAAGATAATTGAATTTTTTCCAAAAATTTTATTAAAGCTTTTAAAAATAATTGAATTTCGAAGAAGAATCGTATTATTTATAAAGATAATTGAAATTTTGACGAGAATTTTTAAGAAAATTTTGAACATATTTGGATTTTGGAGAAGAATTGTATTATTTATAAAGATAATTGAAATTTTGACGAGAATTTTTTGAAAAATTTTGAACATAATTGAATTTTGGAGAAGAATTTTCTTATTTTTAAAGATATAATTGAAATTTTGACGAGAATTTTTTAAAAAAATTTGAACATAATTGAATTTTGGAGAAGAATTTTTTTATTTTTAATGATATAATTGAAATGACCAGAATTTTTTTAAATTTTTAAATATAATTGAGTTTTGGAAAAAAATTGTATTATTTATAAAGATAATTGAAATTTTTCCAAAAATTTTATTAAAGCTTTTAAAAATAATTGAATTTCAAAGAAGAATCTTATTATTTATAAAGATAATTGAAATTTTGAAGAGAATTTTTAAGAAAATTTTGAACATATTTGGATTTTGGAGAAGAATTTTTTTATTTTTAAAGATATAATTGAAATGACAAGAATTTATAAAAAATTTTGAATATAATTGAATTTCTGCGAAAAATGTTATTACTTTTGAAAATAATTTAATTTCTGTAATTATTTGTAACTTTTCCAAAATGAATTTTTTTATTATTTTTAATTAAAATTCTTTTATCAATCTAGTATTTATGAAAATTGTAAAAATTTAAAAATTATTCATTACATAATTTATAAGTCATAATTTTATTATAGTTCTTAAAACATTAAGTTATTTAAAAAGAAATTATTGTCTGAAATAGAAAAAATTCACGGTTTTGTATTAAAATTCGTGGTTATTTTTATAGTTCACAAGGCAAACAAAAAAACATAAAAATTTAGAGTTTTTTCATGAATTTTTGAAATTCGATTTTTTCCAGTACTTTTCCTAAAAATCCCTGACTTTTTCCTGACCAATTTTACTTTCCCTGACTATTGCCTGAATTCCCTGATCAGCGGCAACCCTGTTAATTTATTTGAATAAATTGAAAAAATGTTCAGCTTGTAATTGTAAATTAAAGATTATTGCTAATTGTGTCGATAAACAATTTTGCTTTATAGATTTGTTATAGGTCAGTACGTCACAGTTCATGGTGATGTCATTTCGCATGTCAATATCAGTCACGTTATGGTGGAAGATGGTGGTGAATATTCATGCACAGCTGAAAATCGAGCGGGTAAAGTGACGCATTCTGCACGACTCAATGTCTACGGTAAATATTTATACATATATACTCCATACCTATATATACATATATATATAAATTTTTTAAAAATTCTTAATTAAAAATAATTTTCTTCCTCAATAAAAAGAATATTGCAATCCTTTTATTTTCTCTCTTATATTTTAAAACACGCGACGAGACTCAGGTGCTTTAAGTATTTTCATTTTCCCCGTAGTGCTTCAATATTGTTTTATCATCCTTTACTTGGATTGACTTTAAATTTTTTCCATCAATTTTTTTCTGTTTAAGAATACGACCCATTAACTTTGCTTTTTATACTGGGAAATTCGCTTTTTTTAATAGTAAACTATACAAGGCGTTTGCGTTTCCTACAATATCGTTATAAAACTTTTTCATTTTCCATCCATTTAAGCTCTCATGAGACTCGCGAGTCTCTATTTTTCAATCTGCGACTATGTAGAGGTTAAAATTGTTCTCTAGTAAACAAAAAATTATTTGTTTTTCTAAACGTACGATTATTTATTATTGCACCTGAAGCCACAATTAATAAACTGTACTTAACAAAAATTAAGGTCCTTGAAAAATATCAAAAAATAATTATTTTATTACATTGGAAATTAGTTATTATTATTTCACTAAATAGAAAATGATTTATTTTTATTTTCGCTAAAAAGAAAATAATTTATACCTTTAAGGTATAAATATTATTATTATTTATTTATTTATTATTATTTCAAAAATAAGCCTTCCAACATCATTTTAATATTAAGTGTTTTGAAGGTTAAATATATACTGTAATCAATTTTGGGGTTTTTGTTGAAAAATTCCTTTTAAATTTAATTTCTCCAACTTATTAAACTTTTAATATTATTCATTTATAATTTAATGAATTGTGTATTTAATAACTTTTTTTATAACTATTTTATCTTTTCAAAAATAACTAATATTATATTTTTTTATATTGAACGAAAAAAAAAATTTAATGGATTTTTTAATTTATCATTTTAAGATCAAAATTGATATTTTCTGTAAAAATTTTTTATTTATAATTATAATTTTGTAATTTATCTAATTTTCTATTTAAGGAATTTCATTCAAAAAGGATGAAAAGTTTGTAAATTGTACGATATAATTTGGAAACTTTTAGAGAAATTACAAATGATTGCAGAAATTCAATTATTTTTAAAAGTTGTAAAATTCTTCGCAAAAATTCAATTATGTTAAAAAATTTTTTTAAATTCTCGTCAAAATTTCAATTATCTTTAAAAATATTAAAATTCTTCTTCAAAATTCAAATATTAAAATAAAAACTGAAAAACACTGTCAACATTTCAATTATCTATATAAATAAGTAGCAAAATTCTTCAACAAAATTCAATTATTTTCAAAAATGGTATTAAAATTCATTAAAAAATTTCAATTATTTTCATAATTAACAATATTTATCACTTTAATTCAATTATTTTCTAATGTAACAAAATTCAATTATTTTCAAAAATTACCAAAAGAATTTAATTATTTAAAAATTAATTTCATTTATCTTATATTATAATAATTGAATTCTTTTGAAGAATTTCATTAAAATTTTAAGAACAATTGAATGTGGGAAATTTTTTTAAAATTGTCTTAAAAACAATTGAATTTCTACCAAAAAAAGTTTTATCAAAATTTTTTAAAATGTTTGAATTTCTGCTAAAATTCTAATATTTTTAAAATAATTGAATTCTTGCGAAAAATTTTAATAAAATTTCTGAAAGTAATTAAAGATCTAAGAATTTTCCACTGCAAAATTTGAATTTTTTTCAAAAGTAAAAATATTTTTTGCAAAAATTAAATATTCTTCAATATCCATTATTTATATAAAATTTACCAAAAAATTTAATTATTTAAAAAAAATTTAATAAAATTCTACAAAAAGTTTTAATTATTTTCAAAAAATAATAATAATTTCACAAGAATTTCATTAATAACAAATTTTTTAAATAAATTTTTTCGCAATCATTCAACTATTTTCATAATTAATAAAATTTTACCGGGATTCAATTATTTTCGTAAGTAACAAAATTCTTTTTAGGAATTTAATTATTTTTAATAGAATTTTAATCGAATTCCTCGAAAAAATCTTTAAAAATTTTATTAAAATTTGTCCAAAGAATTTAATTGTTTAAAAATTAATTTCAGTCAACTTTGATTATAATAATTGAATTCTTTCGAAGAATTTCATTAAAATTTTTAAAATAAATGAATTTGGAAAATTTTTTAAAATTGTTTTAAAAGCAATTGAATTTCTACGAAAAAAAGTTTTATCAAAACTTTTTAAAATATTTGAATTTCTGCTAAAATTCTAATATATTTAAAATAATTGAATTCTTGCGAAGAATTTTATTAAGACTATTAAAAATAATTGATTCCCTGCAAAGATTTTTATTATTTTACGAAAATATTTAAATTCTTGCGACAAATTTTATTAAAATTTCTGACAGTAATTAAAGATCTGCTACGAATTTTGTTATTTTTAATTTATGCCAAGAATTTTATTAAAATTTTCTAAAATAATTACATTTCTGTTAATTTTCTATAAGAATTTAATTATTTTTAAAAATTCTAATAAAATTCTTCGCAAGAATTGAATTATTTTCATAAATAATAAAATTCAATGCAGAATTTGAATTATTTTTTAATACAATTTTAATCGAATTTCTCTAAAAATGTAATTATTCTTAAAAATTTTATTAAAATTCGTTAATAGAATTCAAGTATTTGATAATTTGTTGATAACAATTTTTTATGGGAATTGAATTTTAAAAAACGTTCAATTATTCAATAAATTATTTAATTGCGTATTATTTTTATTTTAATAATTGAATTCTAGTAGATTATTCTAATAAAATTTGAATTTTATTTAATAAAAATGAATTTCAGTTAAAATTTTAGATAAGCACTGAATATTAAAAGCAATATAGCGTGAATTTAAAAAAATAATTCAATTTTGTAATGAATTTTTTTGAAAAAGTTTAATTGAGTTTTTTTATACTATTTTCAGTTTCTATTTTGTATTATTTATTTAATAAATGAATTTAACTAATAATTGAAATTTTGTAAAATTAAATATTGTAAGTAAATGAATTTGAAAATTGTCAAAGAACTATTTCGAAAATTCTGAAAAAAAATCGATATAGAGAAGAATTTTAGATAAAAGTTCTGAAAAATAATTGAATTGATAATGATTAGAATTATTATAAATTATTTTTGTTAATAATTAATATTAGTTATTATAAAACGTGAAAAATTGAATTTCTAGTTTTAAGTAAAATGTTCTCTTATATTTGATTCGGCCTGATTCTATTTTTGTCAGTTGGTTCCACGGTAAATCGTTAGGTATTAAAATAACACCAAAATGGATTAAAATAACACTAAATTGGATTATTTTAATCCTTTTTGGTGTTATTTTAATACCTAATGATTTACCGTGTCGCAAATGGTCCGTAATTTTTAATTTTTGGTCCGTAAAGTCCGTGTTTTTAAATACTTTCACTGCTTCGAGCCCTGTCTGTATCAAAATGAGTTGACAGTAAATTTCAAGTGGTTTAAAATGAACCTGTTCTGTGTAAAATGTCATATTAGGTTAGATTTTTAAATAAAATGACAGATTTTACATTTATTATGTTGGTAGTTCGTGACTAAATTAATTAGTTTATTACTTAGTTGGTAATCGATGGCTTGGTTTTTTTGTAAAATAAAATTGAAGTCAAAGTAAGAACAATCACTAAAATGGATTATTTAAACCCTTTTTGTATTATTTTAATCCTTTTTGTATTAATTTAATCCTTTTTGTATTATTTTAATCCTTTTTGTATTAATTTAATCCTTTTAGTATTCTTTTAATCCTTTTTGTATTAATTTAATCATTTTTGTATTATTTTAATCTTTTTTGTATTATTTTAATCCTTTTTGTATTATTTTAATCCTTTTTGTATTATTTTAATCCTTTTAGTATTAATTTAATCCTTTTTGTATTATTTTAATCCTTTTAGTATTAATTTAATCCTTTTTGTATTATTTTAATCCTTTTAGTATTAATTTAATCCTTTTTGTATTATTTTAATCCTTTTTGTATTATTTTAATCCTTTTTGTATTAATTTAATCATTTTTGTATTATTTTAACCTTTTTTGTATTATTTTAATCCTTTTTGTATTAATTTAATCATTTTTGTATTATTTTAACCTTTTTTGTATTAATTTAATCCTTTTTGTATTATTTTAATCCTTTTTGTATTATTTTAATCATTTTTTTGATTATTTTAATCCTTTTTGGTGTTAAATTAATCCTTTTTGGTGTTAAATTCGTCTGCAACGTTTCTTAATACCTCACAATTTACAATGAAGTGTATCGGCAATGTACTCCTTTTTTACGGTTTCAAATGTTTAAAATATATTTTTTTTTTCTTAACTTTCGACAGGTCTTCCGTACATTCGCCTCATTCCAAAAGTAACAGCCGTGGCGGGTGAAACTCTCCGTCTAAAGTGCCCGGTCGCTGGCTATCCGATCGAAGAGATAAAATGGGAACGAGCCGGACGAGAACTGCCGGACGACCTTCGCCACAAGGTCCTTCAAGATGGAACCCTAACCATCTCCAGCGTCCACAAGGAAATCGACACCGGCTCCTACACATGTTGGGCCCGCAATAAGCAAGGACACAGCGCCCGAAGAACCGGTGAAGTCGCCGTAATCGGTAAGATCTCTCATTCATTTTCAAAGTCTCAATTTATTTTCAGATCCCCCCACCACCACCACAATGATATGGTCTCCAGAGCAGATTTTGCAGAATTCGAAGATCGTCTTTTCAGAAAATCAAGTTCGCACTAAACGGACAAAATTCAATTGGAGAGTGGATAGTGGATAGAAAATAAAACCGAAAGGGGAAAAAAAGTGACATTCGGAGACCGTAGCCAAATTCGGACATTATGCTCATAATGTGCTCACAAGGTGTTCTTATTGTTAAATTTCAGTTCCTCCCAAAATTAGCCCATTCACGGCAGATCGAGATCTGCATTTGGGCGAGCGAACGACATTAACGTGCTCAGTGACAAGGGGCGATCTTCCACTGTCGATATCGTGGCTAAAAGATGGCCGCTCAATGGGACCATCGGAACGTGTCACCATCACCAATATGGAGCAGTTCAGTAGCATACTGATGATTGAAAGTTTATCTCCAGATCACAATGGCAACTACTCGTGTGTGGCTCGTAATATGGCCGCTGAGGTATCGCACACGCAGCGGCTTGTGGTTCATGGTAATCCTCCTTTAGGCCCCGAAAATTAAAGCCCGACACCCTCGCCGCCAATTATTATTATTATTATACATATTGTTGCCAAGTGAAAATGCCTTTTCAAACGCATATATATATTTATATATATATTTATATATATTTATATATATTTATATATATTTATATATATTATCTCTTTTGAATCTTATACTTCTTATACATATATATTTATTATAATTAATATTAAGAGAGCATTCGAGTCAAATGCAGTCGAAAAAATCACTTTTCGATACAAACAATGAAAGAATAACAAATAACGAAAAAGAAAAAGATTCTCTAAAAATATTTTAAATGAGAATAATAATTATACTCGTTTTATTCACTTCACAAAATTGACAAAAATTCCATTCCATATTCGTTATTTTCCTAACTTTTTCCTAATTTTCATCAAAGATATTTATACTTTTTTCTTATCCTGATAATAAATTGAATTTATGCTACGAATTTTATTATTCATGCAAGAATTTTAAAAAAATATTTGAAAATAATTGAATTTTCAATGATACATGTTGTTATTTATAATAAAAATTGAATTTTTCAGAAGAATTTTATTATTTACAAAAATAATTGATTTCTTTAGGCAAATTTTGTTATTTCTGAAAATAATTGAGTTTTCTTGAAATATTTTATTATTCATTAAAATAATTAAATTCTTGCGAAGAATTTTTTTCTAAATTTGGAAAATAATTGAATTTTTGGAAAGAATTTTTAAAAAATTTTTGAAAAATAATTTAATTTTTCTGAAAAATTTTCTAAATTTTGAGAAAAATTGAATTTTTTGAAGAATTTACATTTTTTCTAAGGATTTTATAATTTATGAAAATAATTTAATTCTTTCAAAGAATTTTATTAATTAGGTAAATGATTAAATTCTTGCGTCCAATTTGATTAAAATTGATGAAAATAATTGAATTTTTTCCTAGAATTTTATCATAAATTTTTTTGAATAATTGAATTCTGTTTGGTTATTTTATAAAAATAGTAGATATTGAAAATCATTGAAATGTGAAAAGTTTTTAAAGATGTTTAAATTTTACAAAGAATTCTATTGAAAAATTTGGCAATAATTGAATGTTGGTTGGAAATTTTATTAAATTTTTTTGAAAATAATTGGATTTTCCAAAAAAACATTTTATTATTTTTGAAAATAATTGAATTCTTGCGATCGATTTATTCGAATTTTTTAAAATAATGGAATTTCCAAGAAGAAATTTATTAAATTTAATAATAATTGAATTATTGTGATGAATATTTTTATTTATGAAAATAATTTAATTTTGTAAAGAATTTTATTGAAATACCTCAAAATCATTGAATTTTCGGGATTTTTGTGGGTTATTATCAATTTGTAATGTCAAAAAGAAACCAAAAAAACTCGTTTTATTCACTTCCCAAAATTGACAAAAATTACATTCCATATTTTTTATTTTCCTAACTTTTTCCTAATTTTCATCAAAAATATTTACTTTTTTCTTATCCTGCGAATAAATTGAGTTTATGCTACGAATTTTATTATTCGTGAAAGAATTTTAAATAATTTAATTCTTGCGAAGAATTTTAAAAAAATATTTGAATATATAATTGAATTTTTCAGAAGAATTTTATTATTTACAAAAATAATTGATTTCTTTAGGCAAATTTTGTTATTTGTGAAAATAATTGAATTTTCTTGAAATATTTTATTATTTATTAAAATAATTAAATTTTTGCGAAGAATTTTTAAAAAAATTTTGAAAATAATTTTGAAAATTTTCTGAAGAATTTTATAAATTTTAAGAAAAATTGACTTTTTTTTAGAATTTCATAATTTCTGAAAATAGTTAAATTTTTTTGGAATATTTTTCTATTTTTTTTAAAATAATTTAATTATTGGGAAGACTTTTTTTTAAATTCGGAAAATAATTGAATTCTTGGGAAGAATTTTAAAAAAATATTTAAATATAATTAAATTTTTCAGATGAATTTTATTATTTACAAAAATAATTGATTTCTTTAGGCAAATTTTGTTATTTGTGAAAATAATTGAATTTTTTTGAAATATTTTATTATTTATTAAAATAATTAAATTTTTGCGAAGAATTTTTAAAAAAATTTTGAAAATAATTGAAATTTTCTGAAGAATTTTATAAATTTTAAGAAAAATTGACTTTTTTTTAGAATTTCATAATTTCTGAAAATAGTTAAATTTTTTTGGAATATTATTCTATTTTTTTAAAAATAATTGAATTATTGCGAAGATTTTTTTTTAAATTTGGAAAATAATTGAATTCTTGGGAAGAATTTTAAAAAAGAATTTGGAAAATAATTGAATTTTTCTGAAAAATTTTATAAATTTGGAAAATAATTGAATTTTTCTGAAAAATTTTATAAATTTTGAGAAAAATTGAATTTTTTGAACAATTACCTTTTTTCTAAAGATTTTGTAATTTATAGAAATAATTGAATTTTTTCGAGAAGTTTTATTAATAATTGATGAAAAAATAATTTAATTACTTTCGAAGAATTTTATTAATTAGGTAAATGATTAAATTCTTGCGACGTATTTTATTAAAATTGATTAAAATAATTGAATTTTTTCCTACAATTTTATCATAAATTTTTTTGAATAATTGAATTCTGTTTGGTTATTTTATAAAAATAGTAGCTATTAAAAATCATTGAAATTTGAAAAGTTTTTAAAGATAATTAAATTTTATAAAGAATTCTAATAAAAAATTTGTCAATAATTGAATGTCGGTGGGAAATTTTATTAAATTTTTTTGAAAATAATTGGATTTTCCAAAAAAACATTTTATTATTTATGAAAATAATTGAATTCTCGCGCACGATTAATTAGAATTTTTTAAAATAATGGAATTTCCAAGAAGAAATTTGTTACTTTTAATAATAATTGAATTATTATATTTATTTTAAAGTTTAAAAAATATAATATATTTTCAAATTTTAATTCTAATTAGTTTTTCATTTATGTATCATAATAAGTATTCGGGTAATCTGTTTGCAATTTAAAATTAATTATTTCCGTTTTCCGTTTGTTTTCTATTATATTTGATAATTTCTCCTTTTAATGTTTTGATTTTAAATATTAAAATTTAATGGAATTCAAATTTAATGCTTTGAAGATTAAATAAATACGAAACATTAATTAAATCAAATTGTTTTTAGCTAGAAATATATTCCTTTTTAAATATTATTTCCTTTACAATTTCCAGTCGAAAATAATATTAAAAACTTATAAATTTTTCTAAAATAAATAAATTTCTTACGAGAAGTGCAATTACAATCTAAAAATCAGTTAATTTTCAAGATAAATTTAAATAATATATTAAAAATATTTAAATTTCTATAAAGTGTTGTAATAAAAATTTTTTAAAATAATTGAAATTATGCAAATAATGTTATTGGTAATAATATTAAATTGAATACTTTCGAGACATTTTATTTCAATTTTTTTATTTTTAATCAGAAAGGTTTTTCGAGAAATGTTAATTATAAAAAAAATTAAATCTTGCTAAAAATTTAATTTAAATGATTTAATTAAAATGATACTCAAAGTAACCGGATTTTTAAAAATAATTTTACCAACATTTTGTAAAATAATAAAATTTCTGCAAAGAATTTGATTATTTAGAAAAATAAATAAATTTTAACAAATTTTTTGAGTGACTTTTTTTCTTATAAGGAATTTTAATGAAATTTTTCAAAATAATTAAATTTTTTGCCAAATATTTAATTAGAAACTACATAATATGTTAATTTTTACGAGAATTTGAAATCAAATTATATCAAAAGTATGTAAATTCATATAATAAAATTTAATGGAAATTTTTGAAAATAACGGACATTCTGCAAATAATGTTAAAATTAACATTTTCTTTAAATAATTGAATTCTTTCGAAACATTTTACTTCAATTTTTTCAAATAAAGGAGTTTTTTGAAGAAATGCTATTGTATCATAAAAATAATGTAAACGTCGATAAGAATTTAATTAAAATTATAATTAAAAATGAGTGAATTCTTATAAACAATTTTATCAACATTTTTTTTTAAATTGAATTGAATTTTTGCAAAGAATGTGATTCATTAGGAAAAGAATTAAATTTTATCGAAGTATTAAATAAAATTTTTTTATCAAGAATTTTATAGAAATTTTTTTAAAAAATAACATTTTTTTGAAGAATCTTATAAAAATTCTTTAAAACAATTATAAATTACGGCAAAAACTTTCATAAATTATAAAAATAATTTAAATCTTGCTAACAATTTCATAAAAGTTTGCAAAAAATTAATATTCTTTTAGGAATTTAATTAAAATTGTGTTGGAAATATTGCAATGTTCATGAAGAATTTCATTATAATTTTATAAAATAATTACAGCAATGAATTTTATAGAATAATTAGAACTAATTGATTTCATTAAAAGAATTTTCTTGAAAATTGAAAAAATAATTAAATATTTTTGAAAAATTTTTTAAAAATGTATTAAAAAGAATTAAATTTATGCCAAAACTGTTCTTATTAATGAAAAAAGTGGATTGTTTTCATATATTTCTATGAATTTTTTTTTTAAATAATTATGTTTCATTACTCATTTTAATTCTAAATATCGATAGAAATTGATATTTATGAAGAATTGTTCTCAATTTTTAAAAATAATCGTCCCGTTTTCATAATAATTGTAAATAAATATTTAATTAATGAATTTCATTGAAATTTTTAGGAAATTATAAAATTTCTTTTTAGAATTTCATTAAAATATTAAAAATAATTAAAGTCTTTCGAAGAATTTTTGTATTTCGTTTTTAATATACTTAGATTTGTTAATAATTGTAATAAATAATTTTATTATTAAATTTTAATTTAATAATAAAATTTTTTAAATTATTGAAAAAATATATTCTATTTAATAAGTTTGTTAGATTTTTTGAATCTAAATATTAAGATTAGTAAATAATTAGATTCATTGAAAAAATTGGGTTGCATTTTATGAAAATATTGTTTTTTAAATAATTTTCATTGAAAATTTAAAAAATAGTTCTATTAGAGAGAAAAAATTTCCTTGTACCTCTAAAACTAATCGTGTCTGATTGTAAAAAAAAATTTTATTATTTAATTTTATTAAACAAATTTTGGACATAATTAAGTTCTTCCCAGAATTTTATTGCAATTTTTAAAAATAACTGAATTTTTTCGACAAAAAAATTATTAAAAATTATTTTATTTATTATTTTATTTTATTATAATTGTAATTATTAAAATTATTAAAATTATTTTATTATTAAATTATTATTAAATTATTTTACTATTTTATTTTATTATAATTGTAATTGTTAAAATTATTAAAATTATTTTATTATTAAATTATTATTAAATTATTTTACTATTTTATTTTATTATAATTGTAATTATTAAAATTATTAAAATTATTTTATTATTAAATTATTATTAAATTATTTTACTATTTTATTTTTTTAGAAAAATTGAACTTAAAATAATTGAATTCATACGCAGATATATTTGTTACCTATGAAAATAATTAAGTTACTGTGAAACATTTTATCAACGTTTTTTAGACCTGTCTTTTCCTATATGTAAATAAATTATTTTAGAATTTTCATTAATATACCTTCTTATATAAATCCAAATTGGAAAAATTTCGTGTCAAATAATTCAAGAAACGAGAAAAACGATTTTTCCGACATATTTCTCCGAAATATTGACTCGAATGTTACCTTAAAGAATTGGCTCTTTTCTAAGCGTTACATGGAAGGAAATTATATAACCCTTTTGCATGTTAAGATTCTTTAGTTTGCCTGATAATTGATTATCTGTGAATTAATATGGGAAAGCAATTTTGAGCCTGATAATGCTTCTATAGAACTTAGACAATGTGTACATAAGTCTTTGCATCTTTTGTCAAATTACACCGACAATTTATTTCTCGTTCTTCAATTTTTCAATATATCCGAAATTATATATTGAATGTCTTTATAATTATATCTTTATACATTATAAACCATTTTTTCTCTATTCGATTGTTTAGTTGAACGCATGTTTGTTTTTTGAATACGAAAATTCGAATAATATATAGTTCTCTTTCGTTCCCGACAAAAAAATTTGCGGATTTTTTCAAATTTCAATTTTTCTTTTTCTCTCATGTTATACAGCTACGGAATGTATTTATTTTGACAAAAAAAAATTATTTTTTTATTTTCAATACAAAAAAATCAAAATTTCATTTCATTTTTTTATGATAAATTCTTATACTTCGGGTGAAGAAAATTTCATTCTGCTTTTTTGAATTTTTCTTTTGGAAATTAAAAATAAAAGAAATTTTACTTCCATGTAACGCTGGCCTTTTTTGTGTATATATATACAAATGCAATTGTATGTGTATACATTTTTATAAGCAAATACAGTCACGTTATTACTGAAAAAAATTCGGGCGAAATGAGTAAAAAAAATTAAATTAAATTAGTAAAAAAATTGTAACTAGTAGTAAAATTGCATTTTACTGTTGCATTTTACTGTTACATTTAGTGTTATTTTATCAATTTTAAACGAATTGATACCAGAAATGTGAAAATGAAAAAATGAAAAATTTCGAAAAAAAACCTAAATTTTGTAGGAAATAAATTTGATCCGCACTTTAGTATCAATTTTGTATTTTAAAACGAATATTTTTACTCGACTGTAAATGTTTTTTAAGTAAAAAATCACGTGACTTGATTTCTTGCATGATTCAATCCATCTTGATCTTTTTAGAGCTAATGAGCTAGAAACCTCATTGTATTGTCCTCTTTGTCTATCAAATATCAATTCAATTTTCAATTGATTCTATTTTGAATATAACGGTCAATGTCCGTTGAAAAAATAAACAAATAAATTTTAATTGACAAAATCAAAAAATTGTTTTAATGTTTATTAAAATATTAAAAATTAAAAATAAAGGTAAATTAAATGGGTCAAACCATTTTGTTTCAACTAAAGTGGTTGCCGACTAATTTTAAAAAATTGTAATATTCTACAGGAATATACTGATGTTACTAGAATTAGAAAATAAAAAGATTTTTTTTAAATTATTTTATGTTTTTTGTAAAATATGAATTTTAAATATTAGAAATGATGAAAACTGTCAATTTTCTGACAGTGGAAAATAATTCAAAAGAAATACATTTGAGTAGAAAAATATAATAAAAATTTTTGGCGTTTGTTGAGAATGTGTCTAAATTTATTATTGTAAATTGATACAACCATTTCAAAATATAAAATAATAAATAAAATAAATTATTCCAAAGTTCATCATTAAATTAACCTTTTTTGGGATTTTTATTAACAAATAATGAGGAAATTGGATTATAAAATTAGGTAAAAATTTACGGAATATTAAGAAATTGTAATGAACTTTCAGTTTTTGATAAAAGTTTTTTTCCATTTTCTCGAAAAATAAAAAATTTGTGTAAAATAAAACTGCTCCTTTTGCCCATTTTCACGATTTTCAAGCGTGTTTAACTTTTTTGGAGAAAATCGGAAAAATATGGGATTTTCATAAACAATTAAATTTAAAAATTAAAATTAAAAATTAAATCACACATTACATGATTTTCACTTTGAATCCCGGGCCTAGTTTAAAAACTATAAATTTTTTAAAAATAGTATATTTTTAACGGTTAATGAATGTAATTTTTATAAAGCTGAAGTTAGATTAGTATTGACAATAATAATAAACCAACTTCAACTTTATAAAAATTACATTCATTAACCCTTAAAAATAAATTAAATTACTATAATAAACTAAATTAAAAATAAATTTTTCTAACAATTTACTTAAAATTATTTTAAAAATAACTAAAAGTCTTGCAACGAATTTTTATTGCATTTCTTTGAAATAATTTAAATCCTGTAAAGAATTTTATTCTTTATATAAAAATATTTGAATTCTTGCAACGAATTTCATTAAAAAATTTTGAATAAAATTTTCTAAATTAAAAATAAACTTTTTCTAACAATTTACTTAAAACTGTTTTAAAAATAATTGAAATCCTGTGAAGAATTTTATTTAAAAAAAAGGAATTAAATTCTTGTAACGAATTTTTATTACATTTTTTTTTATAATTGAAATCCTGTAATGAATTTTATTATTTATACAAAAATTATTGAATTCTACAAAGCAACGAATTTCACTACATTCTTTTTAAATAATTGAAATCTTTGGAAAAATTTTATTAAAATAGTAGATTTTGAAGATATTTGAATTACCCTTAAAAATAAATTAAATTACTATAATAAACTAAACCAAAAATAAATTTTTCTAACAATTTACTTAAAATTATTTTAAAAATAATTAAAAGTCTTGCAACGAAATTATATTGCATTTCTTTGAAATAATTTAAATCCTGTAAAGAATTTTATTCTTTATTTAAAAATATTTGAATTCCTGCAACGAATTTCATTAAAAAAAATTTAAGCAAATTTTCTAAATTAAAAATAAACTTTTTTTAACAATTTACTTAAAACTGTTTTAAAAATAATTGAAGTCCTGTGAAAAATTTTATTATTAAAAAATGAATTGAATTCTTATAACCAATTTTTTATTACATTTTTTTTAATAATTGAAATCCTGTAATGAATTTTATTATTCATACAAAAATTATTGAATTCTACAAAGCAACGAATTTCACTTCATTCTTTTTAAATAATTGAAATCTTCTGAAAAATTTTATTAAAATAGTAGATTTTTATTTGAATTTTAACTAAGAATTTTATTATTTTGTGAAATGTAATTGAATTGCTACAAAAAATGTTTGGAAATAATTGAATAGTAAATTTTCAAAACCTGATAAATTTAAATTTGGTCACTTCGAGAAATTTAAACAAATGACAATTCTCACATAACCATTAAAATTATCTTTAATGTAGAAAAAATGTAGTAAATTATTCATTTTTTGTTATTTTTTCTATTTAAAATGCTATGTTTGTAATTAAATTCTAGTAATAGGAAATTTACAGGTTTTAATAATTTTTTCCAATAAAACGATAGAAATTAAAAATCATCAAGGTTAGGCCAAAAAATTTTTTAAACTGAAAATTCTTTATTGATAAATTTTTTTCTTAAATTGAAAAGTTATAAATGGATTTTTAAAGATTTTAATATTTTAAATATGTGTTTATCTGAATTTTTTTAAAAATGGATTCATCAACTTTTGAAAAATTGCTCCTCACTTACATTCATTAACCCTTAAAAATAGACTATTTTCAAAAAATTTTAAATTTTTAAACTACGCCCGGGACCAAAGTGAAAATTATAACTTGTGTTTAATTAGTGATAATTTAATTATTTATGAAAATCCCATATTTTTCCAAATTTCTCCAAAGAAGTTAAAACACACTTGAAAATCGTGAAAATAGGCAAAGTAGCAGTTTTATTTTACACAAATTTTTTATTTTTCGGGAAAATGGAAAAAAACTTTTATCAAAAACTGAAAGTTCATCACAATGTCTTAAAATTCCGTAACATTTTACCTAATTTTATAATCACATTTCCTCAATATTTTTTAATAAAAATCCCAAAAATAGGTTAATTTAATGATAAACTTTGGAACAATATTTTATTCATTATTTTATATTTTTAAATGGTTATATCAATTTACAATAATAAATTTAGACATATTCTCAACAAATGCCAATAATTTTGATTATATTTTTCTACTAAATTGTATTTCCTTTGAATTATTTTCTACTGTCAGAAAATTGACAGTTTTCATCATTTCTAATATTTAAAATTCATATTTTTCAAAGAATATAAAATTATTTTTAAAAAATCTTTTTATTTTCTAATTCTAGTAACATCAGTATAATTCCTGTAGAATATTACAATTTTTTAAAATTAGTCGGCGACCACTTTAGTTGAAATAAAATGGTTTGACCCAAATTAAAAAAAGGAATACTAAATCAATAAACTTAAAAATGTATCAATGTACAAAGTCAATGTACTTAAAAACAGAACATTAAATAAACTCAGTAGAATTTGCTTTTTTCTGTTTGAAATTTGGAAAAAAGAATGTAATGAAAAATGAAAGGACAATGGAGACGTTCTGAAATATCAAGACCGCTTGACCTTGAGTGATTGAATTTAATTGAATGAATGGAGATTTATATGTTTATAAAGAAGGCGGCAGGGCTTTTGTTCGAGGTTGGGGCCACCCTCTCTCTCCTCTACATTGCTACGTTACTGCCTCTAATGTACATATTATATATATATTATTATATATTTACATCCACATTATTGTATTCATATATATAAATATACATGAACGTACTACTACCGCTACTACTATACTATATAACTATTACTATTACTACTACTATTACTACTACTGTTACTAATGTGTTACATTATACATATATATTTTTTGTATATAAATATATAAATATATATTTCCATATATAAATATAAATTTTGTATATAAATATATGTTTTTAACGCGCCCTAAGGTTAGGAGCCTCTAAAAAAATCAAAAAAACTTATAGGTTATGTTTGTCTACATTAAACTCATTGAAGGAAGATTCTTTACGAGTTTATTAAATTTTTATTCTTCCTTCTTAATCCATTTTCGCTGATAATTTTTCGTCATAAAGCGCAGTTTTCCTAAAAATGTCAAATTGAATCAAACGACTTATCAAAACGTCGCTTAGTTACATTTTTGATTCGTTTCTTGTCTCAGGAGTATTTTACAAATATTTAAATTACTTGTATTTTTTCTCGTTACTTGAAGATTTTCCGAATCTTCAAGTAAATAAATAGAATAATTTTAACTAATTGAGTTTTAATTTTAAAAAATTAAAATTTCGTTTTTTAAAATTTCATTTTTTTAAATTCCATTTTAAATTTTACTACCATTAAATTAGTAGTGAACAAAAAAAGTTGAGGTTAGTTATAAGGTTCCTGTCTCGGGTGCGCGTCACTTTAAGTTTTAATAATATTTTATATTCATATAATATTGTTGCATGTATATCCATATGGGGCGTTCCACACCAAATTGTGGAAATTATTTTACTTTCGCGTCTGAAATATTTTTCAAATATTTTTTTTTCTTTCAGTGTTAGGTTAAAACGAGCAACCGTGATTTTTTTCAAATTTCTCCGTCAAGCGGTTTAAGAGTTACAGGTTTTTGAAAAAACACGTTTTTAATTTTTTTTTTTTGAAATGCTTATAACTCGGAGAAAAATTGATCAAATTGTACGTTCTTAAAAATTCTTTAATTAGTTCTAGTTTCTTAGAAAAAATTGACAAAATTGGACAAAAATTGATTAAATTTGACGTTTTTAAGAATTCTTTAATTAGTTCTAGTTTCTTGGAAAAAATTTTGAAGAAAATCAAGGTTGCTAATTTCAACGAGCACAAAAGGAAAAAAAATAGTTGAAAAATATTATCACAGAAAAAAAGGGTGGTAATATTACGAAGGGTAATGGGTAAAAATGACTTGGATAAAAGGTAAAAATTACGAAGGGTAAAATTACAGAGGGTAAAACACTTACCTGAATATGTCACTAAAACAAATTAAAAGTTTTTTTTTCTTCTAATTATATTAGGAAGGTTAAATTTTAAATTATTTTGATTAGAACTAGTTTGAATTAATCACAATTTAATAATTTTTTTACCTAAATTAATAAACAATTATATTTTCCAATTTGAATTGTTAAATTAATCACTTTTAAACTCTCCATTTTATGGTTATGACTTTGTAAACAAACAAGAGTTATAAAACAATATAATAAAATGTCACGCAAAGCAGTACATTTTTAATATAAATTTTTATTTTATTAAAAAAATTTTTTCTTTTCTATAAAAAATGTATAATTGTAAATCATAATACATAATTATGATAAATAAATTTTATGTCTTTCAAAATCATAATTTATAAATAATTATAATGAAAAAGCAAATATTTATCTCATTGTTTTGTTTGCTTGTTCAAGTGTTAAAGTAACTAATGTCAACTAATTTATTTAAAACAAAAAAACTAAAACATCTTTAATTTATAAAATTTACTTAAAATATTATCATGGTGTAATTTACAAAAAAATATGTTTCTAAATTAAAAACAAGAATTGGTTTAAAGAAATGTGATTAATAATTACGCATTAACCAAAACTTTCTTCCTTATTAAAAAAAATTTTCAAGGAAATAATTTGATGTCATATTATTACAAAAATATTTTTATTATAGTTTAAAACCAAAAATTTTTTAGAAACAAATATTTATTACACCATTTTCTTTCCTTTGAATATAAATGAAATATTTTTAAAAATGTATAATTCGAAAATTTCTTATGAGCAAATTTATTCTTTTAAAAAAAAAATTATAATTTTTACAAAAAAATGCGACTGGAACATAAATATTATATTTTTTCAATCTTTACTTGAAAAAAATAAGAATTCTTTAGCAAGCTTATGATTAAAAATAAAATATTTAACTATCATTTCCTTGCTTAAAAAACATTAGAAATTGGTTTAAAAATCATAATTTTTACAATTATTTATGACTGAAATACAAATATTTTGCTTATATTTTTCTTAATAACAATTAAATTTTAAAAAAATATTCTATTATTCAATAAATTAATTACTTTTGTAGTTAAATAATTTTGAAAAGGTTTCAGATTAAAATATTGTTGAAAAATTGGAATTTTCTGTACTTTTAACTGGTAATTTTGAAAAATTATTGTTTTGAAAAAGTTTAATTTAATTTTTTAAAAATAATTTGAAGTTACGTGCAGTTACGTAGAAATTTTTTCAAATTGTATTTTTCCAGTATTCCTGTTTGTTTTTCCTGTATTTTCATGAAGAAATTTTCGTAAACGTTTAAGAGATTTTTTTCAAACTTTTCGTAATTCATAGAAAGTTTTCGATAATTTTTTAGAAAAACTCTCTTATCTATGTTAATAAATTTTAAAACAAATGTATGTGAAAATTCTTAAAGAATTTTTTAAAAAATTATTGAAAATATTTATTGAAATAATAAAAATAATTTTTTGAATTTGACATATTTAAACCTTTTAATTCCTGTGGAAAAAGATAAAAATAAAAATTCCTTTTTTAAAAATATTCAATTTCTTTATAAATTAAAATTTGCAATTAACAAATAATGTTTATTTATATTTCTTTTCTTTATTTATAAAAAACTTTAAATTTTATTAGAGCAATTATAAGTAATAATAACATTTATGTGAAAAAAATCTCTTTTTAATAAAAAAAATAAAAAAACGCAATAAGTATTTGCTTCGTTATAATTATAAATTAGGATTAAAAAAAAGTAAAATTTGTTTACCATATTTATGTATTATTTATTAAAATTAGACATTTTTTAAATAAAGGAAAAAACTCGTTAACTAAAATAATAATTTATATTAAAAATTTTTTGCCTTTCGTGACTTTTTGTTATATTATTTCCCAACTCTTGTTTGTATACAAAGTCATAACCATAAAATGGTGAGTTTGAAAGTGACTCAATCAATAAGTTTAATCGAAAATAAAATTATTTATTAAATTAAGTAGTAAAATTATTTAATTATTATTAATTCGAACTGGTTTTAATAAGAATAATTCAATATTTAACCTTTTTAATATAATTAGTAAAGAGCAAAGTTGTTTTACTGACACATTTAAGTGTTTTACCCTCTGTAATATTACCCGTCGTAATTTTTACCCTTTACTTAAGTCATTTTTACCCATTACCATTCATAATATTACCACCCTTTTTTCTGTGTTCGAAATGCAAAAGTGACTTGCGATTTTGTGTGGAACGGTCAATATTATATATTACGTGTTTAAATATTATATGTTTATATACTATATATTGACTTATCGTATATTTACATAATATATATTTCTATATCTTATATTTTTATAATATATGATATATAAAGGTGCCATACTGTATGTTTATATATTGTATAATTTATATACTATAGCTGTGAATATATTATATATTTGTATACTATATATTTGTATATTACTTTATATATATATATAAACCTGGTTCTTTAAACGTTTTGGTGCCATCTTTTTCTTGCTCTCACGTATGGTTCTCTCTTCTCTCTTGACCTTTTCCAGTACCCCCTATAATTGAGCCATTTACCTTCCAAGAGGGACTTTCCGAGGGGATGCGGACGCGGACGGTGTGCGGGGTCGCGGCGGGTGATCCGCCCTTAACCATTTCCTGGCTAAAAGACGGCCAAAGTCCCTTTCCCCTGCCGCCGAAATTGGCCTCCGTCGCTAATATTTCCCAATTGGATCCTTATTCGAGTCTTCTGAGTATTTCCAATCTTGCGGCCGAGCACTCCGGTGATTATACATGCGTCGCCGCGAACCCCGCCGCCGAGGTCAGGTACACGGCCAAGCTCCAGGTCAAAGGTAACTAGTTGATCGCCAAAACCCAATTTTCCCCTCTTCCAAACAATCATTTTCTCGTCTATTATCATCATCATTGTCATCAAACATTTTTTGTTTTCTCACCAAAAAACCAGAAAAAGAAAGTCCCAATAGTTTTCTTCCTTGTATTTTGTCATCGCCAGTGTAAAGGGGAATTGGAAATCCTATTTTAGATCCTCTTCAACGTTGGTATTTTTATTTTTTACTAAACGTGTTCCATTGGTGAATTTTGCTGATTAACGCACAAAACACACATTTATATATATTTGGGTGAATTTTCTGAAAGTGACACTTTTAAATTTCAGTTTTTCAATTAATTTTTTTCTTTAATTATATGATTTTTTCTATCAAAAATTACTTAATTTCATACTCAAGAGTAAGATTTTTAGGTTGCGCAAAATTAATTCTTAAAAATATTAAAGTTTTTTCATTTGAAAAATATTATTGTTGCTCCATTAAATTAATTTTATTTAATTCGCGAGCTTTTCTATTAAAAATTCACGCCAATATCGCGTTCACGAAATCGAAAATAAAATTACACTGCTTCAAAATTAATAATTTGTATATTTTAATACCAAATATATTCAATTGGATGAAAATATAAATGTATTTGGGTCAGAATTCGTGAAATTTTCACAGAAAACACTCTCTAAATCTGAATTAGTAGAATTCTACTAAGAATTAGTAAAATTTTACTAATTTTTAGTAGTTTTCATGAACTACTTTTTACCTTTTTAATTAGTAGACTATTACTAATTTTTAGTAAAATTCTACTAATGTTTTAGTAGAATATTACTAATTTTTAGTAAAATTCTACTAATGTTTTAGTAGAATATTACTAATTTTTAGTAAAATTCTACTAATGTTTTAGTAGAATTCTACTAATTGAAAGTCACTTTTTCACTAAATGAATTAGTGAAACTGTTTTATCGACTATTAATAAAACAGTTCTACTAATTGTTAGTAAAATTCTACTAATCAATTAGTAACGTTCTACTAACAATTAGTAAAATTTTACTTATTGTTAGTAGAATTATTACTAAATCAATTAGTGGACGACTTTTCACCATTTCATTAGTAACTTTCTACTAATTCAGATTTAGAGATCAGAAAGTATTTTTTTTTTAATCAAAATGGTGAAAAAACATTTCTATTTAATCTTAGGAATGTGTCCACCAAAGAACAGAAAAAAATATTATTTTTTATAAAAGTTATTGCAAAATTAATTTTTTTGCAACTTTTTAAACAAAACCATATTTCTCCTAAATGTATGAACCGATTTAAGAAATGAATGAACCAAGCGGGAATATAAAGAGAATAAAAAATACTTTCGTTTAGAATTAGAAAATTTTAAAAAAGTTAATATTTTAATAATTATTTAATAAATTTTTTATAAGCAATTAATTTTTTTAATATTCTGCGCCTTTTAAAAATTAAAAAAAATATCTACATACACTTAAAACTATAAGAAATCAAAATCCGTTGAGAAAATTTTGGAGCGACAATTATTTTAAAAGTTATAATGGAAATTATATCGAACGGAGATGCGATTTTGATGATTTTCAGAATTGAAACATTATTATTTAATTTTTTCAAAGCAATGCAGGTAAATACTAAAAACAAATGAAAAACTCGCATATTTCAAGGAAAAGGCTTCGGAGATGAAAAGCTTCGGAGATGAAAAATAAATTTTCTTTCATATTTGTATACACTAGGGCGCAATTGAAATATGTTTTTTAGTAAAACATACAAATCTCACACCCTCATTTTATATTACCATAAAAAAATTTTGTTAAATTTACTTCTACATTCAGTTATTTATCAAAAAGGAAGGCTTCGGAGATGAAATTAATTTTTACTCGGAGAAAAATGTAAATTTCGATTATTTATAACAGCAATAATTTTTCTCCTTTTTATGGATAAAATATAGAAAAATCAGTCAGATTCTCAGCTTTATTTTAATGTGCATTAAAATTTTGTTTAAGACATTTTTAAAGTATAAAATGTCAGTAATCATTGTAAAGTAATTTTAACCTAAAACTGAAGACAAAGTTTAAATATTTTTATCAAAAATAAAAGTGAGGTCTACAAATTTTTAAAATGCACATAATGATAGAAAAAACATTGTACTTTCTGACGATATTTTTAAAAAAGTTCTGAGAATTGGAAAAAAACCATAAAAATTTAATTTCATTGTAGAAGTCCTAGTGGAGACATGTTGAAAAGGCTTCAAAGATGAAAGTAATTTAGTTATTACGTAAATTAAGTTGAATAAAATTATTTAATTTTCTTTTAAAAATGATAAATAAGTGCTAAATTTTCACAATGGAAATTGATAATAATTATCAAAGAGTAGATTTTGTAAAATTAATCGAGACATAAAAAATGTCACTTTCAGAAAATTCACCCATATATATTTACAAGATATTTAGCAATGCTGTGGTTATGAACTAGCAAGAATTTGTTTCTTTTTTTTCGTCGCTGTATGTCACCCTGTTTTTTCTCCTTTTAATGACAGTTGCCAGCTTCAGCAATAGCCAATGATATCGTATCTACTTTATTTTATAGTAACACTGTTTCTTCGTTTTTCACTAATTTTTTTTTTCCTTTCATTTTTATCAAGCAATAGCTAATATAGAAGGTACTTGGGCTCCGCGAATGTAAACACGTCACAATTCATATACTTACGGACTGGTGCAAATTTTGTCGATGGAATGCTTGTTTTTCTTTAGGGCGGAGAATCTTTTATTTATTCATTTTTTTTTTGAAGTATACAAATACTATTCTCTACAATTTATTCCGTAAAAATGTTTCCTCGAATTAGTGACTTACTATTTGTTTTTGATTTAGTAAATTTTACTAATAAAGAACCCTGTAGGAAATGTATTAGTTTTAGGTCCCAGTCGATTTTCTTATAAATATTTGAATTTTATAGAGTTGTCTTCAAGCTGAGTGTAAACTAAAAATTTTTTATTTTTTCACTGAAAAGAAAATTTATTTGATTCTAATAACCGATTATTTGACTATTATCAAATAAATATTTACTTGAATCAAATAATTTTAATTTGAATCAAATAAATTGTATTTAAATCAAATATTTCAGTATTTATCATTATTCAGTATCTTTACGGGAGAAATTAATATGAATAAGTTTTTAAATTTTTGTTTAACGAAAAGTATTAAATTTTTGAAAAATGCAATTTACAAAGTTCGTAGAAAATATATAAAAAAATAAAAAAAAAATTTTTGTTTCTTGATAAAATGAAACTAAAATTTTTGAAAAATACTTCTATTTCCGAAAATAAGTTTAAAAAATTGACAAAATTGAAAATTTTGACGTGCGCGTTATTTAAACTACTTATATTGTAAGAATCGACATAATAACATTTTTAAGTATTTTCAAATTTTAAGCAAATAAAGAACAATAATTAGTTAAATATTTATTTAACGAAAGTTATTAAAATTTAAAAAATTTAATTTGGAAATTTTTAATAAAATTTGGTTTAAAGAATTTTATTTTTTCCTCTTTAAAAATTATGTCTCTAAATATAATTATATTTTTGAAATTATATCATTTTATCAATTGACAAAAATTATTCTATTTAAATAATTCAATTCTCGTAGTTGAATTCTCATAGGAATTGATTTAACAAAAATTTCAGTTAAAAATTAAAAAAATAATTGAATGTTTAAACCGTTATAAGAGGAATTTTAGGAATTAATTAACTTTTAAATTGATTTTAAATTAAATTCCTTGAACATTTTAGCGAAGCGAAAGTTTAAAAATATTAGAATTTTTTTTTAAATTATTAACAACATTATTTTTCTTTAAAAATTATTAAAGTTTTTCAATAATTTTAACCAAAAATTCCAAAAAAATAATTGAAATTTCGATGAATTACAGTTGCAAATTTTATAAATATTTATATTTCATGAGGTTTTTAATTGAAATTTTAATTCCTAGGGAAAAATAAATATGAATAAGTTTTAAATTTTTTATTTAACAAAAAGTATTAATGTTCTGAAAAATTTAACTTAGAAATTTCGACAAATTGTTTCTTGAAATAATGGAACTAAACTTTTTTAAAAATACTTTTATTTCTGAAAATATTTTTAAGAAATTGAAACAATTGAAAATTTTGCCCACTTTTATTGAAATAAATTTTGAATTTTATTTCTAGTTGCTGTTAGAATTTTTTTAAACCAAAGAAGCAAAAAGTTAGTCACTAATTAAAATTTGCAAACATTTCTACTGATTCAACATTAGACAGAAGTTTTTTTATTTTATTGAAATAAATTCTAGTCCTTTTATTAAGGAATTGTTACCAGCAATGTAACATTGAACAACAACTTTAAAATATAATTTATTATAGTTTTGTTAACAATAATCTTATTAACCTTCAAATTAATATTTAATTCTAAAAAATCACAACGTTGGAGACTGGATCTCTTTTCCTTGTAAATTAATTCCTTTTCTTTATCACCTGATCTGATCATGCTTTCACCAACACCACTGCCACCGTGTGTATGTATTCTTTCTCCAGATTATTTTATAGCATATTTTGCAAATTACAAAATTTTAAAATTTTCCAAACAATTTACCTAGGGAAAAAAATAAATTGGGATTCATCTGACCAAAACTTAGTGTTACCATTTATTCATATGTTTTAAATACTAGCAAACCTCTTAAACTTTTACTGACGACATTAGAGTGTACCAACTGACTGCTTTATTACAATTGTTTACAATTAATTTACGAATTTTTTTCCGATTACACTGTCCGTTACTATTTTAAAATATTTGAAAAATTAAATTTTGCTATTTTTTTGTCTATTGGATATACTTTCATTATTATTGGAACAACAATACACATGATGTCTGACTGTAGCTAGACTTTACTACTTAATTTGACAAAAATTGATATTTTGTTTGATCGAGACCTGTCATGACAAAATAATTTAATAAAAATTATTATCCAAACTTAACTGACTAAAATTAGTCATCACTAATTAAATTTGACAACTTTGGAATTTATCTGACTAAAACTAACCACTACTACTGACAATAATTTTTATTACTTAATTTGACAAATTTATTATTGGTCTGACCAAAATCTGTCTTCACTACTAAATTTGAAAAATGTTCGACTGATTTAATTATTACTTGATATTTATTCAGTGAAATAAAAAAGTTTAATTTATTCGACGGTCCAAAACTAGTCTGTACTACTAACTTTAACATTCTTAAAATTTGTCTGACTAAACATGACTTTTTGCTACTGAATCGCTGAATTTGAAGCTGAGGTTAGTTTTTTAAAATTCAAAATTTTGGATTTTAAGGGAAATTAATTTTTTCGCTAGTTTTCAAGGTCGCTGATTACGAATCTGATGTCAGATTTTCAAAATTCGATTCTATCGAAATTCGCTTTTTGCGGTATTTTAAAATTATCTGCCATATTGGATCCGCCATTTTGAATTTTTTAAATCGACTTCAAATTCGGATTCAGCGACCCCAAAAATCATAGTATACACTTCGCCACTTAAATCGAATTAAGAATGGACTGTCAAGGGGTTAAAATTTGTCTAACCGAAAATGATATTCACTAACAATGAGTTTTAAACTTGTTTTCTTAAAACTGTGTGTTATTACATAAATTAACAGTTTTTGAACTAAAATTCATCTTTCCTACTGATTTAATTAATAAAAACAAAGTTTTATCATTTTCTCCTCAAAATGACAACAATTATAAATATTCTGTCTGACTATAACTAGACTCTACTATTTAATTTGCCAAACTCATTTATTTCACTGAGAAAAATCTGTCTTTACTACTTTCTTTTTAAAAAAAATTGGGTATTTTTTTATGATCCAGCTAAACCAAAAAGTCCCAATTTTAATAACAAAAACAATTAGTTAATTTTATTGTTCGACTAATTCGGATTTGAAGAGTAACTTATCCTATTTGTAAAAATAGCGAAATAATTTAATTGCCTTATGAATTAGTAAAGGGTCAAACCATTTTATTTCAAATAAAGTAGTCGCCAACCGATTTTAAAAAATTGTAATATTCTACAGGAATGATACTGATGTTAGTAGAATCAGAAAATAAAAAGGTTTTTTAAAAATTATTTTATATCTTTTGTAAAATATGATGTTTAAATAATAGAAATGCTGAAAACTGGCAATTTTCTGCCAGTGGAAAATAATTCAAAAGAAATACATTTTAGTAGAAATAAATAATCAAAATTATTGGCGTTTGTTGAGAATATGTCTAAATTTATTATTATAAATGGATATAACCATTTAAAACTATACAATAATAAACAAAAAATTATTTCAAAGTTCATCATTAAATTAACCTATTTTTAGGATTTTTATTGACAAATAATGAGGAAATGGGATTATAAAATTAGGTGAAAACTTGCGGAATATTAAGAATTTTTGATGAACTTTTAGTTTTTGATAAATGTTTTCTTCCATTTTCTCGAAAAATAAAAAATATGTGTAAAATAAAACTACTTTTTAAATTCAATAATAGGTATTTATTTATTTTATTTAGAAATATTATTTTTATTTTTCAAATAATACAAAACTATTTTTATTATTCTACAAAAATTATTAATGTCATTTTTCAAAATTTCTCATCTTTCAAGAAAAATTAGCAGTTTGTAACAAACATTTCAGGACTAGGTAATTAATCTTTTCATTTTTTCCAAAAAAAATTAAAAAACAGTTGAAAAATTAAAATTAGAAAATATTTTGCACATTTTCTGCATCTCAATGACAATTTATAATCAAATTACAAGTTTTAGGTAGAAAAAAAAGTTGTAAATCAAATTTCGCTTAAGAAATTTGATATTTATTTTGGAAAAAATATTTACTCAAAATTTCTGTTTGTTAAAAACTATTTTTATCAAAATAATAAGAAATAAGAAAATAAAACAGTTTTTATTTTAGAAAAGAAATTTTTGTATACCCCGATTTCTTAATAATATTCTCAATTATTTATTCAAATAATTTAAATATCTTACGATTATTCTTATTCTGACTTTCGGGCAGAAATATTTTTATTTATTTTTTTTGCTTGTGAAATTTATTGAACACTTGATCAGGATTGTCACGCATTTGTTCATTTTTGAAAGTTCCTGAATTTTTCAGGTTTTAAAAAATGGAAATTTTCCAGGTTTTTAAAATAACATTTCTTTTTTACCGCATTGATAATAATACGAAATAATTGATTTCGTTTGTCGATTTTTAATAACATTTTTAAGAAGAAAGAAATTCATAAAAAAAAAAAATTGTAAACAATAGACTTCTTTTGAAATTGAGGAAAATTTTGGAAAATAATTGAATTTTTGTCAAGAATTTTATTAAGAATTTTTTAAATAATTAAATTTTGCTAAAAATTTGGTGAATAATTTTTAAAATAATTGAAATTTTGATAAGAGTATTAAAAAAAATTTGAATACAATTGAATTTTTGCAATCATTTATAATTTTTCCAAAATTTGATTTTTTTAGTGTTTTAAGTAAAATTCATTCATAAATCCATTATTATTTTTAATAATGAATGAAATGTATATATTAAAAAATATAACAAATTTTATATGTATTTGAATTATTAAAGTTTTTTATAAACCTAAATTTTTTTTTAAATTTCTAATGAAATTGATTGAAAATTTAAGTTTTATAAAATTCTAATTGTATTAAAATTTAAAAACCAAAGTGTTACAAAAATCCAATTATTTCTTGAATTTTTAAATAAAAAATTATTCCAAAATAATTGATAAAAATCTGTAAAGTTCAATTGCTGTCAAAAATAAGAAAAGCTTGAAATAAATAAAATCTTTTCAATTATGAGAATGATGAGAAACATTTCAGAATTTTCTTACGAATTTTCGAAATTGAATATTGTTTCAGTACTTTCGACAAAATTTTCTGACTTTTTCCTGACTTTCCTGAATATATTTAGAAAAATAGTGATTTATAATTTTTACACAAGTCCCGGGACCAAAGTGGAAATTATAGTGTGTGATTTAATTTTTAATTTTAATTTTTAAATTTAATTGTTTATGAAAATCCCATATTTTTCCGATTTTCTTTAAAGAAGTTAAAACACACTTGAAAATCGTGAAAATGGGTAAAGTAGCAGTTTTATTTTACAGATATTTTTTATTTTTCGACAAAGTGGAAGAAAACTTTTATCAAAAACTAAAAGTTCATCACAAATTCTTAATATTCCGTAAGTTTTTACTTAATTTTATAATCCCATTATTCCTCATTATTTGTTAATAAAAATCCCAAAAATAGGTCAATTTAATGATAAACTTTGGAATAATATTTTATTCATTATTTTATATTTTGAAATGGTTATATCAATTTACAATAATAAATTTAGACACATTCTTAACAAACACCAATAATTTTTATTATATTTTTCTACTAAAATGTATTTCCTTTGAATTATTTTCCACTGGCAGAAAATTGACAGTTTTCAGCATTTCTATTATTTAAACATCATATTTTACAAAAGATATAAAATAATTTTGAAAAAATCTTTTTATTTTTTGATTCTAGTAACGTCGGTATCATTCCTGTAGAATATTACAATTTTTTAAAATCAATTGGCGAGCCCTTTACTTGAAATAAAATGGTTCGACCCCTAAACAAAAAAAAAATCGATGCATACCTATAAAATAGAATCTGGAAAAAGGATAAAAATTCCAAAATAGCAAGTCAGAAAGAAACCTTCTGCCAAAAATTCTTTGATACCCAAAACACAGTGTGTATTACATTTACGTTGCTTTGGCTCTCTGGGAATGCGTCGATATCTCGTGGACCCCGAGGTTTGCTTGACTTGACCGAATCATATAAGGTAACAGTTTTTTGCACCTTCTTTATTTTTTAACAACATTTTCTCTTTCTCTCTATCTCTCTCTAATATCTCTTTTCAAAATATTGTATATTTATAAATCCTGGTGCGTATTTTTGCTATAACACGGCCTATTCACAATTTTTTTCGCATGTTTTCTTTATAATTGTCAGTTGCACGTTTATTTTTATATACATATATAATATATATATATATATTTATTCGAATGCTCTTTTTTATCTTCAAAAAATACAATTTTTCATATTAATACAAATTTTTAATTGTAAATTATTGATTCCTGCTTTTCGATAATATGTATCTTTAGAGCACGATTTTTATTTTTGTTTTTGAGTAAACAAAAAAATCACAATCGTTTCACCGACCCTTGGCTGTCTCTGCTGGACACAATTGGAAGAGAACATTTTATTCTCTTTTGCATGCTCTCTTTTCTCTCTTTCTTTCTCTCTTTTCCCCTTTTTTCTCTTACTTTCTCTTTTTTTATTTCTCTCTCTCTCTCTTTCTTTCTTTCTTTCTCTTTCTTTCTTTCTCTTTTTTGCCCTTTCTTTTTCACTCTGGCTGTATGCATTTTTCACACTCTTTCTCCTTTTCTCTTTACAATCACTTTCTCTATCACTCACTCACTCACTCTCTTTCTCTCTCATAGGTCCTTTTCTCTTTTTTATATTACTCCCAATACTCGAATGACAAGGCGCAATTCTTTCGCGTCTATTGATTTCCAATTGAAATTTTTTCCTACTAATTTTCTATAGAGAGCCATTTTTTTATATTAGTCTCTCAAGCCTCAAATGGATAATTCCTATGAAAATTCGATTATTGAAATTCAACTTCTATTTGAATATCTTTCAATATCTTTTTCTTTTTCTTTTTTTTTTTGCTCTTTAAATCATAATCTAAATTGAAATTAAAATATCGTATTTGGATAAAGGTATTTCTGTTTTAAATAATAAATTGTAATTCCAATTATAAATGTAGTATTTAAATTAACTGAATTTATAATAGAAATAAATTAGAATGCATTTATAGTGTGGAATTTGTGTGCAATTTGATGAAAAATTAATGTTTAATTGAGCACGTCTGTTTAAAATATACAGTAATTATTAAATTCCATCTCGAATTATTAAAAGATCGTTTCTCCTCGGTTTATATTTGAAAATGCTTTAATCAGAATTAAAACATGCATATTTTAATAATATTTTAAGAAATGGAGGAGAAAATAAGAAATTTTTGGTGAGACAGTAATGGTGAATAGATTTAATTACATGACGCCTCCGGAAGATGGCGCGTGGAACTAAATTTTCTATTCGACGTTCGTTTTAAATTGTATCGTTAATAAAAGAGTTTTTCAATTCAGAAACATCAATTTTGTTAAACAAATATAATTTTTTATCTATTGTAATTTTGAATCTGAAGTAATGTAATTCTCAGACGGAATTTTATTTAATTTTTTCAAAATAATTCAACTGTTTAATAAATAATAAATAATTAAAAATAATTATATTAATAATAAATTAAAATAATATATAAATTATATTATATTATTATATTATTATTATATTATTATTATTATTATTATTATTATTTTTATTATTATTATTATTATTATTATTATTATTATTATATTATATTATATAATTATATTACATTATATTATTATATTATATAAATATTAAATAATAAATAATTTAATTAATAATAAATCGACTTATTTCGAGAAATATATTAATATTTTTAAAATCGATTGCATTCCTTAGAGGAACTTAATCAAACTTATTTTGTAAACAAAATTGAATTCTTATTAAAGAACTTAATTGAATTTTTTGAAAATTATTAAACTATTAAAGTTTTATTAAAGTTGCTGATAATAATTAAATTCTTTTGATGAATTTTATTACAAATTTTTAACAATGATAGAAATATTTTCATAAAAATGTAATTAAATTGTATTGAAAGTAATTAAAATCTAGCAAAGAATTTTCTTTAAAAAATGTTTGTTAATTATTGAATGCTTTCGAAAAATATTATTCTAAATTTCTGAAATAAAATTCAATTTATTCGAGGACTTTATTTAAAATTCTATGACAAAAAATTAAATTCTTTTAAAGAACTTTATTAACTTTCTCGATATAATTTAATTTTATTATTAAAATCTTAATTTTAATATTTACATAAAAAATAATTAAATTCTTTCTTGATAATTATTTAAAAATTTTTGATATTAAAAATAGTAACAAATAATGAGTTAATTATTCAATAATTGTTTTTATTTTTAGTTTAAACTCTTAAATCGAAAAAAGAAAAATTGAAATTATTCAAGAGATTGAAGATGATAGTTCAAAAATTCGAAATAAAAAATCGTAAACTGTAATGATAAAACAAAATATTATATTAAAATATTAGAATACTTATAATTATTATTATTCATTAGTCATAATATTCAATTTATTTAAATTTTAATTGAATACAGTGACATAAAAAATTAACCATTGCAAAAATAAAAAAAAACGAGTATTATTAAAAAGAAAATTGAAAATTTCTTTAAACAGAAAAGAAATTTACCTTGTCATTCTGGTATCCTGGCAAAATTCAGCCATAGTAGTCTAGTAGTACGTATATTATCTAATATCACATTATTTGTATTTTTATAAAACTAGTCGTTAGTTGCGAAAACAAATATATATTTATTCGGCTTTCCTCGAAATACATCCTTCGCGCTCGGCCTTTGTCATTAGAAAAAATAATTCCTACTTTTTTTATATAAATCACCCCCTTTGCGCCTATAATTTGCCTTTACAATTTTTCTTTTCTACTTAATAAAAAATTTGTATTTCATTATTATTATTATTATTATTATTATTATTATTATTATTATTATTATTATTATTATTATTATTAATCACGCCAAGTAAAATTAAGTATATACATAATTTTTATTTTTCCTTTAATGTATATTAATATACATATATACATATATATCACACGTTTCACAAAAAAAAAAAAAAAAGAATGGACGATACATTTTCGTCTTGTAAATTCTTGTTAAATTTACCCACTCTCACAGTATCTTGCTTTATGCAGCGTTCTTTTTATCTCAACACTGTAAAATGTAGAAAATACCCCCCACCCCCACCCACTCTCTCTCTCTCTCTCTTCAATCATTCAAAAAGAAAACCCTGTCTACCTATTTAAAAAAAATTACTAATTTCACACGGAAGGTCTCAATGTAAAAAAAAAAATTTGTTAAAAATTATAATTAAAATAATTTAAATTAAAAAAAAAATTTTTTAATTTTATTTAAATTATTATTATTTATTTCGGCAAAAGAAAAATTTTTTGCACTAGAAATGAGATCTCTCGTGAGAATTAAACATCCTATTTTAATTTCCTCCTTTTCAAAATCTTCTTCCAAAAAGCATAAAAACCTTCACAATTTCTCATTATTCTCTCTCTGTCTCTGTCTCTCTCTCTCTCTCTCTCTTACTACTTTATAAATTTCTCCAAAAATTGAATTGTTTTATTTTCTCATTTAAATTTTTCCTACTTTTTTGTATATATAAATTTTTCTAAAATTTCGATTGTTTTTGTTTTCATTAAATTTATTCATATTGAGAATGAGAATTAAAGAAAAATTTGAATATTTTTTAAAAGTAATAAAAAATTTTTTTTTTTTTTTGAAACGAGCTTGTCGTTGGCGTTATTTTGAAATTTGTTCGTCATCCTTAAAAGCTTAATTCGCAATTTCTTTTGTTTGTTTTTTATAAACGAAAAAAAAAAATTCTCCCTATTTTATGCCTATGAGAGTATAAATTCTACTTTTAAAAAAAATGGTATAAAAACGAAGGGATGTAATTTTATTGATTTCACGCGATTCCCACGCTTTTAAATCCTTTTGTCATTTAAAGAAATGGAAAAAAAAGATTGTTCCTTAAATCGCTAACGACCAGTAAATTTTCTTCTTCTTCAAAAAAAATTTTTTTTTTTTTTTTATTTTGAAAGACCCGTGATGGAATTTTTATAGCGGAGTAATCTTATTTTCAGTGCCACCTCAATGGATCGTCGAGCCTATTGACGTCAGTGTTGAGAGAAATAGACACGTGTCATTGCATTGTCAAGCGCAGGGTGTGCCGACTCCGACGATTATTTGGAAAAAAGCGACAGGTATATAAAAAAACTTAAATAAGTACTCAAATTTGTTTTTATTTATTATCAAATTTTTCTTGAGACATTTTTTTTTTTTTTGAGAAAAATAATAATTTTAAGTTCAAAATTGATATTTTCTGTAAAAAAATTTTATGTTTAATTATAATTCTGTTATTTATCTAACTTTCTACTTTATATATTAAATTTTTAAAAATTAAAAATGTTTTAAAAATGTTCTATTTTAAATAAAACGGAAAATTTTTTTATTATTCAAGGTCTAGGTGTTTGAAAATAATTATTAAAAAATTGAAAACAAAACAATAACGCTTATCATATGTGAAAAAGGCTTCGGAGATGAATAGTTTGTCAAATAAAAAATTCACCTTTTTATTAAATTTAAAAATATTGAAACATAATAATTTAACAAATTTGGGCTACAACATCAAATATTTATGTATAGATTAACTATAATTAGAAAACAGTTTAAAAATATGATTAACTGAAAAACGAGGCTTCGGAGATGAATTTGAATTTTTACTCCCATTGCCAGTAGGTTTTAATTAATTATTTAAAAAATTTCTTTTCTTTTCTTTGAACTAAATATAAGTGAAAAATAAACGGTAGAATCTAAGCTTCAATTTCATATTAAGACTATATTACAAAATTTTTAATTATATTAAAAAATAATTAAAAATACGTATCATATTTAACCAAAAGCAAAAGACAAAGTTAAATAAATTTTTTTTACTAAGAAAAACTTTTTATTTTAACATTACAAGATTATGTAAAGATAAATAATGTTTCGTAGATTATGGATAAGTTTTTTTTTTGAAATTTATACTCAACAAAATATCAAAAATAAGTTAATGCAAATATTGAGTTATATAAATATTTTTATAACTCTATAATTATAAATATTTTGTTTACAACTGTTTTTTGGAATAAAATTGAATAAAATTGAAAACCGTTTATTCGTGTAGCAATAAAATGATGTTTTCGCGAAATAAAGTTAAAACTTGGAACTTTAGTAAAGTTAACCATTTAATGTCGGCAGTAGTATTAAAACTACTTTTTTACTAGTCAAATCATTCCATGAAAAACGAAAACAGACAAGAAAAATTTGTTGGAAGCCAACCCCAAGAATTGAAAGATAAAAGAATTTATCGAGGAGACAATCAATTATTATTCTTAAAATGGACTCTTTGGAAATTTATTGGTTATTAGAGAAATGAGTGCTTACCATTGCTGGTATTTTCTCCTTTATAAATGTCTGACTATCGCTCGGTATATTCCACTTTACTTATTGGACGCGCTACCAAGTAGAAATGGTCGACTACAGTCAGACAGAATGATCCCACAAAACGTAAACCTCGGCGATTTATGAATTCCATTAGCGCTCACACCACAACGATAGTTATATACATATATATATATATATTTCTACTCTCGGATTGAATTTTCCCAGTTATCTCTTTTTAACCTTTTGCGAATGAATACTTTTTTCTAAATATCCCCATTCCTTTTTTGCGTCTTTCCTTTTATTTTTCTTGATTTTCAATCGCGTAGAGCTCTAAAAATATATGAAACTCGCGATAGCGTCCGTGATTTATCTAGTTATAATTTTCTTCTCTTGCGGGAGAATTTAGTACTATGGTCAAAAATTTAATTTATAACTGGTCGAAACCGTTCTCTAAAAAATGTAATTTTATCTTAAAAAATTGTAATATTCTACAGGAATGATACTGATGTTACTAGAATCAGAAAATAAAAAGATTTTTTCAAAATTATTTTATATCTTTTGTAAAATATGATTTTTAAATATTAGAAATGCTGAAAACGGTCAATTTTCTGCCAAGTAGAAAATAATTCAAAGGAAATACATTTTAGTAGAAAAATATAATAAAAATTATTGGCGTTTGTTAAGAATATGTCTAAATTTATTATTATGAATTGATATAACCATTTCGAAATATAAAAAAATAAATAAAATATTATTCCAAAGTTCATCATTAAATTAACCTATTTTTGGGATTTTTATTAACAAATAATGAGCGAAATGGGATTATAAAATTAGGTAAAAACTTACAGAATTTTAAGACATTGTGATGAACTTTCATTTTTTGATAAAAGTTTTCTTCCATTTTGTTGAAAAATAAAAAATATTTGTAAAATAAAACTGCTACTTTGCCCATTTTCACGATTTTCAAGTGTGTTTACAGAGTTGCTACTGGTCAGGGAATTCAGGGAAAAGTCAGGGATTTTCAGTAAAAGTACTAGAAAAAATCGAATTTCAAAAATTCATGAAAAAACTCTAAATTTTGATGTTTTTTTTTTGTTTGTCTTGTAAACTATAAAAATAGCCACGAATTTTAATACAAAACTTTGAATTTTTTCTATTTCAGACAATAATTTCTTTTTAAATAACTGAATTTTTAAAGAACTATCACAAAATTATGACTTACAAATTATGTAATGAACAATTTTTACAATTTTCATAAATACTAGGTTGATAAAAGAATTTTTATTAAAAATACTAAAAAAAATTCATTTTGGAAAAGTTACAAATAATTACAGAAATTCAATTATTTTCAAAAGTAATAACATTTTTCGCATAAATTCAATTATATTCAAAAATTTAAAAAAATTCTGGTCATTTCAATTATATTTCGTTCAACATTTTTTTAAACATTCTCGTCAAAATTTCTATTATCTTTATAAATAATACAATTCTTGTTCGAAATTCAATTATTTTTATAAACTTGAATAAAATACGTTCAAAGAATTAAATTATTTTCAAAAGTAATAAAATTCTTCGCAGAAATTCAATTACGTTCAAATATTTTTGTCAAAACTTCAATTATCTTTATAAATAATAAAATTCATCACTATTCAATTATTTTAAAAAAAATTAAATTGTCGTCAAAATTTCAATTATTGTTATAAATAATACAATTCTACTTTCAAATTCAAATGTATTTAAAAACTTGAATAAAATTCGTGATAAAATTTCATAGAAATTCAATAATTTATGAAATTTTTAATAAATTTCTTTAAAATAATTGAATTATTTTTATAAATAATAAAATTTTCACAGGAATTCAATTATTTAACATTAAAAATTTCAAATAATTTTCCGAATAATATCAATTATTTAAAAAAAACTTTATAAAATTCGTCACAAGAGTTCAGTTGTTGAAAAAAATTTAACCAAGTTCTATTCAAGAATTCAATTATTGTTATAAATAATACAATTCTTCTTCGAAATTCAATTATTTTTAAAACCTTGAATAAAATTATTGTTAAAATTTCACAGAAATTCAATAATTTATGAAATTTTTAATAAATTTCTTTAAAATAATTCAATTATTTTCATAAATAATAAAATTTTCACTTGAGTTCAATTATTTAATATACAAAATTTTATAAAATTTTTTGAAAAATATCGTTTATTTAAAAAGAATTTTATAAAATTCCTCGCATGGAACAATTATTTTAAAAAAATTTAACAATGTTCTTTACAAGAATTTAATTAATTTTTATAAATAATAAAATTCTTCACTGAAATTTAATTTTTTTAAAAAAATTTTAATAACATTTTTGGAAATTTTTTAAAATTATTTTCATGAATAACAAAACTCATGCAGGATTTTAATTAATTTTGGATACAATATTTTAATCATATTCCTCGAAAAATGTAATTATTCTTAAAAATTTTATTAAAATTTGTCAAAAGAAGTCAATTATTTAAAAATTTGTCGATAAAACTCTTTATAAGAATTCAATTTTATCAAACATTTAATAATTCAAAAAATTATTTATTTTTTAATTTAAATAATTGAATTTTTCTAGAATTTTGTAATAAAAATTGATTAAAAAAAAGGAAATTACCGAATAATCAATTTATTGTTTATAAAAATAATTTAATTACACACAAAAAAATATGTGTTAAATTTGTTGCGTGTAGTTTTCAAGATGGTGTTATTTTAACAGCCATTAAAAATATGCATTAATTTTAACACACTCATGGTGTTATTTTAACACAAAATGTAGGTTAAAATCACATTGTATGGGTTAAAAATGTTGCGTGTTGTTTTAACACTACTTTTAGTGTTAAAACAACACTTCTTTTTTTCTGTGTATTGCAACGAATTTTATTACAATTTTTTCAAATAATTGAATTTTATTAAGAAAATTTACTACTTTTAAAAATAATTGAATTCTTGGGAAGGATTTTATTAGGATTTTTGTAAATAATGAAATTTTTGTTGAAAAATTTGATGGTTCTTGAAATTATAACAAAACATGAAGAAGGTGATCGCATTCTTCATGTTTTGTAATAATATTCTTATAAATTGTTGAGTTTCAAAAAAATTTAAATTTAAATATTCTAAAGAATTTTAATTCCTGTGGAATAGTAATAATTAAATACTTATTTAAAAATTTAGTTATTAATGATGAAAAAACTTAATAAAACTTTTGGAAAAATTTCACAGGAATTCAATTATTCAATATAAAAAATTTCAAATAATTTTTCGAAAAATATCAATTATTTCAAAAGAATTTTATAAAATTTCTCGCAAGAGTTCAGTTATTGAAAAAAATTTATCAAAGTTCTTTTTAAGAATTCAATTATTTTTAGAAATAGTAAAAAAAAAAAATAGTTTAAAATAATAAAATTCTTTGCAGAAATTCAATTATGTTAAAAAAATTTTAAAAATTTGAATTAACCTTGTAAATAATAAAATTCTTCAATATTCAATGATTTTAATAAAAAAATTTAAATTCTCGTCAAAATTCCAATTATTTTTAGAAATAGTATAATTCTTCAACGCAATTCCATTATTTTTATAAACTTGAATAAAAAACTTGTTAAAATTTCACAGAAATTCAATAATTTATGAAATTTTTAATAAATTTCTTTGAAAGAATTCAATTATTTTCATAAATAATAAAATTTCCACTTGAGTTCAATTATTTAATATACAGAATTTTATAAAATTTTTTGAAAAATATCGTTTATTTAAAAAGAGTTTTATAAAATTCGTCGCATGGAACAATTATTTTAAAAAAATTAACAATATTCTTTACAAGAATTTAATTAATTTTTATAAATAATAAAATTCTTCACGGAAATTCAATTATTTTAAAAAAATTTTAATAACATTTTTGGAAATTTTATAAAATTATTTTCATGAATAACAAAACTTATGCAGGATTTTAATTAATTTTGGATACAATATTTTAATCATATTCCTCGAAAAATGTAATTATTCTTAAAAATTTTATTAAAATTTGTCAAAATAATTCAATTATTTAAAAATTTGTCAATAAAATTCTTTATAAGAATTCACTTTTATCAAACATTTAATTATTCAAAAAATTATTTATTTTTCAGTTGAAATAATTGAATTTTTGTAGAATTTTCTAATAAAAATTGATTAAAAAATGAAATTACCGAATAATCGATTTATTGTTTGTAGCGATATGAATGTGTGAGTGTATGTAAATGTGAGTGAGTATAAGAGTCAGTATGTAAGAGAGGAGAATGAGTGAGAGTGGGAGAATATGAATGAAGGAAAATTGATTGTAATCGACGAGTCACTAATAATTTTGACTTACTCCAGTAAACTACAAAACATATATATAATTCAAAACTGACGAAAAATATACTAATTGTGATAATATAATATAAAGTGACGGGAAACCACGTATTGTGAAGGTGAGCCCGGCAAATATTAATTTACATATTTTAAATAATAAAATATTAGAGCCTACGGTGACAATCAAATAAAAATGTCATCCTTATCATTTGTAGCGTGGTTTTCGTGTTATGCTAAGAAAAAAGGATAGCGACTTCTAATCCCCGGGTAGCTGTCTTTGAGAAAATCATCGTGTCGTCTCGATAGAAGCAGGTGGATGTTCAATGTCTCGTTGAACCATCGGTGAACGATAGGGAGAGATCATATTGTAAGGATTCACGCTGTTTGTAGAAACGACGTAAGATTTTGGGCTCACAGTAAGTTAATGTGATCACGTTAGAAAATTGTATTATATTTCTTTATTATTTATATTTAATGCGCAAAATCACAAAGAAGAGTTGCTTGGAGTATTAATGTTTCTAAAGAATGTATGTATGAATGTGCGTATGTGTATGGGTATTTTGAATGTATGAATGTATTTATTTGTCATGGTTATTTAAAATTTAATTATTTATAAAAAAAGTGAATTGTTCTTATATCACAACAGACTTCATTAATTATTTTTATATTTTACACACTTGCTAAACAAAACAAAAATCAATTATAATAAATTAGATTATTCATTTCGATATATTTTTATTTTATTTTATGATATTATACTTAAGTGTTGAAACTTTGTTGGATCATTACATTTGGCGCAACAACAATAGGGCTCGAATTACCTTGAGAGGATAAACATTAAATTGATTGTTTACTTCATGATAATTGATCAATTTATAATTGCTTTAAAATTTTATTCATATAAAATATATTTTTGAATAATTTTGGTTAGAGGAATTATAATACAAGATTTTAATTACATACATATATATATTTTAATTATATAAAATTAAGGAATAATTAAAATTGCATTTTAATATAATTATAATTTTTACGACAGGAATACTAATATAAATTTTATTACAGGAATATCAATTTTTGAAATATTTTTTATTTATAAAATTATTAATATAATTGTCATATTTGCCGTGAACGAGAGTGGTGATTTATTTTTTTTAGAATTTTTTTTTACATTTTTTTAAAATGGCTAGACCAAACGCAAGGTCAACACCATATAAAGTACAATCTCGCGGAACTTTCGGAATGGATGGTACTCGCGGCGTACATTATTGTGATGATAGCGAGATGGGATCGAATCATGAAAATAATTATTTTAATAGAAATCGCGTACCAAGAGAGAGACAATTCGCACCTGCCGGATTTACTATGTATCGGGACGCATCAGATAGAGAGAGAAGGCAATATAACGGGAACAATGATCGGCATAACGAATTGTATCAGAGAATCGAATATTTAGAAAATGAAATAGAATCACTTAGAACAGAATTAAGAGGGTGGAAGGGATCAAATTTTGGAGAATGGTCTAGGCCGCTGTCAATCGATATAGCTTTACCGGTTTTTCGGGGTGATTTGTCGGAAGATCCTATAGAATATTTACAGGAATTGGAACAATATTTTATGTTTCGTCGTGTGCCAAACGAATATCAACCAAAAACTATTCAGAATTCTCTTAGTGGAAATGCGCGAATTTGGTTTGATGCAGTGCGGCATGATATAATTGATTTTCCTCATTTTAAGGATGTTTTCCGACAGGAATTTCTTTCTGTAGATACTCAAGAACGAAAGCGTGATCGATGGCGAAATCGACGATATGAATCATCACAGTCTAGTTTGGTTAATTATTATTATAGTCAAGTTAGCGAAGCGGCTCATTTGCAACCTCCAATGTCCATTAATGAAAAAAATCGAATAATCATTAATCAATTGCCTCGAGAGGTACAAATCGCGATGGCGGGGGTATCATTGCAGGATCAACGTGCGGTGGTCCATGTCCTTTCGCGAATAGATGAAACAGGCGTGACAGATAATCGCAATCAGAGGTGGGGATATTCTGGTTTTTCGAAGGGAAATTCAGATCAGAGAGGTAATAACGGGATAGAGAAAAGGGAGGATAATACTCGAAACACTGTAGAAATAAATAGAGAGAGGGAAAGTTCTCGTCCAGTGCAAAGTCGATGGTCGGGGAACAGAGAGGCGTACCGCAGTGATTATAGAGGTGGAAACAATTCGGTGGGAGAAAGCAGTAATGAGTCTTTATATAGGACTGCCGAAAATAGAAATTGTAATACTTTTCGAGGATCGCGTAACTCCCGCCATATGGTCAATGCGATAAGTATAGATGAGGGGAATGATATGAGACACGTGAACGCTGATGACGATGGTGGGGAATATGCTCATGATAACGGCGAAACAAATCGAAACAGTACATCGGGAAATCGATTGCCCACCATCTTAGAAAATACCGAAGAGGAAAAAAATGAGAGATCGGAAAACTATTAACCAACTCGCACATATTAGGTCCGTTGGCGAGGGGGGAAATTGAAATTGCATTTCAGGATCTAGCATATGACGTCATGGGAGATTGCGCGAAAGAGATTCCAAAAACTTCAATTAGACATTGTCCGCGAATTGTCGTACACGTGGCGGGAGAAAGATGCGTTGCACTTTTGGACACGGGTAGTCAGGTAACTTGCATTTCCGTTGAAAAATTTAAAAATATTGATGTGAATAAAATAAAAGTTTTACCGCTTAGTAATATTACTGTAGTAGGAGCGTTCGGGAAAAGAGCTAAAAAAGTTAATAAACAAATGCAAGCAAATTTGACGGTAGGTGAGGGAGAGTGGTTGGTAAGATTTTTGGTAATCCCTGATTTATCGTATGATGTTATTTTAGGCAATGATTTGATGGACTCATTGAAGGTCATTTTAAATTATAAAAAGAAAAATATTCAATTTGGTGATGGCTCAGGTTCGGGACATGAGATTTCCTTTAATAATGAATTATCGAGTATTGGAAAAGAACTAAGTAAAGTTACAGTGCGTGCGGGTGTGACAGTGACAGAGAAAATAAATGAAGTAAATGTAAATAATGACGTTTTATTAAGGGAATCTGTAATGATTAATGATATAGAACTAAATAATTGTAATGACGTTCCGATTGATTATGAACACGAATGTGATAACGAAGCGGAAGTATTTATTCGCGAATCAGTTAAATTGGATGATGATCAGTTACGAAAACTGATTGAATTGGTAAAACAATATTCTGACGTGTTTTCTGACGAACCGGGATGTCTAATTGGATATGAGCATCAATTAAAACTTATTTCGCGAAATCCAATAATAAGAATGTCATACTCAATTCCTATCGCATATCAAAATCCAGTGCGAGTAGCATTACGAAAATATCTCGACGCGAACGTCATCGAGCCATCAGAGAGTAATCATTGTAATCCGATACGAGTAGTTATGAAAAAAGACGGTACTGTAAGATTATGTCTTGACGCGAGACGTTTAAATAAAGAGATAGAAAGCGATCAAGAGGGTCCACCAGCTATTGATGATGTGATACAGAAATATCACGGTAGTGAAGTGTTCTCTACATTTGATCTTACGAGTTCTTATCATCACATTGTATTAGCGAAAGAATCTAGGCCTTATACAGCATTTGTAATAGAAGGAAAATGTTATCAGTTTACGCGTGTCCCTATGGGGTTAAAAACCGCAGGATCTATTTTTATGCGAGCAATTCGTTTAGTATTTGGCCCAGAATTCGAAGAATTTTTAACTGCATATGTGGACGATTTTCTGATAAATTCTAAATGTTTTGACGATCATTTAATACATTTGGAAAAACTTTTCAAAAAATGTCAAGAAGTGGGTTTGAAAATGCATTTGAGTAAAAGTAATTTTTGTCGGGCGGAAGTATCTTATTTGGGATTTGTATTGTCATCTAAAGGGGTAAAACCAAATCCTGAAAAAGTAGCAGCGATAAAAAATATGGCTGAACCGCGATCGTTAGAAGAATTAAGAAGTGCTCTCGGTGTTATGGGATATTATAGGCGATTTGTCGCAAGATATGCATGCTTTATGGATCCATTTAGAGATATTTTGGCAATAAAGAATAAATTCATATGGACATCGAAACACACTCAGGCATTTGAAGAGTTAAAAAATCAGTTTATCGATACAGTCGTCTTGAATCATTATATTGCTGATGAACCATTTCGATTGCAGACAGACGCGAGTAAGGCGGGAATAAGTGGTGTATTATATCAGGTTGATCGTCAGGGTGACGCACGAATAGTAGCTCTCGTTAGTCGGACATTAACCGGATATGAACAATCGTATGGATCCACCGAATTAGAATTACTAGCCATAGTATATGCGTTGCTGAAATTACGAACTTTCTTGTTGGGCCAGAAATTTTTTATAATTACTGACCATCAGGCTCTCACATTTTTAATGAAAACACCTTTTCACAATTGGCGATTGTTAAGGTGGTCTCTAATCGTGCAGGAATATTTCTTTGAAATAAGTCATTGTAAGGGAACGGATAATAAGGTAGCAGATTATTTTAGCCGATATTTTCCTGTAAAAAATGTCGGAGAGGATCTAAATAATGCGTCATTGGTTGATGATGGAGGTGTCCTGAAGGTTTGCGCAATTACCGAGTTGGATCTTCCTGAATTGAGACGAATCGGAATTGAACAAGAACGTGATTCCAAGTTAGTCGAGTTGAAGGAACATAGTCGAGAACCTTATTGTGTTAAAAATCAAGTACTATTTCATAAAAATTATCACGAGGATCGTTTTTGCTTAGTAATTCCGGAACATTTACGTATCGATTTGGTGAGAAAGGTCCATGAAAGATCGGGTCATATGGGAAATTATAAAACTTTTAAAGAAATGACTAAGACGTATTTCTGGCGGGGAATGCAAAGAGATGTAAAAAGGTATGTAACGGGATGCGACCTTTGCCAAAGGGTAAAACCATTATCATACTCGATGGAGGGCGCGTTTTTACACATAAAATCAGAAAAACCGGGAGAAATAATTGCGATGGACTTTTTCGGGGAATTGCCAATGTCTACCGGTGGAGTGAGATACATTTTGGTTATTTTGGACGTTTTCTCGAAGTTAGTTAAATTGTACCCGTTAAAAAAAGAGAATACCCAGAGTGTTATTCTGAAAATGGGAAAATATATGCAGGATGTAAATAAACCGAAACGTGTTTTAACTGATCACGGAACGCAGTTCACATCGACAGTGTGGACAGATTTTTTGACGGAAAATAATATCGAACCCGTGTTTTGCTCTGTACGTCATCCTCAATCGGATCCTGCTGAACGCACAATGCGTGAACTAGGACGTCTTTTTCGCACGGTATGTTCGGAGCGTCATTCGGCGTGGGCGAGACACGTAAAAAGAATCGAGGAATGGCTTAATCTTGCGGTGAATTGTGCCACAGGTTATAGTCCAATAGAATTGCATTTTGGGGAAAGAACGCGTGATAAGATCGAAACGATAGTAGAATTCCCGGTGGGTGTTGATGAATCTCACGAATTAATGGTTCAAATGGCAAATGAGCGAATGAATATGGGACGAAAACGCAGTGAACAATACCAAAAGTCCATTTCGAGGGTTAATATTGAGATTGGAGATAAAGTCTTGTTGAAGATTCCACGATTGTCGTCTAAGGCAAATAGACAAATTGATAAATTTTTTCACATATTCTACGGACCTTATTTGATAAAAAGAAAATTCAATGAAAATTCATTTGAATTGGCTGAAGTTGACGATCCTCTAAAAGTGAAGGGTAAATTTAATAAAAAATCGTTGCGACCATATAAAACAAATTAACACACATATTAATGTATGATAGAATGACATGAAGATTATAATACTCGAAATATTATATAAAGTTATAAAACGACGATAAAAAAAAAATATATATATATGTATGATATAGCGCATCTATATTTATAACCACATAGAAAAATGTATAATTTTAAACGATAAAATTGTGATATCAACGAAATGTAAATGAATGTTAGATGTTATTTATAATAAGATTTGTTATGTTTCGGACAATTGGTTTTATTTAAAATTAGATATTTTAAAGTAAAGCCAAAGGGAGGATATGTAGCGATATGAATGTGTGAGTGTATGTAAATGTGAGTGAGTATAAGAGTCAGTATGTAAGAGAGGAGAATGAGTGAGAGTGGGAGAATATGAATGAAGGAAAATTGATTGTAATCGACGAGTCACTAATAATTTTGACTTACTCCAGTAAACTACAAAACATATATATAATTCAAAACTGACGAAAAATATACTAATTGTGATAATATAATATAAAGTGACGGGAAACCACGTATTGTGAAGGTGAGCCCGGCAAATATTAATTTACATATTTTAAATAATAAAATATTAGAGCCTACGGTGACAATCAAATAAAAATGTCATCCTTATCATTTGTAGCGTGGTTTTCGTGTTATGCTAAGAAAAAAGGATAGCGACTTCTAATCCCCGGGTAGCTGTCTTTGAGAAAATCATCGTGTCGTCTCGATAGAAGCAGGTGGATGTTCAATGTCTCGTTGAACCATCGGTGAACGATAGGGAGAGATCATATTGTAAGGATTCACGCTGTTTGTAGAAACGACGTAAGATTTTGGGCTCACAGTAAGTTAATGTGATCACGTTAGAAAATTGTATTATATTTCTTTATTATTTATATTTAATGCGCAAAATCACAAAGAAGAGTTGCTTGGAGTATTAATGTTTCTAAAGAATGTATGTATGAATGTGCGTATGTGTATGGGTATTTTGAATGTATGAATGTATTTATTTGTCATGGTTATTTAAAATTTAATTATTTATAAAAAAAGTGAATTGTTCTTATATCACAACAGACTTCATTAATTATTTTTATATTTTACACACTTGCTAAACAAAACAAAAATCAATTATAATAAATTAGATTATTCATTTCGATATATTTTTATTTTATTTTATGATATTATACTTAAGTGTTGAAACTTTGTTGGATCATTACATGTTTATGAAAATAATTGAATTATTGCAACGCATTTTATTACAATTTTGTCAAATAATTGAATTTTATTGAGAAAATTTACTACTTTTAAAAATAATTGAATTCTTGGGAAGGATTTTATTAGGATTTTTGTAAATAATGAAATTTTTGTTGAAAAATTTGATGGTTCTTGAAATTATAACAAAACATGAAGAAGGTGATCGCATTCTTCATGTTTTGTAATAATATTCTTATAAATTGTTGAGTTTCAAAAAAATTTAAATTTAAATATTCTAAAGAATTTTAATTCCTGTGGAATAGTAATAATTAAATACTTATTTAAAAATTTAGTTATTAATGATGAAAAAACTTAATAAAACTTTTGGAAAAATTTCACAGGAATTCAATTATTCAATATAAAAAATTTCAAATAATTTTTCGAAAAATATCAATTATTTCAAAAGAATTTTATAAAATTTCTCGCAAGAGTTCAGTTATTGAAAAAAATTTATCAAAGTTCTTTTTAAGAATTCAATTATTTTTAGAAATAGTAAAAAAAAATAGTTTAAAATAATAAAATTCTTTGCAGAAATTCAATTATGTTAAAAAAATTTTAAAAATTTGAATTATCTTTATAAATAATAAAATTCTTCAATATTCAATGATTTTAATAAAAAATTTTAAATTCTCGTCAATATTCCAATTATTTTTATAAATAATACAATTCTTCAACGCAATTCCATTATTTTTATAAACTTGAATAAAAAACTTGTTAAAATTTCACAGAAATTCAATAATTTATGAAATTTTTAATAAATTTCTTTAAAATAATTCAATTATTTTCATAAATAATAAAATTTTCACTCGAGTTCAATTATTTAATACACAGAATTTTATAAAATTTTTTGAAAAATATCGTTTATTTAAAAAGTGTTTTATAAAATTCGTCGCATGGAACAATTATTTAAAAAAAATTTAACAATGTTCTTTACAAGAATTTAATTAATTTTTATAAACAATAAAATTCTTCACGGAAATTCAATTATTTTAAAAAAATTTTAATAACATTTTTGGAAATTTTTTAAAATTATTTTCATGAATAACAAAACTCATGCAGGATTTTAATTAATTTTGGATACAATATTTTAATCATATTCCTCGAAAAATGTAATTATTCTTAAAAATTTTATTAAAATTTGTCAAAATAATTCAATTATTTAAAAATTTGTCAATAAAATTCTTTATAAGAATTCACTTTTATCAAACATTTAATTATTCAAAAAATTATTTATTTTTCAGTTGAAATAATTGAATTTTTGTAGAATTTTCTAATAAAAATTGATTAAAAAATGAAATTACCGAATAATCGATTTATTGTTTATGAAAATAATTGAATTATTGCAACGCATTTTATTACAATTTTGTCAAATAATTGAATTTTATTGAGAAAATTTACTACTTTTAAAAATAATTGAATTCTTGGGAAGGATTTTATTAGGATTTTTGTAAATAATGAAATTTTTGTTGAAAAATTTGATGGTTATTTAAATTATAACAAAACATTAAGAATTCTTTCTGTTTTGTAATAATATTCTTATAAATTGTTGAGTTTCAAAAAGGTTTGAATTTTAATGTTCTGAAGAATTTTAATTCCTCTGGAAAAGTAATAATTAAATACTTAATTAAAAATTTAGTTATCAATGTTTTTGAATAATTTTACAATTAATGAGATTTGTAAATAAATTTAGTAGAACATTTTTTTGAGTATCTAATAATTTTTAGAGTAAATCAGAATATTTTTTATGGTCAGGGAAAAAGTGAGAATTTTGTCAGGAAAACAGGGAAAAGTCAGGGAAAAATAAAATTAAATATTTGTGACTTTACTTTAATATTTTCTAACTATTTCTCAAAAACTTTAATAATCTGTTTGTCAAAAAAAAAGGAATTTATTAAGAAATATCGTATTGTTTTCTTTAGGTTTTTCACCCCGAAAATTGCGAAACTGGAAGGAATGTTAAATTCAATTAAATCTCTTATTTAAAATAGAATTAGATTTTTGTCTAATTGAAACGCATTGGATAAAAATATTCAAAATGAAAAATGCTCCTTTTGTGAAATTACAAACTGTTGTTTTCGTGTAAAATGTTTATGTTATGTTTACAAAATCTCATGTTGTGTGTGATTTTAATTTTTTTAGTATTATAAATTAATTGTTTACGATTAAGAAAGTTACGGAGTTCGGCCGTAACACAATATTAAACAATAATGAATAACATAACAAATTATAAATAAGAAATTTGTAATAACAAACACCAATAATTTTGATTATATTTTTCTACTAAAATGTATTGCCTTTGAAGTATTTTCCACTGGCAGAAAATTGACAGTTTTCAGCATTTCTAATATTTAAACATCATATTTTACAAAAGATATAAAATAATTTTGAAAAAATCTTTTCATTTTGTGATTCTAGTAACTTTAGAATCATTCCTGTAGAATATTACAATTTTTTAAAATTAGTCGGCGACCACTTTAGTTGAAATAAAATGGTTTGACCCCTATATACCATGTCTATGCTTCTTTTTCTGTTGTAAAATTTACAACATGATTAATAATGAAGAAAAATGTATTTTTAAAATAACGTGTTACTTTTTTTTGTTAAATAGGTGGCAAAACGGGCGAGTATGAGGAGCTGCGAGAAAGAGCATATACGAAACTTCTTCCGAATGGCACTCTATTGCTTCAGCACGTTAAAGAAGATAGAGAAGGCTTCTATCTTTGCCAAGCTAGTAATGGTATTGGAACTGGCATTGGAAAAGTGGTGCAACTTAAAGTCAATTGTAAGTTTTCAACTGCTATTTCTTACGGTCATTTGAAACTATTTTCTTTTATCAGCGAATGTCTCTTAAAACTTTTATCTCCTTATATGTGTCTATGGGTGTTTTTGTGAATCTATTGTATAACACACACACACACACAAAACCCACACATTTTATATAAAAGTAGAGTGCAAGGAAAGTAAATTATTTACATTCAAACCGACAGGAATTTTGAATATGTCTCACGCGCTCCGAAGAAAACCTTAAAAAGCAGAGAACTCTTGAATCGCTTCAAACTGAAAGGAACTTAAAAGAACTTGAAATTTTTACGTTATGTTCGTTCTTAAGGTCTCTTTTCTTCAGTGCACGTGTCTCACTTGTGCAAATTATTAACTAATTTCGTTTATTTTTCTGCAAACATTCCTCTAGCTTCGCCATTCTTCGCGGCTCCATCTCGCCTGGTGACTGTGAAAAAAGGTGATACAGCGACTTTACATTGCGAGGTACACGGTGATAAACCAGTCACTGTTACATGGTTGAAGAGCGGTAAAATCGAACTAAACCCTTCGACAAACTATAGGTAAGTAGCAAATATTCTTTCTTCAAAGAAACCTCTTCCAAAAAATACAAAAAAAAAATCTTTAAAATATTCCACGCTTCATGCAGACAAAATTTTAGGTTATGTTCACGATCGTTTTGCTTCTCGTCACTTCTGTTATTTTCAATTTACTTTTTTTGTCTTCCTTTTCATCGCAATTTTCTTCAATGTAAAAAATACTAATTACGTGTAAAATAGAAATTTGAAATGAATTTTTTTAGGAGAATTAAACATTTTTTCTTTAGTGGTAAAATTACCAGCCATATGACCTAAAATTTTTTTTGCTCTTTAAGCCCTTTCTTCAGTAGCATTTTTTTTTTAATGCACAAACAATAATTCTCCATTCAATTGATAAAGGGTGACAGTGAAACAGGAAATAACACCGGACGGTGTTGTTGCCCAGTTGCAAATTGCAGCAGCGGAAGCCTCTGACAGTGGAGCTTATTTTTGTCAAGCTAGCAATTTATATGGTCGCGATCAACAATTAGTACAACTTATTGTCCAAGGTAAATATTTGCAAAGTTCGAATAATTTTTATTGTCTTCTTTATACTTTCACGGTAAATCGTTAGGTATTCAAATAACACCAAAATGGATTAAAATAACACTAAATTGGATTATTTTAATCCTTTTTGGTGTTATTTTAATACCTAACAATTTACCGTGTTCCGTTTCATTCTAAAGACGAGAAAAAGTTGAATAAATTTACATTTGGATTGAATTTGTTTCATCCTAATGTTTGGAGTCGCCATTTTGGATCCGCCATTTTGGATTTTTAGTAGCTAATATTTTTACTAGTTTCTTCATTCTTGAAGCTACAATTTAACACTGTTTTAAAATTAATTATCCAGTGCAAAGTATTAATAGCTTTTTGTTTGTTCTGTTTCATTTTAAAGAACCACCATTACCGCCGAGTGGATTGGAAACTGCAATGATAGCCAGTCGGAGTATCAACGTGAAATGGCAACACAAGTCCCAGGACACGAGTGAAGTGACAAAATATATTCTCCAATATAAAGAAGGAGAAGGTGAGAGCAGTTGGGTTTTGAAATACGATAAGAAAATATTAACTCCGGGTGAATTTGGAAAGCAAATTTGTAAAATATAAATTTGTAGGTTTATGGCAACAGCAAGAATTAACAGGACCTCCACTGCCGTATGCGGCACTGATCGACGAACTAAAACCGGCGACGAAATACACGATTCGAGTGATTGCTGAAGGCCCGGCTGGAAGATCGTCACCATCCGCTGAACTTGTCGTGAGAACTGAGCCGCAAAGACCAGCAGGGCCGCCTATTAATTTGGTAGCAAGACCGTTGACCTCGACGGAAATGCTGATCACCTGGTCGCCTCCTCTTCCTGAACTCCGTCATGGCGACGTCCAGGGCTTCAATGTCGGATACAGAGAAACAAGGTTATTGATACTAGCTATTTTTCGTATTTGTGGGTCCCAATCAAAAAAATCGGTTTTAATTTGTTAAAATCAAAATTATTTTCCCGTAGGTCAAAAACTAAACTGTTTTCAGTCCAAACTTTTTGAGAAACTGTTACGAAGTTATTAGTAACAATAATAGTAACAATAATAATTATAATAATAACTAATTATAATAGTAACAATAATTATAATAGTAACAATAATTATTGTTACTGGAACACTTGCGTTGACTCATCTATTAGATCGCACGTGTTTATTATTCTATCTTTTTAGTATATTATTTATAATTTTATTGTGAATTTGTTTTTTATAATTTGTTATTACAAATTTTTTATTTATAATTTGTTAAGATATTCATTATTGTTTAATATTGTGTTACGGCCGAACTCCGTAACTTTCTTAATCGTAAACAATTAATTTATAATACTAAAAAAACTAAAATCACACACGACATGAGATTTTGTATAAACATAACATAAACATTTTACACGAAAACAACACTTTGTAATTTCACAAAAGGAGCATTCTTCATTTTGAATATTTTAATACAATGCGTTTCAATTATACAAAAATCTAATTCTGTTTTAACTTTTAAACAAGAGATTTAATTAAACTTAACGTTCCTTCGAGTTTCGCAATTTTCGGGGTGAAAAACCTAAAGAAAACAATACGATATTTCTTAATAAATTCCTTTTTCTTTGACAAACAGTTTATTAACCTTTTTGAGAAATAGTCAGAAAATATTAAAGTAAAATAAATTGCTCAATTTGAGAAGTGGTGCAAAACAGGGTTGTTACAAATATTTAATTTTTTTTGCCCTGACTTTTCCCTGTTTTCCAGACAAAATTCTCACTTTTTTCCTGACCATAAAAACTACTTTGATTCACTCTAAAAATTATAAGATACTCAAAAAAAATGTTCTACTAAATTTATTTACAAATTTTATTGATTGTAAAATTATTCATAAACATCAATAACTAAATTTTTAAATAAGTATTTAATTATTACTTTTCTACGGGAAATAAAATTCTTCAGAACATTCAAATTCAAACCTTTTTGCAAGTCAACAATTTATAAGATTATTATTATAAAACATAAAGAATGCGATCACCTTCTTCATTTTTTGTTCTAATTTAAAGAACCATCAAATTTTTCAACAAAAATTTCATTATTTACAAAAATCCTAATAAAATCCTTCCCAAGAATTCAATTATTTTTAAAAGTAGTAAATTTTCTCAATAGAATTCAATTATTTGACAAAATTGTAATAAAATGCGTTGCAATAATTCAATTATTTTTATAAACAATAAATTGATTATTCAGTAATTTCCTTTTTTTTAATCAACTTTTATTAGAAAATTCTAGAAAAATTCAATTATTTAAATTGAAAAATAAATAATTTTTTGAATAATTAAATGTTTGATAAAATTGAATTCTTATAAAGAATTTTATCGACAAATTTTTAAATAATTGAATTCTTTTGACAAATTTTAATAAAATTTTTAAGAATAATTACATTTTTCGAGGAATATGATTAAAATATTGTATCCAAAATTAATTAAAATCCTGCATGAGTTTTGTTATTCATGAAAATAATTTTAAAAAATTTCCAAAAATGTTATTAAAATTTTTCTAAAATAATTTAATTTCCATGAAGAATTTTATTATTTATAAAAATTAATTAAATTCTTGTAAAGATCTTTGTTAAGTTTTTTCAGTAACTGAACACTTACGACGAATTTTATAAAACTCTTTTTAAATAAACGATATTTTTCAAAAAATTTTATAAAATTCTGTATATTAAATAATTGAACTGAAGTGAAAATTTTATTATTTATGAAAATAATTGACTTATTTTAAAGAAATTTATTAAAAATTTTATAAATTATTGAATTTCTGTGAAATTTTAACAATAGTTTTATTCAAGTTATTAAATATATTTGAATTTTGAAGAAGAATTGTATTATTTTTAAAAATAATTGGAATTTTGACGAGAATTTAAAATTTTTTATTAAAATCATTGAATATTGAAGAATTTTATTATTTATAAAGATAATTCAAATTTTTTAAATTTTTTTAACATAATTAAATTTCTGCAAAGAATTTTATTACTTTTGAAAATAAATTAATTTTTCCAACGAATTTTATTCAAGTTTATAAAAATAATTGAATTTCGGTGAAGAATTTTACTATTTCTAAAAATAATTGAATTCATAAAAAGAACTGTGATAAATTTTTTTCAATAACTGAACTCTTGCGAGAAATTTTATAAAATTCTTTTGAAATAATTGATATTTTTCGAAAAATTATTTGAAATTTTTTATATTAAATAATTGGATTCCTGTGAAATTTTTCCAAAAATTTTATTAAAGTTTTTAAAAATAATTGAATTTCAAAGAAAAATTTTATTATTTATAAAAAAAATTCAATTCTTGTAAAGAACTTTGTTAATTTTTTTTAATAATTGTTCCATGCGACGAATTTTATAAAAATCTTTTTAAATAATTGATATTTTTCAAAAAATTTTATAAAATTTTGTATATTAAATAATTGAACTCACGTGAAGAATTTTGTTATTTATGAAAATAATTAAATTATTTGAAAGAAATTCATTAAAATTTTCATAAATTATTGAATTTCTGTGAAATTTTAACTAAAATTTTTTCAAATTTTTAAATATATTTGAATTTTCATGATGAATTGTATTATTTATAACAATTATTGAAATTTTGACGAGAATTAAAAAATGTTATTTTAAATAATTGAATATTGAAGAATTTTATTATTTATAAAGATAATTGAAATTTTGACAATTTTTTAACATAATTTAATTTCTGCAAAGAATTTTATTACTTTTGAAAATAAATTAATTTTTCCTACGAATTTTATTCAAGTTTATAAAAATAATTGAATTTCGGTGAAGAATTTCACTATTTCTAAAAATAATTGAATTCTTGAAAAGAACTTTGTTAAATTTTTCTCAATAACTGAACTCTTGCGACGAATTTTGTAAAATTCTTTTTAAATAATTGATATTTTTCGAAAAATTATTTGAAATTTTTTATATTAAATAATTGAATTACTGTAAAATTTTTCCAAGAATTTTTTTAATGTTTTTAAAAAGAATTGAATATCGAAGAAGAATTGTATTATTTATAAAGATAATTGGAATTTTGACAAGAATTTTTAAACAAATTTTGAACATAATTGAATTTTTGAGAAGAATTTTTTCATTTTTAAAGATATAATTGAAGTGACCAGAATTTTTTTAAACTTTTGAATATAATTGAATTTCTGCGAAAAATGTGATTACTTTTGAAAATAATTGAATTTCTTTAATTATTTGTAACTCTTCCAAAATTAAATTTTTTTAGTATTTTGAATTAAAATTCTTTTATCAATCAAGTATTTATGAAAATTGTAAAAATGATTCATTACATAATTTATAATTCATAATTTTATGATAGTTCTTTATAATTAAAGTTATTGAAAAAGAAATTATTATCTGTAATAGAAAAAATTCAAGGTTTTTGTATTAAAATTCGTAGTTAGTTTTATTGTTTACAAGACAAACAAAAAAACATTAAAATTTAGAGTTTTTTCATGAATTTTTGAAATTCGATTTTTCTAGTACTTTTACTAAAAATCCCTGTCTTTTCCCTGGCCAATTTTACTTTCCCTGACTTATCCCTGAATTCCCTGACCTGTGTCAACACTATAAACACAATTTTAAATTGCGTTAATTAAATTTTTAGTATTTTATTAATCTTTATATATATATATATATATATATTATCATTTATTTAATAATTTCGAAAAGTAGTATAATTAAATCTTTGTTGGAAGACACTTTCCGAACAGACTAATAAAAAAGTTGTCTAATTATAAATAAGAAAACTTTCCTAAATATATACTAATTTTTTTTCACGCGAACGCCACTGGAAAGTGTTATATTTTTTAAAATGTTTTTTTATATACTTTTTGTATACCCGTTTCTCAACTTTTCTGATTGTAATTATTTTTCTTCAGCTCTGGCAATCCGTCTTACAATTTCACCTCGGTCTCTGGGGACGGAGAGGAAGGAGGTGGAGAACTTCGTCTCTCGGGACTTCGACCTTACACGAGATACACTCTAGTTGTCCAGGCGTACAATCAAGTTGGATCTGGACCTCTCTCAGAACCTCTAACATCACAGACACTCGAGGACGGTGAGTTTATGAATTAATGAAATTTTCTATTAAAAATTCCCTAGTATTTAAATTAATATAATATTGTGACGCGCTGTAGAAAAAAAGGAAGAAACTAGAATCAAGCGGATTATATGTTTTTGATGAATTTAGTTACACGGTAAATCGTTAGGTATTAAAATAACACCAAAATGGATTAAAATAACACCAAAATGGATTAAAATAACACTAAATTGGATTATTTTAATCCTTTTTGGTGTTATTTTAATACCTAACGATTTACCGTGTAACAAATAGCGAGCTAAAAATTGCAAATATCTAAGTTTTCACAAGATTGCAACAAAAATTTAATTTTGTTTTCCCTTACTTTTCCCAAATTTAGAGACTAAATTTTGTATCATAGAATATTTTGTTTCGCTCAAAAAATTATTAGTAGACTGTAGGTACTAAAAAAAATGCTGTATTACATATTTATTTGCGCATTTCTTTGACTATAAAACCTGTTGCAACCATGTTCTAAAGTACCTTCCTTCAGAGTGCATCACGTTTGTTAAAAAATGCGAGGAAAATTTAATTAAAAAGAGGATTGCTTCTTGTTTTCTTAGTTCCTAGCACACCGCCAGAAGATGTAAGATGCGCGGCATTGACATCTCAATCACTTCAAGTTTCATGGCAACCCCCGCCCAATTCTCACAGTAATGGAATTATTCAGGGATATAAACTTTATTATGAGCCAATATTAACTGATATGTGGCGCGGAGTCGACGAGATGGAGGTACATAGTAAACTTCTTACACGACTTTATTTTAACATTCAATTTGCTTCAATTAAAATAGTTATTTTTTTATTAAAATCATTATTTATTAAAATCATTTTTTATTAAAATCATTTTTTATTAAAAACATTTTTTATTAAAATCATTTTTTATTAAAATCATTTTTTATTAAAATCATTTTTTATTTTCCGGTACACTTTTTTAATTTCTCGTGTAGTGACGTAAATTAATTTCAGGCAAAATAGTTCAACATTATCGTCTTGGAATAATATTTCTTAATTTACGTAAACAGATATTTTGTAAAAAAGAGAAAATTTTTTGAAAATTTAATTTTCTTTCTCCATTTAACAGGTGCGGAAGACTAACGCTCTTACAACAGTTTTGACGGGGTTGAGAAAATATACGAATTACAGTATTCAAGTCCTGGCGTTTACGCGAGTCGGCGATGGTGTTTTGACTCGAGTTGCTTTCTGTCACACCGAGGAGGATGGTAATAAAATTAAAACAGATTTTATATTCCAAACATTCTGTGTAGTGGAAACTTTTAAATTTTGTCATTTCCTTTTTCATTAGGGAATATAACAGGAATCCAAAAGTTATAATTTCGAAAATGTTTGATATAAAAAACTATTTTTCAGTTTTAATTTCTTTTTTATTGAGAGAAATGTGTTTTATTGAAAGAAACTTTTAATTATTGACAAATTATTGAAATTTAATTCCTTACCCTTCTATCAAGACGAATTTGAATTTAAAAAATTTTAAATACTAAATAATGTATTTGGTTTAAGTTTGGGTCAAACCATTTTATTTCAACTAAAGTGGTCGCCGAGTAATTTTAAAAAATTGTAATATTCTTCAGGAATAATACTGATGTTACTAGAATCACAAAATAAAAAGATTTTTTTAAAAATAATGTTATATCTTTTGTAAAATATGAATTTTAAATATTAGAAATGCTGAAAACTGTCAATTTTCTGACAGTGGAAAATAGTTCAAAGGAAATACATTTTAGTAGAAAAATATAATAAAAATTATTGGCATTTGTTAAGAATATGTCTAAATTTATTATTGTAAATTGATATAACCATTTAAAAATATAAAATAATGAATAAAATATTATTCCAAAGTTCATCATTAAATTAACCTATTTTTGGGATTTTTATTAAAAAATAATGAGGAAATGGGATTATAAAATTAGGTAAAAACTTACAGAATTTTAAGACATTGTGATGAACTTTCAGTTTTTGGTAAAAGTTTTCTTCCATTTTGTAGAAAAATAAAAAATATTTGTAAAATGAAACTGCTACTTTGTCCATTTTTACGATTTTCAAGTTTGCTTTGTAAACTATAAAAATAACCACGAATTTTAATACAAAACCTTGAATTTTTTTCTATTTCAGACAATAATTTCTTTTTAAATAACTGAATTTTTAAAGAACTATCATAAAATTATGACTTATAAATTACGTAAAGAATAATTTTTACAATTTTCATAAATACTAGATTGATAAAAGAATTTTAATTAAAAATACTAAAAAAAATTTATTTTAGAAAAGTTACAAATAATTTCAGAAATTTAATTATTTTCAAAAGTAATAACATTTTTCGCAGAAATTCAAATATATTCAAAATTTTTTAAAAAATTCTCGTCAAAATTTCAATTATCTTTATAAATAATACAATTCTTCTCCAAAATTCAAAAATGTTTAAAAATTTTTTATAAATTCTCCTTAAAATTTTAATTATCTTTATAAATAATACAATTCTTCTTTAAAAGACAATTATTTTTAATAACATTTTTCGCAGAAATTCAATTATATTCAAAAATAAAAAAATTCTTCTTCAAAATTCAATTATGTTCAAAATTTTTTTTAAAATTCTCGTTAAAATTTTAATTATCTTTATAAATAATATAATTCTTCTTTAAAATACAGTTATTTTTAATAACATTTTTTGCAGAAATTCAATTATATTCAAAAATAAAAAAAATTCTTCTTCAAAATTCAATTATGTTCAAAAATTTTTTATAAATTCTCCTTAAAATTTTAATTATCTTTATAACTAATACAATTCTTCTTTAAAATAAAATTATTTTTAATAACATTTTTCGCAGAAATTCAATTATATTCAAAAATAAAAAAAATTCTTCTTTAAAATTCAATTATGTTCAAAATTTTTTTAAAAATTCTCGTTAAAATTTCAATTATCTTTATAAATAATACAAATCTTCTTCGAAATTCAATTATTTTTAAAAACTTCAATATAGTTCTTGGTAAAATTTCAGAGGAATTCAATAATTTACAAAATTTTTAATAAATTTTTTTTGTAATAATTCAATTATTTTCATAAATAATAAAATCTTCACTTGAGTTCAATTACTTAATATACAAAATTTTATAAAATTTTTTGAAAAATATGAATTATTTAAAAAGATTTTTATAAAATTCGTCGCATGAATCACTTATTTCAAAAAAATTTAACAAATTTCTTTACAAGAATTGAATTATTTTTATAAATAAGTAAATTCTTCATGGAAATTTAATTATTTTAGAAAAATTTTAATAACATTTTTGGAAATTTTTAAAAATTATTTTTATGAATAATAAAACTCATCGCAGGATTTTAATTAATTTTGGTTACAATATTTTAATTAAATTTCTCGAAAAATGTAATTATTCTTAAAAATTTTATTAAAATTTGTCAAAAGAATTCAATTATTTAAAAATTTGTTGATAAAATTCTTTATGAGAATTCAATTTTAACAAGCATTCAATTATTCAATAAATTATTTATTTTTTAGTTTAAATAATTGAATTTTTCTAAAATTTTCTAATAAAAATTGATTAAAAAATGAAATTACCGAATAATCGATTTATTGTTGATGAAAATAATTGAATTATTGCAACGCATTTTATTACAAGTTTTTAAAATAATTGAATTTTTTTTAAGAAAATTTACTACTTTTAAAAATAAATGAATTCTTGCAAAGGATTTTATTAGCACTTTTGTAAATAATTAAGTTTTTGTTTAAAATTTTTATGGTAATTTAAATTATAACAAAACATGAAGAAGGTGATCGCCTTCTTTATGTTTTGTAATAATATTCTTATAAATTGTTCAGTTTCAAAAAGGTTTGAATTTGAATGTTCTGAAGAATTTTAATTCTTGTGGAATAATAATAATTAAATACTTATTTAAAAATCAGGGAAAAGTTAGGGAGAAATAAAATTAAATATTTGCGGCAACTCTGGTTTAACTTCTCTGAAAAAAATCGGAAAAATATGGTATTTTCATAAATAATTAAATTATCACTAATTAAACACAAACTATAATTTTTACTTTGGGCCCGGGCGTAGTTTAAAAATTATAAATTTTTTAAAAATATTATATTTTTAAAGGTTAATGAATGTAATTTTTATAAAGTTGAAGTTTGTTTATTATTATTGTCAATGCTAATCTAACTTCAACTTTATAAAAATTACATTCATTATTAATCCTTAAAAATAAACCATTTTTAAAAAATTTATAATTTTTAAACTTGGCCCGGAAGCAAAGTGAAAATTACAGTTTGTGTTTAATTAGTGATAATTTAAGTATTTATGAAAATCCAATATTTTTCCGATTTTCTCCAGAGAAGTTAGACACACTTGAAAATCGTAAAAATGGGCTAGCAGTTTTATTTTACACATATTTTTTATTTTTCGACAAAATGGAAGAAAACTTTTATCAAAAACTGAAAGTTCATCACAATGTCTTAATATTTTGTAAGTTTTTACCTAATTTTATAATCCCATTTCCTCATTATTTGTTAATAAAAATCCCAAAAATAGGTTAATTTAATGATGAACTTTGGAATAATATTTTATTTATTATTTTATATTTTTAAATGGTTATCAATTTACAATAATAAATTTAGACACATTCTCAACAAACGCCAATAATTTTTATTATATTTTTCTACTAAAATGTATTTCTTTTGAATTATTTTCCACTGGCAAAAAATTGACAGTTTTCAGCATTTCTAATATTTAAAATTCATATTTTACAAAAGATATAAAATTATTTTTGAAAAATCTTTTCATTTTCTGATTCTAGTAACATCAGTATCATTCCTGAAGAATATTACAATTTTTTAAAATTAGTCGCCGACCACTTTAGTTGAAATAAAATGGTTTGACCCATATGGTTTTTCGAAACAAATAATGGTAAATTAATAAAACGATGTGATTAGATGAATAAACGCTCGTTAGAAATATTTGACGTGATCAAATTCTACAACGCTAATTAATAATTTGTACTAATAGTTCCAGGTAGTCCAGCGGACATTAAAGTGGTTGTTAGTTCACCGCAAGCCCTATTCATCTCATGGCTTCCGCCCCTTGAACCCAATGGTATCATTACAAAGTACAATCTATACACCCGGTGAGTACTACAGTTTCGTTGAAACTAATATCAATTCTCGTCATAAATTTCAATATTCCCTTTATTATACATTCCAGTTATGGTAACATGTTTAACTGGAATTCCTTTTCTCAATTAGTTCCTAAATCTCTACATATTCTATTGAAACGTATTTACGAAACGCTTTACAAGCATTTCAATTAAAATTGCAAAAAAATCATTAGAAGGATTTTCTTTTTTTTTAGATTTTAATTTTATTCAAATATTTAAATATTTTTATTCTTCTTTCTAAATTTTTATTAAATTTTTAACAGTAAATATTTTTCCTTACGCGCAAATATTATTAAACAAGCAAATCATTAAGAATCTTATTTAAAATTTAAAATTCATTTTGTGCAGAAACCGCATAGGTCCAAAAGTTAATTTACTTATTTTATTAATTATATTAGTTGGAAAATAAATCAATCACGTTGGACTTACTTAAAGGTTATTAAAATATGATGCAAAAGGCAGAATTAGAAAAACTCTCAAGGTTTACAAGTGAAATCGATTTTATTGATTCCTGGACAATTTCGATGTATTTATGCGCGATCTACACAAAACGCTTGAATTGTAAAATTGTAAGGTGTTTTAAAATTGAAAAATTGAAATTCTGTTCCAGAGTTGTTGATGGACGGGAAGAATTGAATCATGGTAAGAGAAATTTACCGGCGACGAATAATTTTTTCGAGGCCACTGGTCTTCAGCAGCACGTCGAGTATCAATTTTGGGTAACCGGAAGCACTCGTGTTGGCGAAGGTCAAAGTTCAAAAGTTGCTGCACAAGTGCCCACGAATCGTGTTCCAGCGAGAATTTCTTCGTTTGGTGGACACGTGATTAAACCGTGGAGAGGCTCGGCAACACTTGCGTGTAACGCTGTTGGCGATCCAACGAGGGAATGGTTCAAAGGAAACACCGAACAGGTTCACACTGACACGTCGAGAAATATTCAAATATTACAAACTGGAGAACTCGTTCTCTCCAGTCTTCAGACGCAAGATTCGGGAAATTACACGTGCCAGGTGGAAAACTCCCAGGGTAGCGACAGGTTACATTACATGGTCACTGTTCAAGGTGCGAATCCGTATTTTTGCCTTATAAATTCCAGGCACTAATTAAGTTTGAAATTTCTACCTTTTTTTCCTTTTGGTTTATTTTTTGTCTTTTACTGTTTCGATTGTGGAATAACTTGTATGTAATTTTTTTGACAGTGCCACCGAATGCGCCTGTTTTGTACGTTACGAGTTCCACTGCGAGTAGCATTCTACTTCATTGGAAACCTGGTTTTAATGGTGGAGCACCTCTCACTGGGTATTCATTGCATTATCGCACAACTCATGGGAATTTGGAGGAAATGCTCCTATCGAGAAGAGCAACGAGCCATGAATTGAAGGTGGTTTTTTATTCTGTAACTAAAAAAACAAAATAATCACCATAAACATAATCTCTTAACAAAAATTTAGGAGAAAAGAAAATTAATTTTTTGTAGCAACCCTGAATAATAAATAACGAAAAAATAAATGAATTAAAGAAAGAAAGAAAGTAAAAACTAATAATACTCTGTTGTAGGGCCTATTGTGTGGAAATACGTATCATCTTTACCTAACGTCACACAATAAGATTGGAAATAGTCCCTCATCTCCAGTGCTCTCAGTACGAACTCAAGGGCAACCGCCTGGAATTCCGCCGTCCGCAGCATTTCTAGCACCAAATTCAACGACTCTAGCTCTTCGTCTTCACGTATGGCCTGATAATGGATGTCCAATTCTCTATTTCGTTATACAGTATCGTCCAATCAACGAATTTCACTGGACTCTGGTGTCAAATAGTGTCAAGATGCAGCGTCGATTTATTGTCACTAATCTCGCGCCAAGTTCCGTTTATCAATTGAAAGTAGAAGCTCACAACGTCGCTGGCAGTAATGAAGCTGAATTTACGTTTATCACATTAACGAAAGAAGGCGGTTTGTAATGCAATTTATATTCACCGGAAAGAAAAAACAAATTACAAAAATCGCTTATTACATGGGAGCATTTTCTGAAAGTGACACTTAAATTTTAGTTTTTCAATTTATTTTTTTCTTCAATTATATGGTTTTTTTCTATTAAAACTACTTAATTTCATACTCAAGAGTAAGATTTTTAGGTTGCGCAAAATTAATTCTTAAAAATATTAAAGTTTTTTTCATTTGAAAAATATTATTGTTGCTCCATTAAATTAATTTTATTCAATTGGCGAGCTTTTCTAGTAAAAATTCACGCCAATATCGCGTTCACGAAATCGAAAATAAAATTACACTGCTTAAAAATTAATAATTTGTATATTTTAATACCAAATATATTCAATTGGATGAAAATATAAATGTATTTAAAGTATTTGATTTAATGGTAATTTGGGTTAATTTTTTCAAAGCAATGCAGGTAAATACTAAAAACAAAAGAAAAACTAGCATATTTCAAGGAAAAGGCTTCGGAGATAAAAAGCTTCGGAGATGAAAAATAAATTTTCTTTCATATTTTTATACATTAGGGCGCAATTAAAATATATTTTTTAGTAAAACGTACAAATCTCACACCCTCATTTTATATTACCATCGAAATATTCCGTTAAATTTACTTCTACACTAGCAAATGATACGCGCGCTAGCGCGCAGAACGTAGTATTTAATTTGATACTGTTATACAAATTACAAAATTTTTTATTAACAAACATAAATTTTATAAATAATTTTATAATCAAAATTTTAAGAAAATCACTTTTTAAGTACAAAATTATTTATTACAGTTCATATTGTCAAAAATTTTATTGAAATTTCACGAAAAAATTCAATATTTCCTAAAATTTTAATAAATCTTTCTAGATAAACATAATTAAATTATTTTAAATAGTAAAATTTTTCTCAAGAATTCAATTATTTTTAATACAATTTAAAAAAATTCTTCTCCATAAAATTTTAATTATTTTTAAAATGTTTAATTATTAAAATTATTAAAGGAACTCCATTATTTGACAAAAAAAATCAAAGAAATTCTGCAAAAAGAATTTAATTAGAATTTTTAAAAATTTAAACAAAATTCTCCGCGAGATTTAAGTTATTTTCCTAAATAGTGGAATTTTGTGAAGGAATTCTATTATTATTATTATATTTTTTGATAAAATTTTTTGCAATAATTCGATGATTTTCAATACATTAATTAAAAAATTTTAAATATTTGAAAAGAACAATTACAAAAAAGTTAAGAAACAAAAAATCAAACAGCAACTATAACAATTATGATTACGAATTAAAATAACAATTTATATTCTCATTCATTATAAATTAATCAATAATCTTTGTCAACTATTAAAAGAATACAATTGATAGTTAATTAAAGATATACAATTTTTATTCTTAATTATTTTCAGTATCAAATTTAAAAAAGAAATTACAGAAAAAAAGTTAATTGAGCCAAAACATTTATCATCTATCTCTAAAAAATTAAATTTTTATTAAAGATTATGTTTAAAAAATTAAGAAATTATTCCAGTTTTTTCATCTTTTTTTAATAACATTTAACATTTTGTTAAATAATTTTCAAATTTTGTTAGAAATAAATAAAAAAAATTATAGAAATTCGATTTGTCCGACAAAATGTTTTTGACAACACTTTATATTGTTTAATAGAAAAGAATGAAAGAAATATTCATGATGTTGATTTGCTACCAGCACCTGCATAATTTTAGAAATTAAATTTAAATGTTAAATATTTTTTTTTTTAAATCCAACATCGAATTTTCAAAAATTAAGTAGGACTGGTAACTGGATGCAAGTTTCAGTTTCATAAAAATACTTAACTTTTAAAATTCTATTTCTAAAGTTAATTTATTATTAAAAAATACTAAATAATTAATTCTCATTATCTATTAATCAATACTGATTAAAAATATAATATTTTGATTTTGTTAAAAAAATTTTGATAATAAATAGAAATTATGCAAAAAAAATACTACAAATTTTGTAAAAACAATATGATTTTCAAAATTAATTACAAAATGAAAGTTTAAAAAAAATGTTGATGGAGAAATATAAATAGTTTGAATTACTTTATTTTTTCTTCGTTTTTAAATACAGAAAAAGAAATTATGCAAATTTTTTCATTAATTTCTAGATTAAACTTAAAATAAATTGATTTTTAGAAAGTTAAAAAATTAAATCTTATTAAAGAAATTCTTCAAATGAAATTAAATATTTTGTTCTTTAATAAAAAAATGTGAATTGTGAATAGACATGATTATTATATGAGAAAGTACAAAAGCATTTTTTTAGCTAGTAAAATATAAAATATCTTTATATACATAAAAAAAAGAAAAATTGTAATTATTAAATACACAAATTCTTCCTACACATTTTTTGTTATTAATTTAAAATATAAAAAACATTATTGTTAAAAATTGTAATTAAAAACGAAAATTTCATAACTTTTTATTTCAAAAGAAACTAATAATTTTTAAAATATAAACAAAAAATAATTATAAAATTTCTAAATCAACATTATGAAAATTTCTTACCTTATTTTATAAAAGCAATATCTATTAACCTTTTTTCTAAATAAACAATAAAAATTGATATTGACAAATCGAAAAACCGAAGTGTTTTGAAAAAGAAAAAAAAACAAAAGCATATACGAAAACTAACTTCATACTGCGAACAGAATGAATGAAAACCCACAGAGATTAATATAGTTAATAATTAATAATTAATAATTCAGTTATTTATTAAAAAGAAAGGCTTTGGAGATGAAATTAATTTTTACTCGAAGAAAAATGTAAATTTCGATTATTAATAACAGCAATAATTTTTCTCCCTTTTGTAGATATAATATGTAGGAAAATTTAACGTCAGATTCTCAGTTTTATTTTAATGTGCATTAAAATTTTGTTTAAGATATTTTTAAAGTATAAAATGTCATTAATCATTGTAAAGTAATTTTAACCTAAAACTGAAGACAAAGATTAAACATTTTTATCAAAAATAAAAGTGAGGTCTACAAATTTTGAAAATGCACATAATGATAGAAAAAACGTACTTTCTGACACTATTTTTAAAAATTTTTTGAGAATTTGAAAAAAACCATGAAAATTTAATTTCATTGTAGAAGTCCTATTGGAGACATGTTGAAAAGGCTTCGGAGATGAAAGTAATTTAGTTATCACGTAAATTAAGTTGAATAAAATTATTTAATTTTCTTTTAAAAATGATAAATAAGTGCTAAATTTTCACTATGGAAATTGATAATAATTATTAAAGAGTAGATTTTGTAAAATTAATCGAGACATCAAAAATGTCACTTTCAGAAAATTCACCCATATAAAAGTTCAAAAAATTATACATAAAAGATCAATTTATCGGCATTATTAATAAATATCAATTCCTTTTTACAGAGCCACCACCTCCGGAACTATCGAAACGGGGTTTCATTACAAGAATTCCCTTCTATGCGGATGTGAAAATTATTCTCCCATTGACGATTGCTGCAGTGGCACTTTTTGCAGCTGCAGTTACTCTTGCTTTGCGTTGGAAAAACAGTGAGTTTTTTTTAATTGCTTTTTATAGAGAAAAGTTCGTAAAGTAAAGAGATTCACTAATTGTCATTTGTAGGATATTCGGGGGACCGAGTGCAGAGGCCGATGAAGGAGTCTCAGGAGAATCAGCAGAACGCCGAAACCCAGAGAGAACGGTACTATGCCACTATCCACAAGGTGGCCCTTCAGCAGGCCAACTCCGGAGGTCCCGAGAAGATTCCAGGTGAACCTTTGTTACGATACGGACGAAAGACAGGTTTGGTATTATTGCTTTACAGGTGAAGCTCAAAACGCAAACAATTGTTGAGCTGCCTTGAACAATTGCAAACGCAGGGTTGCCACGGGTCAGAAAAATCAGAGGAGAGTGAGGATTTTTTATTAAAAGTACTCGAATTACAATTTTTTTCCGTTCAATATAAAAATATATATATTAGTTATTTTTTAAAAGATAAAATAGTTATGAATAAATTATTAATTACACGATTCATTACATTATAAATGAATAATGTTAAAAGTTTAAAAAATTAAAGAAATTAAATTTAAAAGGAATTTTTTTACAAATAATATTGATTACAGTATATTTAACCTTCAAAACAATTAATATTAAAATGATGCTGAAAGGCTTTTTTTTGAAAATTAATTTTGCACAACTCAGATTTTTATCTTTAAACGCTTTAAAAACCTACCCATTACCAAAAAAATTCAGAAAATGTGAAAAGGATTTTTTTTAGTTTTTAAAAAGAGGTGCCTTTCAGGAGAATCACCCATATATTTAATTAATTATTAAAATAAAAATCATGGGTTTATAGAAGAATTTAAGTCAAAAACACGAACAAAAATTGAATTATAGAGAAGTTACAAGTGTTTGCAAAAATTAAATTATGTTCAGAAATTTTTTGAAATTCTCATCATAATTTCAATTATCTTCAAAAATAATAAAATTGACCCTTCAAAATTCAGTTCTTTTGAAAAATAATAAAAATAAAAAGAAAATTAATTGTTTGGGCAACCCTGCGAAATAAGTTTTTGTTTCAATCTAAATTTTTCGTTTTGGGGAAATTGGTAACGCGAGCTGTGGGAATATTTTTGATTATTTTTTTTTTTATCAATTGGAATTGGAACATTGTAGTGAAAATGGGAATATGTGGTAAGTGGTAGATGAGATTTGACGAGATTTGAAAGGTAGGCAATACCTCTCGTGGGTTACAGAGACAGCGGAGGACATCTCGCCGTACGCTACGTTCCAGCTGTCGGAGGGTGGCGCGGGAGGCCTGGGAGGTTTGGGAAGTCTTGTCGGCGCGGAGGCGTCCGGGGGAGCTCTGCATCCCAACAACACTCTTCTTCACAGCTTCATGTATCACGAGCACGCCATGACGGAGGGATGCGCGAGTCCTCCCCCAGCTGCGACGGTTAATATTTTTTATAGTTTTTTAAATTTCTTTTTCTCTTTTTTCATCGTTTTTAATCGTATTTTAACATTTCTCCTACATTTTCTTTTCAAAAAAATCTAATTTAATTGAAATTCATTAAGTATGAATCCGACAAACAATCGGAACAAAAAATATGAAGCCCATGAGCTTATAGAAATTTATTTAAGACTAGCAAACGATACGCGCGCTAGCACGCGGAACGTACTATTCAATATGATACTGTTATAAAAATTACAAATTTTTTTAATAACAAACATAAATTTTTTAAATAATTTCATAATCAAAATTAAAAAAAATAACTTAAGTTTATATTTTCAAAAATTTTAATGAAATTTCACGAAAGAATTCCAATATTTCCTAAAATTTTAACAAATCTTTCTAAATAATTCGTAAAAATTATATTATTTTTATAAATAGTAAAATTTTTCGCAAGAATTCAATTATTTTTTATACAATTTTAATAAAATTCTTCTCCATAAAATTTCAATTATTTTTAAAATGTTTAATTAAAATTATTAAAGAAACTCCTTTTTTTGACAAAAAATTCAAAGACATTCTGCAAAAAGAATTTAATTACAATATATTTTAAAAAATTTAAACGAAATTCTCCTCGAGAATTAAGTTATTTTCATAGTATACAATTTTTATCGCAGTGTCAGTCCGCAGTACAAACATAGCATAACAAACATTATGATTATTAAATGGAAATTATAATAATTTACATTATTTATTTCCAAAAAATCAGAATTTTATTCAAAGTCCTGATTGAAAAGTTAAGAAAAGAAAATTTTCAAATTATTTACCTTTTTCTCAATACAATTTAACATTCTGTAAAATAATTTAAATTTCTTTTTATAACAAATAAAGAAAATTTTAAAAACTTTTTTTTTGTATAAAAAATGAAAGAAGTTATTAATCAATACATATTAAAAAAATAATATTTCTGATTTTGTTAAAAAAAATACTACAAATTTTGTAAAATACTTCAAATTACTTTATTTTTCTTTCAATTTTAAATAAAGAAAAAGAAATTATTCAAATTTTTTCATTAATTTCTTGATAAAACTTAAAATAAATTCATTTTTAGAAGGTTAAAAAATTAAATCTTATTAAAGAAATTCTTCAAATGAAATTAAATATTTTGTTTTTTAATAATTATATGAGAAAGTACACGAGCGTTTTTTTTAGCTAGTAAAATATAAAATATCTTTATATACAGAAAAAAATAAAAATTGTAATTATGAAATACACAAATTCTTCCTACACATTTTTTTTTATTAATTTAAAATAGAAAAAATTTGTTAAAAATTGTAATTAAAAAAGAAAAATTTCACAACTTTTTATTTCAAAAGAAACTAATAACAAAAGTTAGTCCAATGTCATAATTTCATTTTTGAAAAAAAGTCAAATTAAATTTTAAATTCCTTTTGGTTTTTTCTTCCTTAATTTTGCTCCGAAATCTTTTTGTCGGATAGTATCCTTTAATAGTAGAAAATGAAGAATATCTTTAGGAGAACTTAATTTTTAGACAATGAAGAGCGTGTCGTCCCGTCGACGTCAACAGAGGAAACAACATACTCCGGGGGACGTCGAGACAGACGAGAGCGAGTCTGACCCTGATCAACTAACCAGTTCTAGAACGGAATCTTCGAATCAATTGGATGCAGGCAAATTGAAACACAGTATGATTTTTTTCAACATTTATTACTTCATTGAATTAATTATTTCTTTTTTTATAATTTTAAATTAGTAATTATCACATTATTAATTATTAAATTGAATTTCTCTTCAGTTCGAGCTGTTTCAGATTTTATATATCATGGTACTTCGAGCACTTCATCAGACATCTCGCCCATGTCCGAGCAAAAGTCACTGCCTCGAAGAGGTCGATCTAGGTAATTACTTTTCATTTTTTTTACTTTCCTAGCATTTTTTTCTTCATTCAGAATTATTATTTCACTAGCAAAGGATACAGATCTCGTACCTAAATTATATCAAATTTTTAAAGAAAAAAAATTTTTGCAATTTTCGCGCTTATTTAGCTCTTCACTTATTTTTAGGTCTTCATTTGTTGTTTTATTTTCATTTATTTAATTCCTTCTCTTTGTGTCAAACTAATCACATCTAAAATTAATCATGGGAAAAAGAAAGTATTATTCTAGTGATGACGAATATTTGAAGAAACTTTTGAAGAAATTAAAAAAATTAAAGATAAAAGTGCGTCGTAATAAGTACAGAAAAAGAAGATATTTTACTATTTTTAATAATCATATATAAGCGATTCTCCTGAAAGGCACCTGTTTTTTCCCAAAACTGTCACTTAAATTAATTTACAAACTTAAATTTTAGAGTAAAATATTTCAAAAATTTAATTTCCAAAATTAAGTAGCTGCTTATTTTATTATTACAGGGCTCGAAACAGTGAAAGTATTTAAATATACGGACTTTACGGACCAAAAATTAAAAATTACAGACCAACTGACAAAAATAGAATCAGACCGTATCAAATATAAGAGAACATTTTACTTAAAACTAGAAATTCAATTTCTTCACGTTTTATAATAATTAATATTAATTATTAATAAAAATAATTTATAATAATTCAAATCATTATCAATTCAATTATTATTTTTCACAATTTTTATCTAAAATTCTTCTTTATATCGATTATTTTTCAGAATTTTCGAAAAAGTTCTTTGACAATTTTCAAATTCATTTCTTTACAATATTTAATTTTACGAAATTTCAATTATCAGTTAAATTCTATTATTAAACAAATATTATAAAACAGAAACTGAAAATAGTATTTAAAAAAACTCAATTAAACTTTTTCAAAAAAATTAATTACAAAATTCAATCATTTTTTAAAATTCACGCTTTATTGCTTTTAATATTCAATGATTATCTAAAATTTTAACTGAAATTCATTTTTAAGAAATAAAATTCAATTTTTATTAGAATATTCTACTAGAATTCAATTATTTGAATAAAAATAAAAAGCAATTAAATAATTTATTGAAGAATTGAACGTTTCTTAAAATTCAATTCCCATCAAGAATTGTTATCAACAAATTATCAAATACTTGAATTCTATTAACGAATTTTAATAAAATTTTAAGGAATAATTACATTTTTAGAGAAATTCGATTAAAATTGTATTAAAAATAATTCTAATTCTGCATTGAATTTTATTATTTATGAAAATAATTGAATTTTTGCGAAGAATTTTATTAAAATTTTCAAAAATAATTAAATACTTGTAAAATCTTAACAGAAAATCAATTATTTTTAAAAATTTGAATAAAATTCTTCGCATAAATTAAAAATAATAAAGTTCTTAACAGATCTTTAATTACTTTCAGAAATTTTAATATAATTTTTTACAAGAATTTAAATATTTTCGTAAAATAATAAAAAGTTTTGCAGGGAATCAATTATTTTCAATACTCTTAATTAAATTCTTCGCAAGAATTCAATTCTTTGAAAAAATATTAGAATTTTAGTGGAAATTCAAACATTTTAAAAAGTTTTGATAAAACCTTTTTTGGTGGAATTTCAATTATTTTTAGGACAATTTTTAAAAAATTTCCCAAATTCAATTATTTTTTTATAATCTAACATTTTAACTGAAATCTATTTTTAAATCAATATTTATGAGAAAATTCTACCAGAATTCAATTATTCAAATACAAAAATGAAAAATTTATTAAATAATTGAATGTTTCTTGGAATTCAATTGCTTTTAAAAATTTTATCAACAAATTTTTAAACAATTAAATTTCTTGGACGAATTTTAATAAAATTTTAAAGAATTTTTTAGAGAAATTCGATTAAAATTGTATTAAAAATAATTAAAATTCTGCATTGAATTTTATTATTTATGAAAATAATTGAATTCTTGCGAAGAATTTTATTAGAATTTTTAAAAATAATTAAATTCTTGTAGAAAATTAACAGAAATTTAATTATTTTAGGAAAGTTTTAATAAAATTCTTGGCATAAATTAAAAATAACAAAATTCTTAGCAGATCATTAATTACTTTCAGAAATTTTACTAAAATTTTTCGCAAGCATTTAAATATTTTTGGAAAATAATAAAAATCTTTGCAGGGAATCAATTATTTTCAAAAGTCTTAATAAAATTCTTCGCAAGAATTCTATTATTTCAAAAATATTAGAATTTTAGCAGAAATTCAAACATTTTAAAGAGTTTTGATAAAACTTCTTTGGTAGAAATTCAATTGTTTTTAAGACAATTTTAAAAAAATTTCCCAAATTCAATTATTTTTTGATAATCTAATATTTTAACTGAAATCTATTTTTAAATTAATGTTTCTGAAAAAATTCTACCAGAATTCAATTTTTTAAATAGAAAAATAAATAATTTATTGAATAATTGAATGTTTCTTGGAATTCAATTTCTATTAAAAATTTTATCAACAAATTTTTAAACAATTAAATTCTTTGGTCGAATTTTAATAAAATTTTTAAGAATAATAACATTTTTAGAGAAATTCGATTAATTTTCTATTAAAAATAATTGAATTCCTAAAAATAATTTTATTATTTACGAAAAAAATTGAATCCTAGTAAAATTTTATGAATTATGAAAATAGTTGAATGATTGCGAAGAAATTTATAAAAAAAAATTTGTTATTAATGAAATTCTTGTGAAATTTTTATTATTTATTGAAAATAATTAAAATTTTTTGTAGAATTTTATTAAATTTTTGTTTTAAATAATTAAATTCTCTTAGTAAATTATATAAAAATATTAGATATTGAACAATATTTCATTTTTGCAAAGAATATTATTACTTTTGAAAATAATTCAAATTTTGCAATGGTTTTTATTAAAATTATTGAAAATAATTGAATTTTATTACTTTAGAAAATAATTGAATTCGTGTGATAAATATTGTTAATTATGAAAATAATTGAAATTTTTTAATGAAGTTTAATAAATTTTTTGAAAATAATTGAATTTTGTTGAAAAATTTTGCTATTTATTTATACAGAAAATTTAAATGTTGACGTTTTTTAGTTTTTTTTTTTGAAAATATATGAATTTCAGAGAAGAATTATAATATTTCTAAAAATAATTGAAATTTTGACGAGAAGTAAAGAAAAATTTTGAACATAATTGAATTTTTGCGAAGAATTTTATTACTTTTAAAAATAATTGAATTTCTGCAACCATTTGTAATTTCTCTAAAATTCTCCAAATTATATCAATTTACGAACTTTTCATCCTTTTTGAATGAAATTACAGACTTTACCCTTCGAGCCCTGTTATTATTATTTTTCCCCTTTGTAGTATATGGTTTTCTAATAATTTTTACAATTTTCATCGCATGATAAGAAAATATTTGTTTCATATTTTATTCGAAGAATTTAGTAACATTTCGTTGAAATTTATGATTATTAATTTGGCAATGGTTTCAGAATATAATGTAAATTGATCTGTTCTATGTGAAGATGGCATGTTCCCAGCAGGAGTTCTTTGCGCACACTACTGCCTCCAATATCCGTTGCAGAAACTGCCTTCGGTGGAAATCAATCAAATCAGGGAGTTCATCCACCAGGAAGTGACCGGGTCGATCGACCAGAACTTAGCGAGGCCGAGTGCGATATTGATTCATTGAAAAAATTAAAATTAGGTCTCAGAAGTTCTCTATGGTCGAGGCCGGGCACTCAAAATAATCCCTCTTCTGATTATTCAATCGCCGTTTAAAAAGAAAAATTCCATAAATCGTCCTAAACGTTTAAACACACGCCTTCTTCGTGTCTCACTCTTAATTTCAAAGAAATAATCGTTTAATTGTAATTTTTGTAAATAATTGTCGTCACTAGATTTTTCATTAACACTTAAATAATTTTATTTTATCTTTTCACTATTCTATACATTTATTATTTCTCTTAATATTCGAATAATAAACAGGGATCGACTCGAATGTTTCGTGACTCTCTCCATGAATTAATAAATGTTCGTGAATTATATTTATAATTAAATATTTAATTAATGCTGAACTATTTAAAGACAAGATTTTATTTTATAAACAATGTGACAATAATTGCGTGTACAGAATACAAATTGAAGAATCTATTGACGACTCTCGTAATTTAAATTTATCGATTAATAATCGTTCCCCTGCCGAAGATCTTCCATCGAAATAATCCTTTTAAACGAATTTTAAGAATTTTTTACCCCAAAATAGATCTTCCATATATATATAAAAAAAGCAATTGACTGCCAAATAGGTACAAATTATTAAATTGCACACTGAATACTTACATATTTTGTTCAAAACAATCGATTCTTTAAATATTTAAAAGAAATAGATTTAAAAACCTAAAAGTTTAAGAATGAAGATTCATAGACTGATTCATAAAACAGAAAAAAAATGTTAAGTTATATTCAATCAATTCCATAATTACTTTAATGTAGACTATGAAAATTATCAAATTCAAAAATTGACTTATTTAAATTATTATAATAGTATCGAAATAATTTGAATATGTCAATCTTTTTGACTAAAATATATTATAATTAAGTGCCAAATAATGCGACCTCTTAATGTCGAAGATTAAATAAAAGTCGCAGTACTTATCTGTTTTTTTTTTAATTGTAAAGAAATGTAAAGAAATTTACAAAAAATGATTATTAATTTCTTGTAAACAATATTTAAAGGAAAAAAATTCCCATTATTTAAAAACAATTTTAAAATAACTACTTATTTAGAAAAATTTAACAGTGCGATATTTTTTTACATCTTTTTTCCATTTTTCATAAGAAGGAAAAGTCAATATTGTTATTAATGACGCACATTTATATATGCAAAACGAAAAATCATTTTAAAATTTCTGAAAAAAAGTTTGTACTGACTGTAACATCAAATAATGATAGTATTAAAATTTTTGAATTGTCAAATTTTTGAATGGCAATTTAAAAAAAAAAATATGTATAATATCATAATTATAATGAGAAGGTAAAAAAAATGTCATCTCATTTTAATGGAGGCTTAATTAAACCCAAACTAATTAGAAATTAAACTTAACATATCGCTCGCTCAAATTTTCTAATTATGAAAAATCGCTTTTTGCTTTGTTTGTTTATTTTCAGTTTTTTATTTGTATTTTATTTATTTTATACTTATTTATATTAATTTATATTAATTTATATTAATTTATATTTATTTACATTTATTTATATTTATTTATATTTATTTATATTTATTTATATTTATTTATATTTATTTACATTTACTTACATTTATTTATATTTATTTTATATTTATTTATATTTATTTGTGTTTATTTATATTTATTTACATTTATTTATATTTATTTATGTTTATTTTTATTTATTTATATTTATTTATATTTATTTATATTTATTTATATTTATTTATATTTATTTACATTTATTTATATTTATTTACATTTATAAAATGTATTTATTTCGTTGTCACAAGTTTTCACGACTAAGAGTTTAAATTACTGTTCGTAGTATAAATAAATAAATTACTATTTATTAATTTCTAAATGACAATTTCTTTACTTTAAATTACGTATAATAGTGAATTAAAAGACATTTTTTATCCGCAACAATTTTCCTGACTCAAATATAAACTTCTAGCTACTTGAAACAAATTTGTAAATAAATCAAAAAACAAATCACTTTTTTCATATAGTGAGCGAGTAAGTAGCTTTTTAAAAGTACCAAATACAATTATAAAACTACTAATTAATAAAATTTGTAATTTGTAAAATATTCGTATAAAATATTCTTGTGAGAAAGTGAAAGTAAAATAATTTTTTTACTATATAGATTTTTATTTATCAACGTCCCCCAGTTTCTCTTTATGAAAAAAAGGGAGAACGCTGGGGGACCGCTTCTCCTAGCCTTGTCTTCACTAGGTCCCAATTTTTGGGAATTTTAGTAATTAATGTTTAATAAGCATACAATTAATTAAAATTTAATACTAAAGAATTAAAGTTTAATATTCAAGAATTTAAATTTAATATTAAAGAATTTAAATTTAATATTCAAGAATTTAAATTTAATATTCAAGAATTTAAATTTAATATTAAAGAATTTTAATTTAATATTCAAGAATTTAAATTTAATATTAAATAATTAAAATTAATTTTTATTAATAAGTAAAAGAAAAAAGCTTTTTCACATGAATATAATTTTTTCTATTCAATTTAAGTGAAAAAAGTACAGAAATACCAAAAAAAAAAAAAAAAAAGATGAGACACGACGAAGTTTGTGAATTAGGTGTATGAGTGTAACAGAAAGAAAAAAAGATGCGAATGAGAGAGTACGATGAACACACGATGAATTTGTGCTAAACGACAATTTGCTCAGACCGCTGCGAATCGTTCCGGGTATTATAAATATATATGTATATTATAATTACTATTCCGAACTAAAATAGAAAATGTTTTTTTTCTCTTAAAAACTAAAAAAAAAAAAAATTATTTTCATTTATGAAAAAAGAATTCCGACGATGGCTCTTTTTCCATAAAAAAAAAATAATGTGATGGAAATACTTTCCAAAAATGAATGTTAATTATTCCAAAAAAAAAGAATATATTTTATTTACAGATTTAGAAATATCTGTAGGTATTTAAAATTTATAGAATATTTACAAAAATTTATGTTTTTAAAAAATAATTGTTAATTACAAGGCCAAAGTATAATTTTTTTTGGAAAACATTCATTGTACAAATGTATTTTTCTTTTGGAAAATATTTTTTTTATCACATTTCTTTTTTTTTCAAATGAAAAAGTTTGTGTGTGTATATATATAAAAAAAAACTGCCAAAAAAAATGTAAACTAACTTTTAAACGAAAATGACAATGACGATGTGTCCAATCCAGCTTGAATTATTTAATTATAGTTCATTAGCAGTAATAAACATTTTAATGTAGAATTTATGAGAATGGCTATAGATACAGCCAGATGGGAGATTTTTCCGAGACCAAAGACTTATTCGTATCCAAAACATAATTACACACATACAATCATATTAAAAAATAAAAAAAAATATACAATTTTTCAAAAAAAAAAATTTACGAACAAAATTTCAATTTGTAATTCGACTTGGAAAGATTTTTCTCAAAATGTCTTCTTGGAGATTTCCTTCGGATTTCTGATGATAAGAAATTTCACACAAATGAAAATTATAATATATTATTGAAATAATAATAATAATAATAATAATAATAATAATAATACACTGAAATAAAAATTTATTTGATTCAAATAACCGATTATTTGACTATTATCAAATAAATATTTACTTGAATCAAATAATTTTTATTTGAATCAAATAAATTGTATTTAAATCAAATATTTCAGTATTTGAAGCAAATACTGTTTAATTGATTCAAATACTGAAATATTTGATTCAATTACAATTTATTTGATAATAGTCAAATAATCGGTTATTTGAATCAAATAAATTTTTTTTTTCAGTGTAATGATAATTTACTAAAAATTCTACTTTTGGTTAATTATTTTTGTTAAAATCGGCATTGAGGTGAAATTTTCAATTTGGCATTTAGCGATGAATACTTCCAAGAGGGAAATAATTGTGGATGATTTAAATTATGTCAATAATAAAATGCGAGCGAGGCGTGAGATTTCCAAATGGCGATGGGCATTAAGGATCGAAGTGAGAATTAAAAATAAGATTATTAAAAAATAATCTTTAACGTTGGGCTCTGTTGCATTGTAAAGTTTATATACGTACAGTATAAACGTTGATTAATTAGGTCCGTTATTATCCTCTAAAACTTCTATTTCAAATCTCGAGAGATTAACTGACAAAACGCATGTAGAATATATTGTCAGGGAATTTTATAAATTATCCAAAAATTACAATTTAACAATAATTTTTTTCTTTTTGCTTGCAATTTTTAATTTTGCCATTTGCCTCAATTACTATTTTTCCACAAGATTAAGATTGTAAACAAAATCCACTTTTTTTAAAAAAAAAAGGCTAAAGTTTCATTAAAAAGATTATTGAATCCTTCTAAAGCATTTAATAAAAAAATATTTGCAAATAATTCAATTCTTTCAAGGAATTTAATAACAAATTTTCAGAAATAATTAAATTAATTAATTAAATTAATTAATTAATTAAATTTTTTTAAAATAATTACATTTTTAGAGAAATTCGATTAAAATTGTATTAAAAATAATTGAATTCCTAAAAATAATTTTATTATTTACGAAAAAAATTGAATTCTTGCGAAGAATTTTATTAAAATTTTCAAAAATAATTAAATTTTTGTAAAAAATTAACAGGAATACAATTATTTTTAACAATTTTAATAAAATTCTTGGCATAAATTAAAAATAACAAAATTCTTAGTAGATCTTTAATTACTTTCAGAAATTTTAATAAAATTTTTTGCAAGAATTTAAATATTTTCGTAAAATAATAAAAATTTTTGCAGGGAATCAATTATTTTCAATAATTTTAATAAAATTCTTCGCAAGAATTCAATTCTTTGAAAAAATATTAGAATTTAAGTGGAAATTCAAACATTTTAAAAAGTTTTGATAAAACTTTTTTTGGTAGAAATTCAATTATTTTTAGGACAATTTTAAAAAAATTTCCCAAATTCAATTATTTTTTTATAATCTAAGATTTTAACTGAAATCCATTTTTAAATCAATATTTATGATAAAATTCTACCAGAATTCAATTATTTAAATAGAAAAATAAATAATTTATTTAGTAATTAAATGTTTCTTCGAATTCAAATGCTATTAAAAATTTTATCAACAAATTTTTAAACAATTAAATTCTTTCAAAGAATTTTAATAAAATTTTTAAGAATTTTTTCAATGAATTCGATTAAAATTCTATTAAAAACAATTGAATTCCTAAAAAGAATTTTATTATTTACGAAAATAATTGAATCCCGATAAAATTTTATGAATTATGAAAATAGTTGAATGATGGCGAAGAAATTTATAAAAAAATTTGTTATTAATAAAACTCTTGTGAAATTTTTAATATTTTTTGAAAATAATTAAAACTTTTTGTAGAATTTTATTAAATTTTTTTTTGTAAACAATTTAATTCTTTTGGTAATTTTTGAAAATAATTGAATTTTATTACTTTAGAATATAATTGAATTTGTGTGATAAATATTGTTAATAATGAAAGTAAATGAAATTTTTAATGAATTTTAATAACATTTTTGAAAATAATTGAATTTTGTTGAAGAATTTTGCTATTTATTTATACAGATAATTTAAAATTATTGACAATGTTTTTTAGTTTTTTTTTGAAAATATATGAATTTCGAAGAAGAATTATAATATTTCTAAAGATAATTGAAATTTTGACGAGAATTTAAAAAAATTTTTGTACATAATTGAATTTTTGCGAAGAATTTTATTGCTTTTAAAAATAATTGAATTTCAGCAATCATTTAAAATTTCTTTAAAATTCTCCAAATTATATCGAAGAATTCGGTTATTATTCTATATTAAAAGTAATTGTATTCCTCCGAAGAATTTTATTATTAGTAAAAATAATTGAATTCTTGACAAAAATATTATTTTTTTAAAAATAGTTGAATTTTATTAATGTTTTCTAAAAATAATAAATAATTATAATTGTTATATTTCCTTAAATTTGTTAGTGTTTTAACTTTTCAGTTCGATAGTTATTAAACAAGTTAATAATATTTATGAAATTATAAATTTAAATAATAATGTTCAAAAAAAAGAATAATTATATTTTAAATGTAAAAGTAATTATTGAAATTCAAGAGTAATAAATATATTTAAATAACTAATAATGTTCAAAAAAAAGAATAATTATATTTGAAATGAAAAAATTTTAATTGAAATGCAACAATAATAAATAAAATGCAAAAATAGTAAGAAAAATTGAAAAAATAGTCAATAAAATGCAAAAATAGTAAGAAAAATTGAAAAAATATTAAATAAAATGCATAAATAGTAAGAAAAATTGAAAAAATAGTAAATAAAATGCAAAAATAGTAAGAAAAATTGAAAAAATAGTAAATAAAATTAAAATTTAATTCTAATGACAAAAAAAATAAATTTACGTTTAATTTATAAATTTCCCGACAATAGTCACTTTTGTAAAACTGAAAATGTTAATACCCTCTTGAAATAATGTATGTTCCATTCCTAATTTTCATTTTTACAAATTAATAAAATCAAAATTAAACATAAAGATAATAACAATTTAAAGTTGACAATTTTCGAAAGAAAAAATTTCTCCTTTAAAAAACGTTCCTCTTAGCCAAAAAATAAAAAACCAAACCAAACGACGAAATTGCAAAAATAAATTGCAATACTCGTAGATGCATATATATAAATATTAATTGTAAATAAAGAAAAGCACGTAAATCAAACTTGAAAAAAAAATTAATTTATATCCAATTCGTGCGCGTCTGTTTTCCAAATATGGGTCAATACGTGACCCACTAAAATTTTTGTACATTATTTTTTATTATTGAAAATAACATTTATATACCAAATAAGTCTCCGATCAAATGCACCGTCAACATAATATCATTTTTCTACTAAAACACGTGAACAATGAATAAGAATTATTATAAATAAATATGATAATAATTATTATTGTAAATCTTATTCCAAATCAGTTGAGTGAAAATCAAACGAAAATTTTAATTATCAACTATTATTAATTATTATTATAAATATTGTTGTGTCAATATAAATTTGCGAAATACATTATTGTGTACAAAAAAAAGAACAAAGAAATGTTAACATTATAAATATGGAGTGCTCGTTTTTGAAAAAAAATATATATATAATAAAAAATCACTTCATAAAAGCAGCGTGCCTCTAAAATGAATAGAATTCAAATATTTATTGCGAAAATTCACAAATTGAAAAAATTAGAAATTTAATTATATTTATAGATTTTTGTAGAAATTTGTATTTGAATTTATTTTTTAAATTACTGAATATTAGCGACGAAACAAATTTAATGTTGTTTTCAAGGTATTTTTAACTATTTGTAAAAACAAAAATTGTAGATAATTTTTCTGAAATTTAGGATTTTTTTTTGTATAATTAGAATTTTATGGATATTTTTCTTTTTGTAATTAAAATTACAATAAATTAAAATTTTTTTTGTGATATTTCATATTATCGTAAATAATTTCAAGTAAATTGAGTGGTTAATTTTCAGCATATACTCAATATTTTCATTTTTTTCTTCTTTTGATGGAAATGAAAAATGTTATAAATGAATTGTGAGTTGAATTTAAATTTATATGGAAATCATGCTGCTGAATTGTTGAAGTTATAATATATTATGAAAATTGTATGCTAGTGATGAAAAATCGAGGACCCGAAATTCAATTTAAGATGACCAATCAATTAAAATAAAACGTTATCTAGTCTCGAGAATAATTGCCTCGTTTTTGAAAGAGAAAGAGAGAGAGAGAGAGGGAAGAGTGTATGTTATTCTTAACTGTAATAAAGCAATATGGCATTTTGAAAAACATTGTGTTAAATATAGAAAACGATTCAATAAATTGACATCGTATTAAAAACGCTCTAAAATAGTATGTAGTTTTTATTTTAATTTTTCATACCTTAATTATTTGAAAACTTTATGCTTTTAGCCACGATTTTACAGTTTATTGTTGTTTATTAAGACACGATTTTTAACATTGAATAATTTAATTTTTTCAATAATTATTTATCAAAATTTTGCAAAATTTCAAGAAGAGCACACTGAAAAAAAAATTTATTTGATTCAAATAACCGATTATTTGTCTATAATAAAATAAATATTTACTTGAATCAAATAAGTTTTATTTGAATCAATTAATTAGTATTTCCTTCAAATACTGAAATACTTGATTCAAATACAATTTACTTCATTTAAATAAAAATTATTTGATTCAAGTAAATATTTATTTGATTATAGACAAATAATCGGTTATTTGAATTAAATAAATTTTTTTTCAGTGCACCAATCCCAGAACGTTTATCTGTATCAGAGTTGCCACAAATATTTAATTTTATTTTTCCCTGATTTCCAGACAAAATTCTCACTTTTTCCCTGACCATAAAAAATATTCTGATTCACTCTAAAAATTATTAGATACTCAAAAAAATGTTCTATTAAATTTATTTACAAATTTCATTAATTGTAAAATTATTCAAAAACATCAATAACAAAATTTTTAAATAAGTATTTAATTATTACTTTTCCACAAGAATTAAAATTGTTCAGAATATTCAAATTATTCAGACCATTTAGAAAGTCAACAATTTAAAAGAATATTATTACAAAACATAAAGAGGCGATCACTTTCTTCATGTCTCGTTATAATTTAAAGCACCATCAAATTTTCCAACAAAAATTTAATTATTTACAAAAATCCTAATAAAATCCTTCGCAAGAATTCAATTATTTTTAAAAGTAGTAAATTTTCTCAAAAAAATTCAATTACTTTAAAAAATTGTAATAAAATTCGTTGCAATAATTCAATTATTTTCATAAACAATAAATCGATTATTCAGTAATTTTAATTAATTTTAATTTTTTTTTTTTTTAGTTTTTTGTATTTCAATTTTTTCAGAAAATTCTAGAAAAATTCAATTGTTTAAATTAAAAAATAAATAATTTATTGAATAATTGAATGTTTGTTAAAATTAAATTCTCATAAAGGATTTTATCAATAAATTTTTAAATAATTGAATTCTTTTGACAAATATTAATAAAATTTTTGAGAATAATAACATTTTTCGAGGAATTTGATTAAAATATTGTATTCAAAATTAATTAAAATCCTGCGATGAGTTTTATTATTTATGAAAATAATTTTAAAAAGTTTCCAAAAATGTTATTAAAATTTTTCTAAAATAATTGAATTTCGGTGAAGAATTTTATTATTTATGAAAATAATTCAATTCTTGTAAGAAACTTTGTTAAATTTTTTTTACATTATTTATTCATGCGACGAACTTTATAGAAATCTTTTTAAATAATTGATAGTTTTCAAAAAAATTTATAAAATTTTGTATATTAAATAATTGAACTCGCGTGAAAATTTTATTATTTATGAAAATAACTTAATTATTTCAAAAGAAATTGATTGAAAATTTCATAAATTACTGAATTTCTGTGAAATTTTGACGAGAATGTAAAATTTTTTTTTAAATAATTGAATATTGATGAATTTTATTATTTATAAAGATAATTGAAATTTTGACTAAAATTTTTAAGCATAATTGAATTTCTACGAAGAATTTTATTATGTTAGAAAATAACTAAATTTTTTGAAAATAATAGCTTCCAACGAATTTTATTCAAGTTTATAAAAATAATTGAATTTCGGTGAACAATTTCACTATTTCTAAAAATAATTAAATTCTTGAAAAGAACTTTTTAAAATTTTTTTTCAATAACTGAACTCTTGCGACGAATTTTATAAAATTCTTTTTAAATAATTGATATTTTTCGTAAAATTATTTGAAATTTTTTATATTAAATAATTGAATTCCTGTGAAAATTTTATTATTTATGAAAATAATTGTTTTATTTAGAAGAAATTTATCAAAAATTTTGTAAATTATTGAATTTCTGTGAAATTTTTCCAAGAATTTTATTAAAGTTTTAAAAATTAATGGAATTTCGAAGAAGAATTGTATTATTTATAAAGATAATTGAAATTTTGAAGAGAATTTTTTAAAAAAATTTTGAACATAATTCAATTTTGAAGATGAATTTTTTTATTTTTAAAGATATAATTGAAATGACCAGAATTTTTTTAAATTTTTGAATATAATTGAATTTCTGCAAAAAATGTTATTAATATTGAAAATAATTTAATTTCTGTAATTATTTGTAAGTTTTCCAAAATTAAATTTTTTTCGTGGTTATTTTTATAGTTCACAAGGCAAACAAAAAACATCAAAATTTATAAGAGTTTTTTCATAAATTTTTCGAAATTCGATTTTTTCCAGTACTTTTACTAAAAATCCCTGACTTTTCCCTGAATTTCCTGACCTGTGGCAACCCTGTATATTTACTAAAAATTCCCGACTCAAAATATTCTCTTCTTTTTAAATCAGTTGAAAAAATTTAATTTCTGTAATTCAAATAAATAGGTATTTAAATATTTATTTTAAAAATCATTCTATTTTCGAATATAATTAAGAAATTATAACAAAAATTAAATCGTAAAGTTTAATTTATCGATAGCTACTTTTTCTGTCTATAAAGTATTTTTTAAAAATTATTCATCGACTACTTAAGATGACAAAATTTGGAGAATTGAAATAACATTTTTTAAATATATATTTAAGAAAAAATGTTTAACTTTATTGCCAAATTTTTATTTTACATATATTGATATTTTTTGTGAAAAAATTACAACATTTTTTGAAATTACAACTAATTTAAAACAGAAATTGAAAATTACAATACAGAAAATTTTTTTCTTTTTCCATTTCTTCAAGATGAGTGTTCCAGAATAAGCAAATTTCTAAAAAGATATTAATTATCAAGTAAAAATATACAAATTAGTATAATAAAATTTAATAAAAATGTATTATTTTGTGTTATTTAAGTTTAAAAAACATTATAAAGTCGAATAAATTTATAATTTGAATTATCCTGAAAAAGGTTTATTTTAAATTCTAAAGAAATTTCAAAAAGTTTAAAATCCGCTAATATTTTTAAAGAGGAAGGTTTTCCAACAAAATGTGATCCCACAATGACAATTGTAGTTGATTTCTAAAATTTTACAAAAAAATACAAGTTGATAAAATAAATATACATTTTTTAGTTATACGCACCTATTATGCACTTTTTTTAATTTCTGAACAATCCTTCATTGTACACCAGAACCTTTTATCAGCTGCACAATGGCATGAATTGCAATCGCTTTCAAAGTATGTACCAGGTACGCAACTTTCTTGTAAAGGAGACCCTAAATAATATAATTATTTTTTATAATACACGTGTTGAATAATAGAAAAAATTTAACGCTAAATTTTACATTTAAAAAAAAAAAATTTCTTAATTTCAGAATATATATTAAAAAAATAATTTTATAGTATATATTCTTCAAAAAATATATAAGTACAATATAATAATTATTTACCATCTGCAACAATTGTTAATACGCAAACAATCAAAATTAAAAGTGCCAAGTATTTCATTTTTAAAAATTATTAAAATCAAATAAAAAATGAAACAAATTTCAAGAAGACTGTTTTCTGAATTTTCTGCAATGCAAGAAGTGTAATTTTTTAATTTGGAATCCCGTATTTATATGCAAAACTATGTACTTTATCTTATATACTTATACATAGTCACATATGTTGATTATATGAATGTAATAAAATTTGAAAATAAAATTGTTTGGCTAGACAATAAAATAATACAAAATTTTTTTTAATATTCTACAAATTTTCTTTGCTTACATCTTTATCAATAATGCGTGACACGAGAATAGCAAAAATAAATTATTGAAAAATATGATTGCGAAAAAACCTTCTATACTCTATTTACATCAATAACAATTTAAGTAAAAAATAATTTTCTAAAAACGAATTAATGTAATAAAAGTTTCAATTTTTTTACAAAAATCTAGTTTGGCGAAAAATTTCCGATTTTCTATGATCGAAGTAATTAAAATTTCTGAACCGATTCATTGGTTTTTGCGAAATGCCCAGATAGAATTTTAGAAGGAACAACTTTTTTAAACTTTTTTAAAATTCAAGAAGAAAAATTGTAATTTATAAATATGAATTAGTTTTATATTTCCAAAATAATTTGTAAAACAATTCTGGAATTCAAAAATAAAAAATTTTTTATTCACTCTTTAAAAAAAGGGTTTTTAACTTTTAAAGGGTTTTTTTTTTTTAACATTTCGGTGTTTATGGCAGTTTGGGCCTTGGTGCGTTATATTATATTATTATATACATATATTATATATATATATATATATATATATATATATTTCTATATAATATATTATATTATTTCAATATTACATTATATTATTATATTAATTATATTATATAATACATATTACATAATCTTTACTACTCGAATAGAAAATCTCAACATGAATTTTCAAATTCTATATGTAATATACAGAGAAAAGATTGATCTTATTTATAAAGAATTAAAATAAATGAATTAAAAATGGTAAAAACATAAAAAAGTATACAAGAGAAAAATAAGAATATAAAAAAATGCAAGATAAAAAAATCTATTTTTGTTTTTCAATATTTTAATTTTATCAAAGCTTAATAAATATTTTTATTTATTTTTTCCGTGAATTATAATAAAATAGTTATAGCATGCACCTGTTCATACTTTTTAAATGTGGAAATTTCTAAAAACAATGTTTTAAAGCAGTAAAATCTTCAAAGTAAAATATTTAATGCATTAAGGTGAGGTGGGAGAAAAAGTGGTTTCGTTATCGCGCTCTCATTTAGAAAGAAAAGAATATTTTGAGTAGGTAATTTTTCCACTTCTTTTGTATCTTAGAAAAATCTCTCACCTTATTCCTCCCTTAAATCATTAAGGTTTTCGGAAAACTCGTGAATATGAGAATCTTTAAAGGATGAAAATTTCGTAAATTGTACGATATAATTCGGAGAATTTTAGAGAAATTACAAATGATTGGAGAAATTCAATTATTTTTAAAAGTAATAAAAATCTTGGCAAAAATTCAATTATGTTCAAAAATTTTTTTAAATTCTCGTCAAAATTTTAATTATCTTTAGAAATATTAAAATTCTTCTTCGAAATTCATATATTTTACGTTGGTAAAGTTCACAACGTTTATAGTCAACGATTTTAGAAAAAAAATATTTTTTAAAGGAAAAATTTTTATAAATATTTGTAAAGAAAATAGTTTGATTAATTTTTTTAATAATGATTTACGAAAAAAAAAAATATTTGTGAACAAAAAATATTTTTTTAGCAGGAAAATAATTTGTTTTCTTTCAATCGTTGATCATAAAACGTTGCGAACTTCACCGACGTTATATTTGGAAAAAAAATTTAAAAACATTGTCAACATTTTAATTATCTGTATAAATAAATAGCAAAATTCATCAACAAAATTCAATTATTTTCAAAAATTTTATTAAAATTCATTACAAAAATTTCAATTATTTTCATAATTAACAATATTTATCACACGAATTCAATTATTTTCTAAAGTAATAAAATTCAATTATTTTCAAAAATTTTAATAAAATTCATTGCAAAATTTGAATTAATTTCAAAACTAATAATATTTCTTCAAAAAAAAATTAAATATTGTTCAATATCTACTATTTTTATAAAATTCTATAAAAAGTTTTAATTATTTTCAAAAAATAATAAAAATTTCACGAGAATTTCATTAATAACAAATTTTTTTATAAATTTCTTCGCAATCATTCAACTATTTTCATAATTAATAAAATTTTACCGGGATTCAATTTTTTTCGTAAATAATAAAATTGTTTTTAGAAACTCAATTGTTTTTAATAGAATTTTAATCGAATTCCTCGAAAAAATTCTTTAAAATATTATTAAAATTCGATCAAAGAATTTAATTGTTTATAAATTTGTTGATAAAATTTTTAATAGAAATTGAATTCCAAGAAACATTCAATTATTCAATAAATTATTTATTTTTGTATTTAAATAATTGAATTCTGGTTGAATTTTCTCATAAGCAATGATTTAAAAATATATTTCAGTTAAAATCTTAGATTATAAAAAAAATAATTGAATTTAGAAAATTTTTTTACAATTGTCTTAAAAATAATTGAATTTTTACCAAAAAAAGGTTTATCAAAACTTTTTAAAATGTTTGAATTTCTGCTAAAATTCTAATATTATTTTAAATAATTGAATTCTTGCGAAGAATTTTATTAAGACTATTGAAAATAATTGATTCTCTGCAAAAATTTTTATTAATTTACGAAAATATTTAAATTTTTGCGAAAAATTTTATTAAAATTTCTGAAAGTAATTAAAGATCTACTAAGAATTTTGTTATTTTTAATTTATGCCAAGAATTTTATTAAAATTTTCAAAAATAATTGAATTCCTGTTAATTTTTTACAAGAATTTAATTATTTTTGAAAATTTTAATAAAATTCTTCGCAAGAATTGAATTATTTTCATAAATAATAAAATTCAACGCAGAATTTCAATTATTTTTAATATAATTTTAATCGAATTTCTGTAAAAATTTAATTATTCTTAAAAATTTTATTAAAATTCGTTAATAGAATTCAAGTATTTTATAATTTGTTGATAACAATTTTTGATAGGAATTGAATTTTAAGAAACGTTCAATTCTTCAATAAATTATTTACTTGCGTATCATTTTTATTTAAATAATTGAATTCTAGTATAATTTTCTAATAAAAATTGAATTTTATTTGATAAAAATGAATTTCAGTTAAAATTTTAGATAATTATTGAATATTAAAAGCAATATAGTGTGAATTTTAAAAAATAATTCAATTTTGTAATTAATTTTTTTGAAAAAGTTTAATTGAGTTTTTTTAAATACTATTTTCAGTTTTTATTTTCTAATGTTTATTTAATAAAAGAACTTAACTAATAATGGAAATTTTGTAAAATTAAATATTGTAGAGAAATGAATTTGAAAATTGTCAAAGAACTGTTTCGAAAATTATTAAAAATAATCGATTGAATTTCTAGATTTAAGTAAAATGTTCTTTTATATTTTATTCGGCCTGATTCTATTTTTGTCAGTTGGTCTGTAATTTAGGATTGCTGCTTTCAATAATTTTTATATAGATTTAATTAAAATTCTGTTAGAATTTTAATTAAAAAAAGTTAATTAATTAATTATTAATTAATTATTATTATTTATTGTTATTTTTAATTTTAATTTTTTTTTATTTTTAATTTATAATTGAAATATTCTCAAATAAATGTCAATATTCTACATTTAAATCAGGAGAGAAACAAAATCAAACAAGAATAATCGAAACATTTTTTTAATTTCTTAATTTCGTTATACGAAAATTGAATTTAAGAAGGATTGTCTTCCAATAAATGTACGTTGAAGGTTTAATCAATATCAAATTTTAATTTAATGTATATAATATATATTGAATATTTTACTTCAGAGAAAATTTAAAATTAAATGTGGCATTAAAAAGTTTTACTGCTTTAAAACATTATAATTGTTTTCAAAAATTTTAATTTTTAAAAGTATGAACAGGTGCATGCTGTAACTATTTTATTATAATTTACGTATAAAAAAATAAAGATATTATGTTTTTCTATCCTTCTCTTGCTTACTCATGATTATCGAAATTATCGAAGAACGATTCTGAAAAGTCGAAGTGCGATTAGAACAACAATTGGAGAAAGGCAACTCGTAAGCAAAAGGGCTCACTAGAGGAGACGCATGATTTTCCCCTAATCACCAAGTGGTCGAATGTTCAAATGGTCGAATACCAAATCGTCGAATCGTCATTTGATCGAATGCTTAACGTCGAATTGTCAACAAGTCGAATGCTAAAAACATCGAATCGTCAAATGGTCGAATGTTAAAAACGTCGAATCGTCAAATGGTCGAATGCTGAAAACGTCGAATTCTCAAATGATCGAATGCTAAAAACATCGAATCAGCAAATGGTCGAATGTTCAAAACGTCGAATGGTCATTTCGTCGAATGCTCAAAACGTCGAATTGTCAACTGGTCGAATGCTGAAAACATCGAATCGGCAAATGGTCGAATGCTAAAAACATCGAATCGGCAAATGGTCGAATGATCAAAACGTCGAATCGTCATTTCGTCGAATGCTCATAACGTCGAATCGTCATTTCGTCGAATCCTCATAACGTCGAATCGTCAAATGGTCGAATGCTCAAAACGTCGAATCGTCAAAAAGTCGAAAAATTTGCTTGGTTTAAGTTAATGTTAACTTACATCAAACAAATTTTTCGACTTTTTGACGATTCGACGTTTTGAGCATTCGACCACTTGGCGATTAGGGGAAAATCATGCGTCTCCACTAGAGATGGAGCTGCAGTTGTTTTACTGTGACGAGCGACTGCTATCTCTCACTCGTTAACTTTTCGATATATCGATCAGCGAGTTATCGAAGCGGGAAATTATAACATTTCGTTAATAAACTATTATTTTCGAATTTCCTGACAATTGAAGACAAATACCCAGGGGACACACATGATAACTGAAAGACACCAAAATGTTAACATCTATACTCAAAACAATAACTTAAAGTTATCAAAAAGAGAATAGTGCCTGCTGGGAAGATTGAACATTGAATCAAATCGCGGAGATTACGCTTGCGCGTAAATAACGCAACGTAGCATTACTTCTAGGCGGTAAGTTTTAAAAATTATAATTATTTTTTATAAATTTCCTTAATTGTACAATTATAAAATAGTCTCTTTTATTTAAACATTAATTTATATTTATATTTATATAATTTAAACATTTAAATTTATTCATTTAATTTAAAAAAAATAGAAGAATGCTTATATATTTTCAAACTTATGTTTTTAATAAGATTTTTTTATAAATATTACATTCTTCTAGCATTTAAAATATTTTTTCAAAGCAAAATTTATACAATTTATAGAATAATATAAATAGTATAACGGGTAGAAAGTTTTTACAAAAAAATGGCATAAGTCCATCGCACAGTTTCGCGAAAATCGTTCGGCAAACCCAAAGAGCATGAGTTAGAAAGAGACAGACACAGATTTGTGTCCTTTTCTATCTCACACTTCACGAATCATTGTGCGTTGGCCTGTATTTATTGATTTTTTTTTCCTTTTATTCCGTTGGCAGGAAGTCAAGTGTACCAATTGTCAAATATTAGACGCGATTAGAGTGCGATGTGACATGCCTTGTTGACAAATAGTTTTTTTATTTTTCTTTTACTTTTTTGTTTTCGTTAAAAAAAATGTTGATTTTCATTTTGTTCAGTTATTTGCAGTGAAAAAGTAACAGTTGTCTTGTGTTTAAAAAGTATTCGTTAAAGTTTAAGAATTTCGTGAAACTTTATTGTATTATTAAAAAGAAGAAAAAAAATGATGATGATGATGAACCCGGAGAAAAAATTAAAAAGGTAAGCAGTCCAGTTGATATTTTGTAAAGAAAAAATTGTTTTCGTATTGTCTTGAAAATTTTCTTTGTCTTTAAAAAAAATTATTGTTGTTGGCTAAAAATAAATAGCAAACATAACCTAAAACTTATAAAACTTTCTATATTCAATATGTATATTTTTGTTTTTTATATTAGGGTGGTTTTTGTTTTTTTTTTATAAAAGAGACGATGTGCGCTAATTAATATTATTCGATAAATTTTAGCCATGAGAGAAATTGCATGAGTATTGATCGCTTTGGAGATCAGGGTGGATACTTTGATGTTGTGGTGAAACCAATGTTGCAACAAGGCCACGAGGGTGAATTATGCGGGTGGCTGAGGGAAATGAGTTTACTGCGAACTTTTGTCGCTTGCCCACAAGAAGAATGCAATGGGCGAAATTTAATTTGGAGGCCAGCTCGAGTTATTGATAAATACAAATGGATTTGTGCCGATTGCAAGGCCGTGCAATCAATTAGAGACAATTCGTTTTTCATAACAATTAAATGCGAATTGAAAATATGCCTTCAGGTTATTTTAGCCTGGTGTCAACAGGAGTTGAGCGAAATCGCAGCAGCTAATTTAGGTAAGCGGATCGAATTTCAAAAAAAAAAAATAACTAAATATTAGAATTTGAAGAAGAATTTTCTCAATCGTTACTTTCGTCAATTCCTTTATGAATTCTTCTTTATTTAAACTTATCTAAGTATATACTTAGATATAGTATATTTTTTTATTTATAAATTAAAGCAAATTAAACGAAAACATTCGGACAATGGAAAAAATATTTATTTAGTCCAACGTTTCGAAATCTAAATGTTTTCCTCTTCAGGGAGTCTATCCAAAAAAATATACAAAATTAAATAATCAAAAATTATTTACACAATTAAATAATTAAAATAATAATAATTAAAACAATTTAACAATAAATAAATGAATAATAATATTGCTAAAAAAATAATAATTTAAATAGACGAAGACTTAAATTTAATTTAATTAATTTAATTTAATTAATAATAATAATAATAAATAAATAATAATTTATATTTAATTAATTTAATTTTTTTAAATTTTTATTTAATTTTTTATTTATTTTTTTTTTAATTTAATTTTTTTAATTTAGAGTCTGAAGTCATAAAATTATAAAGGAACTTAATATTCATAAAATAATTTTAAAAAGTAATTGAAAAATTTGTTACATATGAATGACAAAATTATTTAAAATTGTGAAAAATAATCAATAATAACATCAGTAACAAGTTAATAAAAATTTTAAAAATAAAAAATAATTTTTGAACAAAAAAATGAAAATTAATAAATAATAAATAGGAAAATAATAATTAGTAAAATTAGTAGTAATTAGTAAAAGAAATAATGTATTTATTTTATATTTTTTTATTTTAATATATGAAATAAATAAATTTATATCTAATTCTTCTTTATTTACTTAGTTAAGTATTTACTCAGATAAGTATATGAAGAGTTTTGATATAAATTTATTTATTTATTTATTTATTATATTTAATACAAATTGCTAATTTTTTTTACTCATCAACAGGTATAAAGGAGCATGTGGTGAAGAAGGTTTACGAAAGATGTGATAAAGTTGTCGAAAGTTATGTTCAGAAGCATCCGGAGGAATGGATCTTGGGTGGTCCTGGTTCAATAATAATTGTGGACGAATTCCCAGGCGGTTATATGACGGAGAATATTTTTGACAATACAAATAATCGTAAGCGAAATAATAATTCGCATAGTATTTTATGTATTGCCGAAACGAATCTTTCATTTGGCATTCCTGTCGTTCAACCACGAATTTGGTTGCATATGATAAAGGCCAATCCAGTGGTAGGTGTAAATTCGTAAATTTTATTCTTTTTCTTCTTCGCACTCAACTACTAAAATCTACTATTCACTATTTTGCTTACAATTTTCTCCTATTTATTCATTTATTTATTTATTTAAAATTATAATGCCTATTTGAATACTTTTTTAGATTTACAACACTGAAAGCTACTTTTTTCTATAGTTTTTGGAAAATTTTCCATCACTTTAAATTCGCTAATAGTTGAAATAAAAAAAATCTAAAAGTTTATAATAAGAAAAAATTAAAAATTGTAATAAAAAAAATCTAAAAGTTTATAAAAAAAACTAAAAATTGTAATTAAAAAAATCTAAAAATTGCGATAAAATTCTTTAAAAAGATTCAATTATCAGAAACTTTACGAAAATCAACGATTTTCAAAAATTGATACGGAGGAATTGAATTATTTGAAATATTTCGTAAAATTTTTCGAATAAAAACAATTAAAAAAAAAGCGTTTTAATAAAATTCTACCGTAAGAATTCAATTATTTTCACAAGTAATAATAGCATTCTGTCTCGAAAATTTAATTATTTATCAAAATTAGAAAATAAATTCCAGGCATGAATACAATGATTTTTGAATAAATAATAAAGTGCTTTGTAACAACTCAAATAGACTGCTTTTAAAAATTTTAATAAAATTATTCACAAGAATTCAATTATTTACCCGAATTGATAAAAATGTTCACGAGAATTCACTTATTTCAAAAGAAATAAATAAAATTCTTCGCAAGAATTCAATTATTTTTATAAATTTCAAAATTCTTCTCAGAACTTCAATTATTTTCATAAATAATAAAAAATCCATATGAGAAATTACCAATTATTTTCATAAGTAATAAAAAATTCTTCTGAGAAATTCAATTATTTTCATAAATAATAAAAAATTCTTCTGGGAAATTCAATTATTTTTCAAAAATTGATAAATTCTTGAATTCTTTCCTTAATTCTTCACAAGAAATTAATTGTTTTTCCAAATAAAAATATTTTTTTACGAGAATTCAATTATTCAAAGAGAATAATAAAATTTGTTGCAAAATTTCAATAATTTTCATAAATAATAAAATTCTTCTTAGAAATTCAATTCCTACCAAAAATTCAATTATTTTTAATACGATTTTATAGGAATTGCTTATAAAGTGTAATTACTCTTAGAACTTACATTTTAATTCTTCCAAACAATGAATTATTTAAAAAAAAAGTTCCATTCTACGCAAGAATTCAATTATTTTCAAAAATATTAGAATTTTTGACAAACATTCAATTATTTTCAAATATTTTAATGAAATTGTTCGAAAAAAATCAATTATTCTAAATTGTTATTTTAATTACATTTTCTTTAAATAATTCAATTATTCTTTTAGATCTGAATAAAATGATTCCCTATAATTCAATTATTTACATAAATAATTATTCTCTATTATTCAATTATTTTGAAGCATTTTAATAAAATTCTTTACAAGAATTTAATTATTTCAGGCTTCGCACTCTTCTACTAAAAGCTACTATTTGCTACTTTTTTGATACGAGGCTACTTTTTGGCTACTTTTTTGAGCCTAATGCTACTAAAAGCTACTTTTCTCAACAAATAGTGTTAAAACTAAAATCGTTCATGAAAAACGACCGCCAATAAGATAATAGGAAATAATTTTACCAACATTTACTCTATTTTTTTTCAACATTTTTTCAATTTTTCAAAAAATAATCTTGACTGTTCATAATTATAATTGAAAAATTTGATTAATTCAATTTCATTAAAATTTATTGATACTAATTGAATTTGTGCAAAGAATTTTACTATTTATAAAAGTAATTGAATCCTTCAAAAGAATGTTATTACATATTTATGAAAATAATTAAATGTTTGCGTAGAATTTTATTAACATTTTTGAAAATAATTGAATTGTAGAGAACAATTAAATTATTTATAAAGATAATTGAAATTTCGGAGAATTTCAAAAAATGTTAAACATAATTGAATTTCTGCGAAGAATTATGTTACTTTTGAAAATAATTGAATTACTTTTTTAATTTTATGGAAATTTATGAAAATTATTGAATTCTTATGAGGAATATTTTTCAAAAATAATATTTAAAAGAATTTAGTAAATCGGAAAAATTTTGGTATTTATGAAAATAATTGAAATAATTGAATTCCTTAGACAAAATTTAAGAACCACTATACTTTTTTAATTATCTACATGCTTTGCTAAAAAAACTAATTTTATAGAAAATTTAAAAAACCGAAATTCTTAAAATTCATCTGTTTACACTTATTTTTTCTAGTTTTGCTTCTTTATTTTTGGGTTTTTGAGAACCATTTTACTTTTTTAATTATCTACATGCTTTGCTAAAAAAAACTAATTTTATAAAAAATTTAAAAAACCGAATTTCATAAAATTCATCTGTTTCTTCTTGTTTTTCTACTTTTGCTTCTTTATTTTTGGGTTTTTGAGAACCACTTTACTTTTTTAATTATCTACATGCTTTGCTAAAAAAAACTTATTTTATAAAAAATTTAAATAACCGAAATTCTTAACATTTATCTGTTTCTACTTGTTTTTCTAGTTTTGCTTCTTTATTTTTGGGTTTTTGAGAACCATTTTACTTTTTTAATTATCTACATGCTTTGCTAAAAAAAACTAATTTTATAAAAAAATTTAAAAAACCGAATTTCATAAAATTCATCTGTTTCTTCTTGTTTTTCTACTTTTGCTTCTTTATTTTTGGGTTTTTGAGAACCATTTTACTTTTTTAATTATCTACATGCTTTGCTAAAAAAAACTAATTTTATAAAAAATTTAAAAAACCGAATTTCATAAAATTCATCTGTTTCCACATGTTTTTCTAGTTTTGCTTCTTTATTTTTGGGTTTTTGAGAACCACTTTACATTTTTAATTATCTACATGCTTTGCTAAAAAAACTAATTTTATAAAAAATTTAAAAAACCGAAATTCTTAAAATTCATCTGTTTACACTTATTTTTTATAGTTTTGGTTCTTTATTTTTGGTTTATTTATAACCAATTTACTTTTTTAATTATCTAAATGATTTGCTAAAAAAAATAATTTTATATAAAATTTAAAAAACCGAAATTCTTAAAATTCATCTGTTTACACTTATTTTTTCTAGTTTTGCTTCTTTATTTTTGGGTTTTTGAGAACCACTTTACTTTTTTAATTATCTACATGCTTTCCTAAAAAAATAATTTTATAAAAAATTTAAATAACCGAAATTCTTAACATTTATCTGTTTCTACTTGTTTTTCTAGTTTTGCTTCTTTATTTTTGGGTTTTTGAGAACCATTTTACTTTTTTAATTATCTACATGCTTTGCTAAAAAAAACTAATTTTAGAAAAAAATTTAAAAAACCGAAATTCTTAAAATTCAGTTGTTTCTACTTGTTTTTCTAGTTTTGATTCTTTATTTTTGGGTTTTTGAGAACCACTTTACTTTTTTAATTATCTACATGCTTTCCTAAAAAAATAATTTTATAAAAAATTTAAAAAACCGAAATTCTTAACATTTATCTGTTTCTACTTGTTTTTCTAGTTTTGCTTCTTTATTTTTGGGTTTTTGAGAACCACTTTACTTTTTTAATTATCTACATGCTTTGCTAAAAAAAACTAATTTTATAAAAAAATTTAAAAAACCGAATTTCATAAAATTCATATGTTTCTTCTTGTTTTTCTACTTTTGCTTCTTTATTTTTGGGTTTTTGAGAACCATTTTACTTTTTTAATTATCTACATGCTTTGCTAAAAAAAACTAATTTTATAAAAAATTTAGAAAACCGAATTTCATAAAATTCATCTGTTTCTTCTTGTTTTTCTACTTTTGCTTCTTTATTTTTGGGTTTTTGAGAACCACTTTACTTTTTTAATTATCTACATGCTTTGCTAAAAAAACTAATTTTATAAAAAATTTAAAAAACCGAAATTCTTAAAATTCATCTGTTTCTACTTGTTTTTCTAGTTTTGCTTCTTTATTTTTGGGTTTTTGAGAACCACTTTACTTTTTTAATTATCTACATGCTTTGCTAAAAAAACTAATTTTATAAAAAATTTAAAAAACCGAAATTCTTAAAATTCATCTGTTTCCACATGTTTTTCTAGTTTTGCTTCATTATTTTTGGGTTTTTGAGAACCACTTTACTTTTTTAATTATCTACATGCTTTGCTAAAAAAACTAATTTTATAGAAAATTTAAAAAACCGAAATTCTTAAAATTCATCTGTTTACACTTATTTTTTCTAGTTTTGCTTCTTTATTTTTGGGTTTTTGAGAACCACTTTACTTTTTTAATTATCTACATGCTTTGCTAAAAAAACTAATTTTATAGAAAATTTAAAAAACCGAAATTCTTAAAATTCATCTGTTTACACTTATTTTTTCTAGTTTTGCTTCATTATTTTTGGGTTTTTGAGAACCACTTTACTTTTTTAATTATCTACATGCTTTGCTAAAAAAACTAATTTTATAGAAAATTTAAAAAACCGAAATTCTTAAAATTCATCTGTTTACACTTATTTTTTCTAGTTTTGCTTCTTTATTTTTGGGTTTTTGAGAACCACTTTACTTTTTTAATTATCTACATGCTTTGCTAAAAAAACTAATTTTATAGAAAATTTAAAAAACCGAAATTCTTAAAATTCATCTGTTTACACTTATTTTTTCTAGTTTTGCTTCTTTATTTTTGGGTTTTTGAGAACCATTTTACTTTTTTAATTATCTACATGCTTTGCTAAAAAAAACTAATTTTATAAAAAAATTTAAAAAACCGAATTTCATAAAATTCATCTGTTTCTTCTTGTTTTTCTACTTTTGCTTCTTTATTTTTGGGTTTTTGAGAACCACTTTACTTTTTTAATTATCTACAAGCTTTCCTAAAAAAAATAAATTTTTAAAAACCCGCCACTGCAGTGCGAGTACAACTCGCACTTGTCCAATTTTTTTTTTTTTACTATTTTTTTTTTTTACTATTTTTGTCTTGTTTCTGAACTATTTGTGTTTTTCCTATTCTTTTATTACTATTTTTGTCTTTAGTGTTCTTTTTTTAAAAAAGTTTTTAATGAAATTCTTTAATTCTTTTTTTTGTCATCGCGGCTACTATTTCCTACTTTTTTTTGTCATCAAGGCTACTTTTTCCTACTTTTTTTAAACTCATAATGCAGTGCGAAGCCTGTTATTTTCATAAGTAACAATATTTTTCACAAAAATTCAATTCTTTTTAAAAATTTTAATAAAATTTTGCGCAAGAATTAAATTACTTTCATAGGCAATAAAATTCTTCTCGCGAATTCAATTACTTTTTATAATTTTATTAAAATTCTTTGCAACTATTCAATTATTTTCATAATTAATAAAATTTATTGCAGGATTTCTATTATTTTTAATAAAATTTTACTAAAATTGCTCATAAAAATATAATTCTCAAAAATTGAATTTCACTTTCTGGAAAAAATCAATTATTTATCAAAATTCTTTTTCCAAATTCTTAGAAAGAATTCAATTATTTACAAATATATTAGAATTTTCACAGGAATTCAATTACTGTTTTTCTAAATAATAAATTTTTTCACGAGAATTCAATTATGTGAAAAAAAGTTTTTATTTTTTCGCAAAAATTCAATTATTTTCATAAATAATAAAATTCTTCAAAAAAATTTAATTATTTTCATAAATAATAAAATTCTTCACAAAAATTCAATTATTTCCTAAATAAAAATTGATAAATTCTTTGTAAGAATTAACTGTTAAGAAACATTTAATTATTCAAGATTTATTAATTTATTTTTGTTATTAAATAGTTGAATTTCAATTGATTTTTCTAATAAGAATTGATTTAGAAACGAATTTCAAATGGAATTTTAAATAGTAATTGAATATTAAAACCGTCATAGTACAATTTTTTTAAAAATAACTAAATTTTAGCAGATTATAAAATTGAAATAATTGAAAATTTTAATTTTTAAAAAGTAATATCATTTAAATTTTTACTTTGAAGAATTATTCATTTATTTTCTCTCAAGTACTGTGAAGAATTAAAATAAAATTTTATGAAATAATTTTATTTGTTATCTTCTAAAAAATACTTTTGAATAAAATTTTATTTTTTAGGATAAAAATTTAGAAAATAATTGAATTTTTCAAAAATTTAGAATTAATGTTCTCAGCAGGATTAGAATGAAAATAAATATTTTTTGATTAAAAGCAGGAAACAGTCAGAGAAATACTGAATCAAATTTTTGTGAATCTACTATAACAATGGTTTCTTATTTGTTAAAAATAATTTTCGATAGCTACTTTTTTACTACTATTTTTTTTTTAGTATTAAAGCTACCTTTTGATACTATTTTTTAAAATTAATTATTAAGTGATATTAAAAATGAATTTTCTTTAAATTCAGCCTACGAAAATGGACGAAAATGATACATTCACCAAAAGTAAATGCGGAATGGTCGAAGAAGCTTTAAGTGAAATTGTTAAACATGTCGCACGTGGGAGTTATATTGTTGCAAACGGTCGTGCACGTTGCTGCAATTATGAATCGGTTAAGGAATTAAATCAATATCACGTTATCAGCGTCGAGTATCTGCAAAAATTTGACACCAACGGTTTGAAACTCACCTCTTCATTAGGTATCAATTTTTTCATACATTTTATAAATTTTATAAATGTTATAAATTTTTCAATTCAAATTCTTTTTTTGTATTTAATTTTTTAAATTTAAAACCAAAACAGTTTTTTAAAAACCTACCATTTTTAAAAATTAATTTTAATTTAAAACTATATTTTATAAATTAATTTCAATTTAAAATTATATTTTATAAATTAATTTCAATTTAAAATTATATTTCTAAAATTTGTTGTTTATTCCCAAAAATCAAACATTTATTTTCTTTCAGAAACAATTTGGCAAACGGGAATCGAAATCTGTGAAGAAGTTCAAGACGCGACACGTTCAGTTGGTAAGAATATAATTGCAAATTATCTCTGGAGACAAAGATTTGGCATTTCGCCTTTTCAAACGATCTTAAATCATATAGCAGAATGCTATAAATTCACGTAAAATTCATCTCCCTTTTATCTAAAGTTTAGTTCACCTTTTACACCCCAAAGAAAATGTGCAAAAAAAATGCACAAATCAATTTGCAATAATAAGATTTTAAGTTGATATATTAACAAAAAAAAAGAAACATATATTGAGACTAAGAAAAAAGAGAAATACTTTTTTTGCTACATTTTCGAGAAACTACAATCAAAATTTTATTATTACTCATTTTTTATACAACCTAGAATTTTATAGTTTTCGGCAAAATTTATAAAAATTATTATAAGAAAAAATTAAGGAAAAATTCGATACACATAACGGAATTAATTTTCATCATTGTAATACAAGTATGAAGAATTTCTTCCTTCTTTTTTTGAGATATAATGACAAAAGAGAGGCTATATTATTATACTCGAGTTTCGATAAACAATCGGACTTGAACTCTTAGTTTGTAATTTAATTATAAAAGAGAAAGAGAGAATTTGATATTATGTTTGAAAGAGAGTAAAACATATTGTCTTCCAAAATAATTTTTTATATATATTTCCATAAAATGATATTATAAGCAGTGCCTTTAAAAACTAAAAACATTTCTATTAATAATGTTAACAGATCGTTAAAGATTTATATTCGAAGAAAAATGTAAAGACTTTGTTTTTGTTGTTTGGCAAAATCAAAAACAAAATTTCACTATATATATATATAATAATTGTATAAGAAATATTTTTATATAATTATATTTGTTTATTTGTTTAATTTCAATAGCAAAAGGTTGCACAAAGAAGCACAAAGTTGTTAACACGATAATCACCAAAAATTTGTAAGTGCAATGTAAAATAGTAATTTTCTTTATTACTAAAAATTAAATTTTTGCACAACAAGTTTTCTTTCAAATTTCATTTAACTTTTGTTTAGAATCTAGTGCCTATAAATGTAAAGTGCTTTTATTAATGTTATTATTGTCAAAATGAATTAATCTCTATTGTTAGAGTATATTTTAAAATAATTCACTGAAAAAGTTAATGTTTCAATTTTTTTTTTATTACATATAAGGAGAAAATACAAAAAATTTTAAATCTTATCAAAAATCGATCTATTAGGACTTCCAGAGAAATTCACTAATTATTTTTTGTTTGTTTTAAAACAAACTTTAAATTTTGTTAAGTATTATTGTTCGCATTGAGATTTATGAAATCATTATGTTTAGATATGAATTTCATTTTTAACATGTGTAAACTAAATTCTATATTTACGAAAAAACTGATATACAAACTACGATTATAAAATGTATATATATATATTTTATATACATATATACTTGGAATAAAAAAATATATTTTCATTTTACATGAAATTATGTTCTACTCTTATTTGTCACACATTATGACAATGATTATTTTCTTTTAAGTGCAAAATTGCTTTTTACAGAGGGTCACTCATTATGTTTTTGTACTCTTGTTGATCCTTTACCATTTTTTTAAAGACTCGATATTTCCGAGAGTGGAATCTGAAAGCAAATTGGAAGTTAATTCAAATTTAAGGGACAATTAATTTTCCCTTAAAATATAGATATTTAGTATGTCCAATAAAGAAATTATCAAAGGATATACTGCTCCTTGGATTGTGAGAGAAATTTTTTAATTTTTACCAAAGAAAACAGCATCAACTTGAATATTTCATCTACCTTGCAGGGCATTAACGATTCTAGGTAAGTTTCAAAATCTTTAATTTGTGTTAAAAGCCAAATTGTAGTTTATTAAATTAATAAGTTTTCAGTCATTTCTTTCAGAATAGCTCTTCAGATAACGATAAAGGATGTTGCAAATCGATCCTCTTGAAAAATTCGATACCGAGATTTATATTTTACAAAGAAAATTACCCATGAGCTTTGGCTTTTAAAATCGTTACTAAGAAATTTTAATTTAAGAAGATATCAAAGTCGATGCGATTTTTATGCAGAGTTTCAGTCGGAAAATCGAATCTACTTTAAAATCTTCTTAAGAAATGAAATAAAAATCATCGTCTGGATGATGATTTCATCAGGGAGATACCGAAAATGGTTCATGGGGTTTGGCTTTTAAAATCGTTACCAAGAAATTTGTTTTAAGACATTAAATAAAAGACTTCGGTCTGGATGATGTTCAAAACATACAACGAACCCTGAGGTTTGGTTTTTGAAATCGTTACTAAGAAATTTGTTTCAAGGCATTAAACAAATTCTCACAAAAATAATAGAGATCCACGAGGTTGTGGTGTTTAAAATTGTTACTAAGAAATTTGTGTCAAGGCACTTAAAGATTTCCCAAAAATTACGGAGATCCATGGAGTTTGGTTCTTAGAATTGTTACTAAGAAATTTGATTCAAGACATTAAACAAATTCTCCAAAAATAATAGAGATCCACTCAAATGTTTTCCAAATATTATGGAGATCCATGGAGTTTGGCTTTTAAAATCGTTACTAAGAAATTTGTTTCAAGGCATTAAAAAAAGATTCAGGTCCTGAACGGTCCTAATGAATCATTACAAAGAGACAAAAATGTTCAATGGAGTTTGGCACTTCAAATTGTGACTAAGAAATTAGTTTTAAGAGGATGTCAAAGTCGACGCGATTTTTATACAGATGTTCAATGAAGAAATCGAATCGACTTTGACATTCCCTTAAAATATCAAATAAAATTTATCGTCTGGATGTTTTCATCAAAGAGACCGAAAATGGTCCATGGGGTTTGGCTTTTAAAATCGTTACTAAGAAATTTAAGACATCAAATAAAGAACCCGGTCTGGGTGATGTCCAAAACGAACCATAAGGTTTGGTGTTTAAAATTTTGACTAAGAAATTGTTTCAAGACATTAAACAAATTCTTTGGAACTTATGGAGATCCATGAGGTTGTGGTGTTTAAAATTGTTGCTAAGAAATTTGTGTCAAGGCACTTAAAGATTTTCCAAAAATGATAAAGATCCATGAGGTTTGGCTTTTAAAATTGTTACTAAGAAATTTGTTTTAAGGCATTAAACAAATTCTCCAAAAATAATACAGATGCACGAGGTTGTGGTGTTTAAAATTGTTACTAAGAAATTTGTGTCAAGGCATTAAAACAAGATCTAGTCTAGGTCTAGGCAATCCTGATCTAAGCATAAAGATTTGAATGTCCCATCTGTATAGGGAACCTGGTTCCAAAAAACCAAGATAGGAATCTTTAGAGATTTGAATCCCATTTCTTTCTTATAAAGTAAAGTAAACAAACTACTCACGAATATGTTTCGGCTCTAGGTTTGACAATTCGTGAAGAGCTTTTCATTGCGTTGACGGCTTTCTGAACAGTTGAATATTTTCCAGCGCTAGCACCTAAAATTGCAGCACCCAACATAACCGGTTCCTTTTCTGTGGGAATAAGTACGGGCAATCCCAAAACGTCCGCCTGAGTTTGTACAAATAATTCACTGTGCCGTAAACCGCCGCATATTAAAATTGCCTTTATTTCATGTCCCGATGTATTTAGAGCCTCAATTATATGTTTCGTTCCATACTGAAATACATTAAGTAGAATCGAATTCAAACTAAGTCAATAAGTTTTTTAAAAAAATCCTTGTTTTGAAAATTAGAAAGATTATTAATTTTTTAAAGAGATAAATTGTACACACTCACAGTGATAGCTTGCAATGTTGCCAAATACAATTTCGCAAGATTCTCCTCGTCACAAGACAACGAGAGTCCTGTTATCTGAAAAAAATTTTATTTTCAAAGACTTTGCGTGGTAAAAATTTACATTTTGTTTTCAACTCTTCTGAAACTTTGTATAATTACCATTCCTCTAAGAGTCGAATCAGCTAGCGGAGATCGATTGCCATGAAAGTCTGGCCAAACATGTAGATCCTTGGTCAAAAGAGATTCGTGTAGGAGATTTTCTTTCCGCGCCAGTAGTTTTATTAAATTATATAAATACTGCTGTATGTGCCTGAAAAGGAAGGGTTGAAAATGTAGTCGAAACCTAAATAATAGAGAAACGTAAAAGATTTTTCTTCCTGTAAAGATGAAAAACCGAAAAGTTTCTCTTTTAAACAGAGCCCTAAAAGGTTTGTCTTATGTAGAATGAGGAAAAGTAGTAACATTTTTGGTTCGAGTTGTTCCCGAATAAAAGCAGAAGCTGGATGTGTTTCAATAATATGATCCAATAATTTTCCCGTTGCACTTTGACCACCTTCAGTTAGCCACAAGTCAGGAAACATGGCATTGTAATAAGGACCCCAGACTCCTGGGATGAAAATCTCCTTCTCACTCACTGCCATGTGGCAAGTAGAAGTCCCGCAGATTAGACCTTAAATTTTTAATTGTCGAGTATTAGGGAAGGAATATTTTCTTTTGTTTTTCGAAAATGTACCTAGTCTAGCTGTTAATTCAACGGAATAGTCTGGTGAATCACAACCCAGCATTCCTAATCCACCAGCATGTGCGTCGATGATTGACGCTCCTACCGGTGTTCCTTCTTGTAAATCTAATTCCCTAGCTGCTAGTTTCGATAGACCTGAACCTACCGCCTCTCCTGGTGTCTTCACTTCCGAACCTAAAATTCGAAATTCAGGGGAATAACTTCTGTCATCTTTAATCAAAAAAAAAAATTATTAAGAATGCAAATAATTTTCAAAAGTTCTAATATCTTATTCCGCCAAAAATACCAATTCGTCTCCAATTATTCTTCGCAAGATCTTCCAGTCCAATTCTCGTGTAAAAATCAAAGTCCCAACCATTCTTTTCAGGACTTGCAACATAGTTCCACTTACAGACTAATGAACACAATGAACTGTAAAAGAATTAAACTCATCTTGTAACGAGTGATTATTTTTGGGACCCTTTGTATCGAATAAAAGTTTTTTGAAACTACAACAAAGGATCAAAATCAAACGAACCGAGATTCTGAATTTGTTGCCCTCCATGTGAGAAAATCGGGCAAATCGAAAAGAAGTTGAGCTCTAGACCAAGAGGAGGGTAAATTCTTCTTCAGCCAAAGCATTTTTGGCGCCTCCATTTCTAGTGATATTTTACCGCCAACGTATTTCAGCACCTCGTGATCAGTTGAATTTATAAATTTCGCCTCCTCCTCTGCTCTATGATCCATCCAGAGAATAATATTTCGATTATCATCGCCTTGATGGAAGTAAAAATTGTAATAAATTATAAATGAACTATTTATTCCTATCGTACTTTATATGTCTTATGAATATTCTATGAGCTGCGATAGCAAATATCTTATCTGATGTGTGGTACATTTTTATTTCGAACTAATTGCAATAAACTGCGCAACTTTAAATTTATTTCTCTTCCCAACTAAATTCTTATTAGTTTAAAATTAAATTACTGGGAATTTTCTTTTCAATGATAATCATAAAATTAATAAAATTGAAACAAAATATTACCAGACGGACTAACAGTGACTGGTGATCCATTTTTATCCAAAACGACCAAAGAACAAGTTGCTGCAAACCCAATTCCCTTGACGCTACTCTTCGGCACGTCAGCAACAACTTTCTGTAAACAAATGTTTTGAAAAAATTTCTTCTCTTGTTCAAACATTGAATACGTTGCACCAATTTTTTTTTTTTTGGTACAACGTATTCAAATTTAAAAAATAAGGTCAAGAGGAAAACTTACTTTAACAACCCGGCAAACAGACTCCCAGATGTTATTTGACGATTGTTCGTAAAATTCCTGTCGGGGACTGTAAGTATCCGTAGGATGATTAGCGATGTTAATTGTTTTTCCATCGTGGGTTATTAGAGCAGCCCTAACGCTACCCGTACCCACATCAACACCCACGAAATATTCTGTCATAATTTATTACTATATGGATATAAATTTTCCAACTCTCTCCTCAAACTCACTCTGACTGATGGATAATACGAATGATAGATAAGACTGAACATTTAATTTTTTATTCTCTGGTTTAAAAAATACCGAGGCCGCATATTACAATCTATATTGCGTGGCAAAATTTTATACAATTTATATATGTATTCTTTACTTCCGCTTTCTTACGTGTTTTTATATAATAATAGTATTTACAAAACATTTATGGAAAAAAAACTCTTTTCAATAGTGATTTAAATTTAATAATTTCGTAAATTTTTTCCACTTTAAATATATGCATAATTTTATCGGCAATTAGAGAGAAAGGGGGAAAGGTTAAATATTTTTCATTGACAATTAGCGCACGTGTTAATCATAATAAACAACAGTGTTATCAGCTGTTATACAATGTTTCGCGCATGCGCTACTAATGTCATCGTGGAAACGGTGGAAACTTAACATTCTTAACCTAAAAACGCTGAAAACACGGAAACAATGGTCCGGTTCAAAAATAGGTGAGTTTTTAATTATTTGTTTATTTATTTATTTAAGTAGGAAAATTAAAATTTAGGAAAAAAGTGTTCCAAGTGACAAACCTACATTTCGGGGTAAATTATTAACTTGAAGATGCGAAATAAATTGTCATATAGACTTTTGGTAGTTTGAGAAAAAAATTTAAATATTCGAGGAATAAATTATAACATTCGGTTTTTGGAATGTTAGAAAAATGGAATATTCAAATTTGAGTAAAATTTAAGGTAACTTTTGGACTTTAGAGTAAATTAATATTCGAATGTGTTTATGAATATTTTGACGTTTGGAAACATAACCTCCAAATAGTTGCGCTGGTATTTTTGTTATATTTGGTTAATATTTTTAAAAAAAAGTTAACACGTTAGGTTTTATTTTTCTAAAACGTATTTTCTAAATAATTTTTTTTTATAAGAAAGGTGAATTTCTAAAAATAAACTTTGTTATATTTGGTTAATATTTTTTAAAAAGTTAACATGTTGGGGTCGAATTTTTCTAAAATGTATTTTCTAAATAATTTTTTTTTTTAAAGGTGAATTTCTAAAAACAAACTTTTTTAATGCAGGTGATTTTTTATTCTTTTAATAAAGGTCATTTTTTTAATTTCTTCTAATAAAATGTAATTTAATAAAAAAAATTTTAATAAAGGTAATTTTTTCTTCTTCAAATAAAGTTCTTTTTAAAAAAATTTCTTCTGATAAATGTAATTTTTAAAAATCTTGTTTCTAATAAAGGTAATTTTTGTAATGACGATGAAAAAAAAATGATTTTTAAATAAATTAATTTTGGAAATGGTATAAAAATTATGCAAATTTTTTTTCAATGAAAAACAGAATTTTTTTTAAACAAATTATGATTATGATAAGAAATATAATTAATTATTTGTAATTAATTTATAATTTATTTTATTTATTGTAGAATTTTACAACGTTTTTTTTTACTTTTTAAAAAGTAGACTTATAATTTTAGAAACGGAAAATAAGCGAAATAGATTCATTTTTTTTGACAATTTTTAAATTCTCAACGAAGTTGTGGAATTTTTCAAATTTTAGAAAAATAAATACAGAAATCATAACTTTTTAGAAAAATTTGTCACTTTTTTTAACTCTTATCAAAATTATGGAATTTTACGAATTTCAGGAAAATAAATACTATAGAAATCATAACTTTTTAGAAAAATTTTACACAATTTTTAAAACTCGTAACAAAATTATGGAATTTTACTAATTTTAGGAAAATAAATATAATAGAAATCATAAGTTTTTAGAAATTTCTAATAAAAGTAATTTTTGTAACGACGATGAAAAAAGAATGATTTATAAATAAATCAATTTTGGAAATGGTGTAAAAATTATTAAAAATTTTTTTTCAATGAAGAACAGAATTTTTTTTAACAAATTATGAAAAGAAATATAGTAATTTTATAAAGTATTTCTACTTCTTTAAAAATAGACTTATAATTTTATAAACAAAATTATTTTTTAGAAATAGAAAATATGCAAAATCGATTCCATTATTTTCACAATTTTTTAAATTTTAACGAAATTATGAAATTTTACGAATTTTAGGAAAATAAATATTATAGAAATCATAACTTTTTAGAAAAGTTTGACAATTTTTTAACTTTTATGAAAATTATTAAATTTTTCTACAATTCGTAAAATTTCGTAATTTTTTAGAATCTTTTTAGAAATCAAAACTTGTTGAAAAAATAGATTTTATTGTAGAAATAAAAAAAAATTATTAGCATTATTATTATTATAATTATTTTTAATTTAAATTATAGAAATAATAATAATAAGATTTATTGTCAAAAAAGATAATAGAAAATATTTTATGAAAAAAGTGACCATCGTCGAATTATAAAATTCAAAATTATAAAGTTAATATTTTTAAATAATTATCAATCTTAGAAGTCAAATGAATTTGATTTAGAAAATTGATAATTATTTAAAAATATTCACTTTATAATTTCGAATTTTATAATTCGAAGATGGTCACTTTTTTCAGAAAATATTTTCTATTATTTTTTTTGACAATAAATCTTATTATTATTATTTCTATAATTTAAATTAAAAATAATTATAAAAATAATAATAATAATAAGAATAATTTTTTTTTATTTCTATAATAAAATCTGTTTTTTCAACAAGTTTTGATTTCTAAAAAGATTCTAAAAAAATTACGTAATTTTACGAATTTTAGAAAAATTTAGCAATTTTCATAAGAGATAAAAAATTGTCAAATTTTTCTAAAAAGTTATGATTTCTATAATATTTATTTTCCTAAAATTCGTAAAATTTCATCATTTCGTTAAAATTTAAAAAATTATAATATTAATTAAATTAAAAATTTTAATATTAACTTTATAATTTTCACCAAGTGATAAATTCACATAAATACATTTTTGTTTGTTATATGGCTTAATTTCTTTAAAAAAGTTTCTAAATAGGTACTGTGTAAATTAGCTGAAAGAACAAATTAATTGTTTTTAAAAATTAATTTAAATTCGGTAAATTGATATAATTATTAATTAAAGTTTTAAGAAATAATTGATTTCCTTCAGGTACTTCACTTTAGAGATAACATCGAGTGTTAATCCAAATAAGACACTGATATTAAAAACGACCGGATTGCATCACGCTATTCAAAAACAAGTGCATCATGACTATGGGGATTTGGGACAAGCTGCGATAAATGCCGGATTTAACGGTAATTGATGAATTATTTTCAATTTTTTAAATAAAAATTAATAAAATAAAATTTTTAAATAAAAGCTCATGAATAAAATATTTAAAATAAAAGCTCATAAATAAAATATTTTTAATAAAGGCTCATAAATGAAATATTTTAAATAATGAAGATTATGGATTTTCAACAAACACTATAATATTAATATAATATAATATCAAACACTATACTGTAAAATTTTTAAATTATTGAAAATTTAAAAAAATTTTAAATAAGTAATAAGGTTGAATTGCATCCTAAAGCTAAAATTTCTTATAATAAATTTTTAATTTTTACGAAAAACTTAAGGATTTAATGACATTGTTTACTTATAAAAGCATCAAATTGCAACGAATTAATACCAAAAATATGTGTGAAATAAAAAATTAATCCAAATTTTTGTCATCAATAATTCGATCCACTTTAGGATCGCAGTTTGATACTTTTAAGAACACCACAAAATAAATATACGATAATTATAATAAAAATAATATAATTATAGAAACTATAATTAAATAAACGAACTTTTACTCAAGTAAAGAAATAAAATATTATAATTCTAATAAAGGACATTTTTGTTATTGTCCTTTTGACATTTATTTATTTAACATACATTATTTTCACATTATTGTTATTGGGTCCTGGTTGATTTTACTGTAAGTTTTTAGATTTAATAGTTTTCTTCAGGCTGAATAGTGAATACGAATTTAAGATTGAAAATTTATGAGAAAATTGATTTGGGACCGAAAACTGTAATGTATTTCTTACAGGGTCCCTAAAAGTATAGTATAAATATTGAAATTCATTTAAAAATTTTTTTCCAGCAAAATATTGCAACACACAAACAGGAATTGCTCTCGTTAAAGTTCGACATGGACCGCATAAATTTTTACTCACTTCTATACCAAAAATTAATAAAATTGGTGATCAGGCAGTGGATGTAAAAATTCTTTACGTTGGAGCAACACTCAGACATTGTTTTCTGTTTGTAAAAGTAATTAATTTTTTTTTCAATTTGAAGTAAAGTTTTCGAAACGAATAAGAAGGGTCTTAAAAGTGACTACGCAATGTTATTCTTAAAAACACCTTATATTAAGATTTTTCTGATCCTAAATATCTTTATAAGAATATGTTTTGAGCCACTTTTGCAGTCACTTTTAAGATACTTAATTTAAATACTTAATGTATTTAAATAAAAAAGAAAGTATATTTTCTTTTTTTAAAAAAAATGTTGCAAAGTTAAGACCAAAATTTGGTGTTCAATGTTTTTTTTTTAATTTTCTGCAGAAACATCAACAAAAGAAACTTGACGAGATATGGAAGAGCTTGAAGACTGACGAACAGCGACATCAGATGGAGGAAATTTTCATGGGCATGACACCTGCCATGAAGGATTTCAAGTAATTTTGATAATTTAAAATTGTAATATTAATTATTTACTAAGAGACATAGTTAATGTAAGTTTATAACAAATACCTTGTTTGTAAATATATTTTTGTAAATCAATTTCTAATTTGGATTCTTTTATTAATTCACTTCTTACGTTGATTTCTTACATTGTCATACAGTTATTTTTATTAATTTTTATAAATAATTGTAAATAGTTATGAATATGTGTAAATAATTATAAATAATTATAAATAATTATAAATCATTACAAATTATTATAAATAATTATAAATACTTATAAATAATTACAAATTATTATAAATAATTATAAATGCTTATAAATAATTACAAATTATTATAAATAATTATAAATACTTATAAATAATTACAAATTATTATAAATATAAATACTTATAAAAAATTACAAATTATTATAAATAATTATAAATACTTATAAATAATTACAAATTATTATAAATAACTATAAATACTTATAAATACTTATAAATAATTATAAATAAAATAAGATTTTAGGCCATTTTTTCCACAAGGTTTGTTTATTTTTAACAATTTGGTATAAAACAAAACAAATGTTATATTTTATATTTATAATTAATGTTAAAACTACTATTTACAGTGTATAATATTTATAAACTTGATAAGGTTTAGCGGCAGCTACCGAAACGATGTCATAAATAAACAAACCTTGTGGAAAAATAGCCTAAAATCTTATTTTATTAATAATACGTATTCCACATAAATAATATAATAAATAATTATAAATAATATAAATTATTCTGTTAATTTTTCATAAGACCCGCCGTTTATTATTTTTTTTAAAAACTTAATTTTTCCATTTGCTGAATTTTAGAATTCGGCTTTTAAATATTTAGCGCCGGAATCTTTCAAGGCCCCTCCCTTTCAAGAGGGAGGCTCTTTCACCAAGAGCGGCCACTTGGAATTTTTCGCCCCGCTCAAAAGGAAATCGAATTTTTTTGGGTGGGGTAGTTTAGAAATAATTTAGGATTAGGAATAATTTATTAACACTATTAAAATTATCATATTCTTTCAAAACTTTGAAAAAAAATATTTCTTTAACAATTTCTTTTAAATCGTATTTAATTGAAATGAAAATTCTTAGGTTCGAAGGTGAATGTAATTCGGCAAGACCCCAAGTGGCGAGTCGACTAACTAAAGATCCGTTAGTAAGAAAAGGATAAAGATATGTTTGTCCTTAAAAATTAACCTAAGTTTTTAGTCGCTGCCGCAAAGGCCCTGCGCACTAAAAAGTAATTTAAAATTAAAATAATGTGAAACTTTTCCCACGTGGTCTTTATGTTTAAAAAAAAATTACCAACAGAACTTTTTTAAGTTAGAATCAATTGTTTTCGGCTTAAAAAATTCTAATGGCAATGAAAGCCCAAAACAATTGATTCTAACCTAAAAAAGTTTTGTTGAAAATTAAAGACCAAAACAATTGCTTTGGGCCTAAAAATAAGTTCTGTTGGTAATTTTGTTTTCACTAAAACTATAATAGCTGAAAGATTTTAAATCACAAACGAACGCCATTTTTTTAAAATTATTTTTATTTTTTGTTTTCAATTTTATTGAAATAAATATTTATCAAAAAATACTTTTAAGTAAATTTCCCCATTAGGTAAATAAAAAAATAATTTTTGTTTACTAAAAGCAAACTTTTAGTGAATAAAAGCCAAAAAAAAATCATCCAACAAAGTGAGAATAAAGAAAAAAAAATCAAAAGCCGAGGGCACTGCGTTTACTTCGTCCGCCCCTGATTAGGACGCAGTCTGTATGATCTCGGCTCATTTTCCCCATCAGTTTCACTGCAGCATGAAGTACTCTCTGTGTAAATTTTTACGAAAAAAAATCTCCAACCGTTATAGTTAATACAAAAATTGAGTACTTTTAAAAAAAAGAAGAAGAAGCTTGCAAATGAAAATAGGAACAAGACATAATTCTTCTTTAAAAAAAAAAAAAAATACTTGTGTGTGTTTGTGTGAATAGTGCAGAGTGTTCGGAAATTTTTGAACGAAGAATATAAAACACCATTGACCGGGACGTGATTATATTCATCACACGGGTAAGGTAAGGTTTTTTTTTGGGAGTTATGTTTAGTTTATCGATTCCGATAAAATTTTCATGCAAAATAATTTTTAATAATTTCGAAATTCTTCAATTTTTTGTCATGAGTTTTATTCAGGGATTTTTATTTATTGACTGTGTTATAGAGGATGGGTCTTATTTGTTTGCTGCAAAAAAGGGTCTCTCGCAGAGAGACTTTATTATGTGGTAGATTTAGTCTCATCGTAATATTATCCTTGATTTCAATTAAAGCAAATTTTTGATTAAATAATTTGACGGTCAAGTGCATTGAAACATGTTTATTTGCAACATTAATGAAAGATATTGAAGAACGTTTATGGTTTTATTACTTTATTAATTAAAAGCAATTGTACTATTTTTATTCGAATTCGATTTTTATTGTTGAAAAATAAATTAACTATTTAATTTAAATTTAATATTTGAAATGAACATGTTTAATTTACATTTAATATTAAAAATTAAGATATTTAATTTGAACTTAATATTTTAATTGAGGATATTTAATTTTAACTTAATATTCAAAATGAAGATATTTAATTTACATTTAATATTAAAAATTAAGATATTTAATTTAAACTTAATATTTAAAATGAAGATAGTTAATCTAAATTTAATATTTAAAATGAAGATATTTAAAACATTCTAAGTTGACAATTAAGAATATTTTCTTTAAAAAAAAAGAAATGAGTAAAGTGCCAAGTTATCACTTGTGGAAAATAATTTTTAATATAAAGTCACATTTTTTGTGATGGATTTGTTTCTATTTTCTACTTTTTATTTAAAAAGATTTCTAAGACTTATTTAACGGAAAATTATTTGGCGAATTTAATTTTATTAATTAGTCCTTCAAGGCTAAAATTATTCCAATTATTCATTAAATTTAATTACCTTACGCAACATTGTTATAAAATAACGTGGCGTGGATATTAAAAAAAAAGAATTCAATGGATTGTAATTATATTTGCGAGAAAATCGATTATTAAAAATCACCTTACATAAGCGAAAAATATTATATTGATCCTTTATGCATGAAATTACGAACGAAAATCTAAGGATTGAAAAAGTAATGAAATATTTTGGGGCAAAAAACGGAAAAAGTATAAAATTTACAGTTTGAAGTTTTATTCTTAAAAACTGGAACGCGAATATGTAAAATTTTAAAGTTAGAATTATGTAAATCTTAAGTTTTTGTTCAAAATAATAATTAAATATTTTCTGCGCGGTCTTAAACTTTATTCGAAAAAACGTCAAAAATCTGAATTTGGAAAATTTTTAACGAACTATTCTGTAGAATTTTTTTTGAAGTTTAATTCAATTTTTGTTTTTGAAATTATTTGAAGTTTTTATTTTCTAATATATACAATTGAAGACTTTTCGAATAATCGATGAAATTTTCGAAAAATTAAATTAAAAATAAGTGGATTTGAAAATTCTCAAAGAACGTTTTCGAAAGTTATTAAAACTAATTTTATTAAAAATAATTTATTTAAAGAAGAGTTTTAGTTAAAAATTCTAGCAAATAATAATCGTAATGGTGAACACAATTTTTGAAGATGTTACATTAACAAAGTAGCAAGTTTTAAATGTTTTTGAATTTACAATTTTTGTAAAACTAAATTTCTATATTTGACAAAATAATAAATTATTTTTTGAAAATCAAGTTATTGATGTTTTTGAATAATTTTCTATAGTCAGTTTATAAATATTAAATAAAAATTAAAAGTCAGTGAAATATTTATTTAACGGATTTAAATGCGACTTTTGTTGTACCAGAAATAAATATAAGCATAAAACGGCATAGCACTTGTTTAAATCCTCTCTGTTCCCGGTGTATAAACACATATCTTATTCTATAAATGTTTACGCACACAGGGTGAGAATTATTTACATTGAAAATCGTGTTTAGCATCAGGAATAAAGATGAATTGCTTTCTTTTATCCTAAAAGATGTCCTGAATTTTGAAAATCTTTGGAACACTTTTTTTTTGTCGCAAATATTTTATTTGGTATATGGTATTTAAAAAAATTGCTTTACATAGAAATTTTTATCAAAACTTATTTTAGTAGATTTCAAATTTGTTTTTTTTCATCCACATAGTTCGTACTATTAATATTATAAAATGTAAAATAATATTAAATACTTAAAAATTAATTCAATTTTTAAAAAGTTGCGTTTACGATTTTCATAATTAAATGAACTTGAAAAGATTTTCATTTGTAGTTTTGTAAAAATTCAATTTTAAATGAATTTGATTAGAAATTTTAGAAAACCTAGATTTTGAAAAAAAGTTAGCCTCAATTCAATTATTTTCAAAAGTAATTTACAAAAGTTTCAATTATCTTTATATATAAAAATTTAATAGAATTTCCAGAGAAGAATTCAATCATTTAAAACAAATTTTAATAAAATTAGCCTCAAGAATTTAATTATTTTCAAATGTAATAAATTCTCCTCAAAAATTAAATTGTGTTTAAAAAAATTACAAAACTTTTAATCAAAATTTCAATTATCTTTATAAATAATACCATTTTTCTCCGAAATTCAATTATTTAAAAATTTTAATAAAATTATTGACCGAATTTAAATTATTTTTAATATATTTGATAAAATTTGTTTCATCAAATTTCTCGAAAACTGAAATTATTCTTAAAAATGTTATTAAAATTTATTAAGAGAATTTAATTATTATTTAAATTGTTAGAAATAAATTAATTTTTTCAAAAGGTTTTAAAATTAAAATCTTTGAAAATTTGAATTTTTCATAATGTTAACGAACAATTCTGAAGAATTATTTTTTTAAAAAAGAGTTTATTTGCTACTTTTAACTGTAACTTCGTCAAAAATTATTTTCATCTTTACGATTATTATTTTTAGAATTTTTAACTTAAATGCTTCTTTAAATTAATAAATTTTAATAATTTTCGAAAAAATTCTTTGACAATTTTCAAATTAATTTTTACAATATTCAAATTTACGAAATTTCAAATATTCGTAAATTCTTCAGTTAAATGTAAGTAAGTAATTTATTAAATAATTCAAATTTTGTTAATATTCAATTCTGGTGAAGAATTTTATCAACAAATTTTTTAAATAATAGAATTCTTTCGACGAATTTTAATAAAATTCTGAAGAATAATTACTCTTTTTGAGAAATTCGATTAAAATTGTATTAAAAAAAATTGAAATTCTGCAATGATTTTTTGAAAATTTTATTTTTTTGAAAAATAATTGCAAATTCTTGGCAGAATTTCAATTATTTTTAATATTCGTACATTTTTTATCAAATTTCTCGAAAAATAAAATTATTCCTAAAAATTTTATTAAAATTTGCCAAGAGAATTCAATTATTTAAAAATTCGTATATTTTTGTTAATATTCCTATTATTAATTAAATAAATTCAAATTGTTCGTGTGAAATATAAAAATTTTTGTTTAATAATTGAATTTTTTGACTGTGAACATAAATATTTTATTAAATAATTCAATTTTTCTTCACTCTTTTCCTAAAGATGTCAAAATAATCCCCAATTGGATCAAAATGATAAAAAAATTGAGATCGAATTCTGATTTGATCCACTTTTTCAGATCAATTCGTTGCAATTTGATCCTTTTTAGTTAACAGTGTTAAAATTGAATTTTCATAAAGAATTTTATTAACGAATTTTTAAATAATTGAATTCTCTTGGCAAATTTTAATAAAATTTTTAGGCAAAATTTTATTTTTCGAGAAATTTGATAAAAAATGTACGAATATTAAAAATAATTGAAATTCTGCCAAGAATTTTATAAAAATTTTCCAGAAATGTTTGAATGTCGTAAAAAAAATTTATTATTTATAAAATTAATTGAAAATTGACGAGAATTTTTGTAAATTTTTACAACATAATTAGATTTTTGCAAAGAATTATATTACTTATGTTCCTAAAGTTTCGAACGCTCAAATGAACGACATTTTTTTACTTCTTCTAATTTGTATTTTATTTACAAAAAAATTATTTTTTAAGTTCAAACAAATTAATTCTCAACTAAATATTGTTTTATTTCAATTATTTCTCTTTTTTCGATAGTAATTTTCAAAAATACTGAAAGTGAAAAAAAAAATTCCGTTAATTTGAGCGTTCGAAACTTTAGTCCCATTATTACTTTTGAAAATAATGGAATTTCTGAGACGAATTTTAATAAAATTTCTTTTTAAATATTTGAATTCTTTTGTTAACATTTTGTGAAATAGTATAGACATTGATAAAATAATAGAATTTTGACAAATTATTTTTCAAAGAAAGATGAATAAAAATTTAAATTTTTTGAAAATAATTTAATTCCTTGAAGAAATAACACGATTTTCTTGAAATCATGAAATTGACACTAAAGTAGATCAAATTGATACCAAAACACTGCGGATCAATTTTTTATTCGATCCGCATTTTTAGTATCAATTCGTTGTCATTTGATACTTTTAAATTAACAGTGAAATAAAAACAAATAATCAAATTCTTAAAAAGCCTAATTTGTATTTGAAGAACTGGTAATTATTAAAGATTTATTTAAAAATGAAGTTATTGATGTTTTCGAATAAGTTTCTAATTAATATTAAATGTAGTTTTAAAAAAAAAACTGAAAAAATTCAATTTTTTAATGCTGGAACAGTTAAGGAATTTTTAAAAGAGAAAAAACGTGGCAACCCTGTAATTATATATAATATGAATTCGATAAATTCCATATTTAAGACACTCCCTTTAAAGTTGTTCATACAAAAAGCTTTCCCATCTAATGTCCTGATTCGCCTAATAAGATCTCAGCCTCTTCCCACGGTTTTCCAACTCCTTTTTTTATATTCTAATTCTCCCTTTGGCTATAATATGGTTGAAAAGAGAGAGCACTTTGATGCCTTGTTATGGCATCTTGTTATAATTTTATACCCAATTTGTCTTTACACCTCTCGAAAGGCCCCCTTCTATTGTTTTATGGAAACAATTAATCATCGTTCACATATATTGTTGTTTAAAGATCAATTCGATAAGATACCATAATAGAAAGCGTGCGAATACTGATAAATGGAATGTTATATTCGTCTTTTTTTTTTAAAATAGCACTGATAAAAAATTTTTCTTCAAATCAAAAAAAGATATTGAACCAACTTTAACTTTATATAAAAAAATTCATTGACCCTTAAAAATAAAATATTTAAAAAAAATTTGTAATAATAAATTTAGACATATTCTTAACAAATGCCAATAATTTTAATTATATTTTTCTACTAAAATGTATTTTCTTTTATTTTCTAATTGGCAGAAAATTGACAGTTTTCAGCATTTCTAATATTTAAAATTCATATTGTAGAAAAGATGTAAAATAATTTTTAAAAAAATGGGTCAGAATTCGTGAAATTTTCACAGAAAACAAAAAGTATTTTTTTAAATTTAAAATCATGAAAAAGCATTTCTATTTGGTCTTAGAAATGTGTCCACCAAAGAACAGAAAAAGATATTATTTTTTATAAAAGTTATTGCAAAATTAATTTTTTTGCAACTTTTTCACCATTTTGATTAAAAAAAAAATACTTTTTGTTTTCTGTGAAAATTTCACGAATTCTGACCCAAATCTTTTTATTTTGTGATTCTAGTAACATCAATATAATTCCTGTAGAATATTACAATTTTTGAAAATTAGTCGGCGACCACTTTAGTTGAAATAAAATGGCTTGACCCATCAATTTGTTAATTTAGAAAAAAAACTCTAATATGACCGTAAAATGAACATACTTTCTTGGGGATAAAATGTTTATTTTTCGTAGAAGAAAAAATAGGCGTTTCGAAGCGTTTATCGCTGATTTAATTTTTTTTCTATCTCACGAGCTTATCTCGCCTCAAATAGGAACTGATGGGTTAAATAGAATAGATGAGGGGGATTTCAACAACCTAAAGCATGAGCCTTTTATTGAAGAGTGTAAAAATAGCGTTTGGGAATTAAAAATATTTTTGCACGCATCGTCGTGTCGTCCCTGTTAGGAAAGCAGGCAAGGTTGAGACACCGAGCAAGTCTTTGGTCTCAACTGTTGATAGATGTGCCATTTTTGTCCACGTAAACATCGTGAAAATGCACTTTGTCAAAATGTTAACGGGGAATTTGTTTCCTGGTTGTGAATTCCATAAGAGAAATCTAAGAAATATATGGTTGATTGCAATTTATTTGTTAGCATTTTTTTGTTTTTGCCTATTTGTTACTTATTTGTAATTTAAAAATTTCTTTTTTTTTGACTCTTTCTGTCGAAAAAATTGTTTTGAATCATTTTTGACTGAACCATAGCCTGGAGAGTGTGATATTCATATTTTCCCAGTGGGGAAAATTTTGTCAGGGACAATAAATTTAATGTTAGTAAATTGTCAATTGTTGTAAATCTCTTTGTCAAATTGTCATCTCAAATTGTTGAGATGAAACTTGTAACCATCTAGAAATGGCTCTAATTATTCTTTTTGCGAACATTTTTAGTCAAAAGTGGTCGGAAAGTAAAAAATTACACAACTCAAGTTAAGTTCTAGAGGAATTCTTTGTTTCTAAGAACTTTTTTTTTTCCGTACACTATTCGGTTTCTAATCTGCGCTCGTATTTTGTGACCTTAGATAAATTTTCTTGGTATGGGTTTTGTATTTTATTTTTACATCCTTAGTGTTTATTTCTAACGTGGACAAGTTAGAAGCCAAAAGCGAGATAAATTTGCATTGGCCAACTTATCTGCTTTACAATGATGATGATGATACCTAACTCACTCACTCTCTCGGTAAATGGCCTCTGCAGTATGCAAAGCCCTCGCAGTCACAAAAGCACGTGCTTCCTCTTTTTAAAACAATCGATCAAATGGACAGTCTCGAAAAAGGATTTGAAACCGATTTTTTATTTTTGAAAAAAAGAAATTATATAGTTTTAATTTTGAAATTTAAAGTCTCTCTTACTCTCTTATCACGGTAAATCGTTAGGTATTAAAATAACATCAAAATGGATTAAAATAACACTATATTGGATTATTTTAATCCTTTTTGGTGTTATTTTAATACCTAACGATTTACCGTGATTCTATTCAATACATAATTATAATTATTGAATTTCCCTTAAATTTTTATAATTTCAAATTTCTGGATGTTTATAAAAATTATATTTATTTATTTCTTGAACAAATTAAATGTTTATTACTTATTAAATAAATAATTAATTATTACTGTTTTATTATTTTCAAAAATTTTAATAAAATTCATCACAAGAATTCAATTATTTTAATAAATAACAGGAATTGTTTGAAAGAATATTGAATTACTTTTATAAATACAGGCCTCGGATATTATGACTTTTTCGACTTTTTTCGACTATTTTCAAAAAATGCGCCTTTTATCGACTTTTATTTAAAAAATTGCGACTTTTTCGACTTTTCTACCAAATTTGGCGCCAAAGTAGAATATTTTTTGTATGAAATGCAACTTATTTCGTTTTTTATACCGTGCAATGTATAACTTCTTATAGACAAACTTTTGAAACTTTATCTTTCAATCAGTTTTCTAATTAAATGTTTCAAAATATTACAATTAAAAAGCTTTTCAATAATTAAAAATCTGTAAAATTTAATTGAAACTAAATCATCTTTTCAAGTGTTTTATTCCATTTTTTAAAAATTAACTTTTAAAGAATTTTAATTAAAAATTTTTAAAATAATATTAAATTATCAAAAATTATAATAAATAATCTTCAAGTGTAGATTCAATAAAAATGAAAATGAATGAAAAATAGGTTTTAAAAATAATATTAAAATAGTTTAGAAAAGAATAACTCTCTGGAATATTAAGTTCTAATTTTTTTTAAATTCAATCATTTTCAATATTTCCGAAGATTAAAATTCATATACAAAATAATAAAATTAAAATTGTTCAAAATTATTTTCAACATTTTGGAGAAAATTATCATATATTCCTAATTTTTAATTAAAATTCTTGAAAACAATTTTGTTTTAAATTATACAAAAATTCTTCAATTATTTTTGAAAAATTATACATTACAATATTTATAGAAAATTAATTTTTACAATTGTTTTATTACAATTTTTTAAGATTCAGTTACCTTCGAATAAAGTAAATAAAATTTTTTTTAAATTTACTACTTTACAGGTTTTCAGAAATAATTTATTTATAATTACAATGTTTAGAAAACTTTGATTTATTTTTTTATATTTTTGAAAAACTTAATTATTTGTCAAAAGTTTTTGACAAATTTTGAATTATTTTTTCAATGTTTTACTAAATTTAAATTAGTTTTGAAAAGATTTGACCAAATTTCAGTTTTTTAGACATTTTTTAATTATATTCAATAGTAAAACATTTTGTTTTTTCAATAAATTATTTAGAAATATTTCTTTATTAAAATAAAACATTAATTTTGTTTTTTCAATAAATTATTTAGAAATATTTCTTTATTAAAATTTTTGAAAATGTTCTTCCTTAATTAATAACATTAAACAGAAAAATGTAAGGTATAAATTATTATAAAAAATTGGATTTTTTACACAGCACTACTTTATAATTTTTCAGAAAAAATTTATTTATAATTAAAATTCTTTGAAAAATTTCATTAACTTTTTTATATTTTAAAATATTCAATTATTTTTCTTAAGATTTTGACAAATTTTGAATTATTTTTTAAATGTTTTACTAAATTTAAATCATCTTTGAAAAGATTTGACCAAATTTCAGTTTTTTAGACATTTTTTAATTATTTTCAATAGTAAAACTTTTTGTTTTTTCAATAAATTATTTAGAAATATTTCTTTATTAAAATTTTTAAAAATGTTTTACCTTAATTAATGTCTTTAAATAAAAAAATGTAATGTTTAAATTATTATAAAAAATTGGATTTTTTATACAGCACTACTTTATAATTTTTCAGAAATAATTTATTCATAATTAAAATTCTTTGAAAAATTTCATTAATTTTTTTATATTTTTAAAAAACTCAATTATTTTTCGTAAGATTTTGACAAATTTTGAATTATTTTTTAAATGTTTCACTAAATTTAAATCAGCTTTGAAAAGATTTGACCAAATTTCAATTTTTTAGACATTTTTTAATTATATTTAATTGTAAAACTTTTTGTATTTTCAATAAATCATTTAGAAATATTTTTAAATAGTTATTTTTACGAATTTCTTTATTAAAATTTTTGAAAATGTTCTACCTTAATTAATATCTTTAAATAGAAAAATGGACGGTTTAAATTATTATAAAAAATTTGACTTTTATTTAAATAATTGATTTTTTGAAGAAATTGCAAAAAATGTTCAAAAATTCATAATATAGATATTTGATTTAGAGATGAAGTTTAGTTATAAATTATAGAAAGTAATTAAATTTCTAAAAGGGTTATAGTTTTAATTTTTAGAAATTATTAAATTTGAAAAGTTGAAATTTAAAAAATTTTATTTCCTGTAAATAAGGAAGTAAGAAGTATTTGAATATTTATTTAGCAAAATTATACAAGTTTTTATTAATATGAATTTTTGTGACAGCGCTGAATTTAATTAATCGACTTTTTTTCTATTTTTAATCGACTAAAGCGACTTTTTTTGTTCGTTAAAGTCTATCCGTGGCCTGTAAATAGTAAAATTTTTTGTAGAAATTCAATTATCAATATAATTTTAATAAAATTGAAAAATTTACACGAAGAGAGAATATATATTAAATTTTGTAAAAATATTTTCAAATTGGGCAAAAAGTGCAACAAAGCGAAATTTTGATATTGAAAATTCTAAACTTTAAAAATAGTTTTGTGAAATTTATTAAAGTTATATTAGAATTTAATTCATATTCTTGATATTTGATATAATTATACTAAATTTCGCATAAGTTTTTTTAAAGTTTAGTATTTTTTATATCAAAATTTCGCTTTGTCGCACTTTTTCCCCAATTTGAAAATATTTTTACAAAATTTAATATTTATTCTCTCTCCGTGTAAGGCTGAAAGGCCTCTTTCTACTCTAATTTAATTAAAAGTGGTTCTAATGTAAACTTTAGTTTGTTTTCTTTCGGAGCGATTAAAAAATTTTGTTTCGAAACTTTGAAACTTCGTTATTGAAATTCAAAAATAAATTTCATTACAAAAATCCGAGGAGAACTGTAAATTATTATCAGCCTTGAGTTACAGTTTTATTCGAAAATTTCAGAGTGCACCCGAAATATCGACTTTTTTTTCCACTGTGCGTCTGATGTCCAATTAATTTTATAACCTCATCAAGAATTCCCAGAGGCTTATTTAGGATCCCTTCTGTGTAGTACAGTAATAATACTAATAATAATAATATCCCTCCTGGATATATTTACCATCTTGTTAAAATCTCCCGCATTGCTCTTTATTCTTTCCATGTATGTGCGAGAGGGCAAATTGCTAATAAAAAAAAAATTTACCTGATCTGCTTTGGAAAATGGAATAACAGAAATTCCTTTTCTGTTATTCCGCATACGAAAATCATAAAACTTTCTAGATAATTACCAAAAATCAACTTTCATCGTCGTCCCTAAATATGTTTCCTTCTCTTTCGATTCATTGATTCTTTTCTTCTCGCACGACAATACAATTTTTATACTATATAAACGAATTTTTATGGACGTATTGCTTTTAGAAAGGTATTTACAATTTTTTTTACAATATAATATGATTCGTTTCCCTTAGAGTCGATAGTCGATAGTTTGAATTTATAATATACAGTTAAAAGATGTTTGACAATGAGATTAAAATCAGGAAGTGTTGTAAATTATTTTGAATACTATTTAAACATTATTAGAGGTTTAAACTGCTTTGAAGGTTATTAATAATAAAGAAACGTTTTTATTTTTATTCTTTTGAATGCTAAACATTATTAAAGGTTTAAACCTCTAAACCGCTTTAAAAGTTATTAAAAAGTTTTTATATTTATCTTAAAAGGTAAAACTTTTTTTAGAAGTATAAAATTATTTCTACTTTCTTTAAAAATCAGTAGAATGTAATTTTTCAGTCGTACAAAGTTGTTCATATTTTTTTTTCAATTTCCACTTCTTTAAATTCACGCTAATACTAGAAATCAAAGAACTATTCTCGAAAATTATATTCAAATTAATTAATTAATTAATTATATTCAAATTCTTTAAGACTATTGAATTGTGTTTAATTAATTTTAAGGTCATGTGAAAGAAAAACGGATTTTTTAAATTATCTCTCACTTGGAAAAATAATATTAATCATCTTATTTTTTTAAAATTCGCGCCTCTTTAGACTTTAGCAACAGTAGCGCGCCTCTAGACTAATGGCGCGAATATTTGAAAGGTAATTAAAATTCAATAATTTTTTTTCCCAAAAATTGAGGAAAATAAGAGAAATTTTTTTTTAACAAAATTTTAATTCATAATTTGCAAAATAATTGAATTAAACAAAGTATATTTGCAAAATAATTGAATTAAACAGAGTATATTTTCAATTTGTTGAAAATAAATTTGTCTCTTTGTGATTATAATTGAAAATAAAAATAAAGAGAATTTAATTCTTAGAAAATTATTGTACAGTCTAGTAATTATTGTTAAAGACTATTTTTTTTTAATTTCTTTTAAATAACTTTTAGAATCGAGTGCTGATTGTAAAATAAGTTCGTTATAAGTAAAAAAAATAATGCTACTTTGAAAAGAAAAAATTAAAAAAGCAGAATTTACCGATTTTTATTTTTTTAAAATTGCACATTTTTCATGCATATTTATATTCAGATTTAAATTTAATATTTTTTTTTATAAGTAGATTTAGTCTTCTTATTGGATTTTCGTAACGACAATGTCGTCTTTTTGGCTTCACAATCTTTTCTAATTAAATAAATTTAGAGTAGTGCGGAAACCAACAGTTACTGAAAGATATAGAAATATAAAACAGATGGTGTAAACTACTCCTCTTCTCTCTTTCTCTGGACATCTGGTTTTGTCAGAAAATCTGACGTTTATATTTTAAACTCACATTCAATGGCTGTATTAAAATATCTCTTTGTTATAAAGAATTATGCGGACAATAATTCCGAAAAAAAATTGTAATTAAAATTCCTCACTAAAATTCGGTGAATTTTTATTTATTCGAATTTATAAGTTTATAAATTTTTTATTTATTATTATTATTTTTGTAATAAAAAAATATTACAAAAAAACAAAATCGAAAAAAGACATTAATTAATAAATTATGTTTGATGAATTATATAAAAATTAATTCCGAAAATAGTGTAATTAAAATTCCTCACTAAAATCCGGATAAATTTTTATTTATTTGAATTTATAAGTTTATAAATTTTTATTTATTCGAATTTATAAGTTTATAAATTTTTTATTTATCATTATTTTTATAATAAAAAAATATTACAAAAAAATCGCAAAAAAAGATTAATTAATAAATTATGTTTAATGAATTATGTAAAAATTACTTCCGAACAAAATTGTAATTAAAATTCCTCACTAAAATCCGGATAAATTTTTATTTATTCGAATTTATAAGTTTATAAATTTTGTATTTATTATTATTTTTATAATAAAAAAATATTACAAAAAAATCGCAAAAAAAAGATTAATTAATAAATTATGTTTAATGAATTATATAAAAATTAATTCCGAACAAAATTGTAATTAAAATTCCTCACTAAAATTCGGATGAATTTTTATTTACTCGAATTTATAAGTTTATAAATTTTTTATTTGTTATTATTTTTATAATAAAAAAATATCAAAAAAACAAAATCGAAAAAAGACATTAATTAGTAAATTATGTTTAATGAATTATATAAAAATTAATTCCGAACAAAATTGTAATTAAAATTCCTCACTAAAATTCGGATTAACTTTTATTCACTCGAATTTTAGTGAGGAATTTTGATTAAATTTTTCCGGAATTAATTTTCCAATAATTCATTAAACATAATTAATTAATGAATGTCGTTTTTACGATTTTCTTTTGGATAATATTGTTTTTTTTCTTGGGTAAAAATTACTATTTACTAGACTATTAGAGAATAATTATTTTTCTATTATTACAGTTGATTCATTCCATTTTGGTTCATTAAAATGGAAAAATAGATTTTGTAATATTGAAATAAAAACTAGTTTAGATATGATAAGATAAGTGAATTTTTTTTTTCTCTTATAATATTGAAATTTTGTTTTATAATTTGTGTATATACATATATATGAATACAGAGAGTGAGAGAGGCTTAATTTTGGAGCTCTTGCAATTTCGTGATAATATTACGAAACGAGGTTGAATTATTTTTCGACTTTTTAAATTGTCTTCCAGGGAGAAAGTTGTTGGTACCGTTTTTATACTCGATTATCACACACACACACACTCATACGCATAAAAACACGAGCTTAATACTTAAATATTATACATATGTGTGAATGTGAATGCATTTGAAAGAAAATTATTTTTTTTTTCATTCAAACAATTTTTAAAATATTCTTTCTAATTCTAAATTAGATCCAATCTCGGGACAGTTATTTCGATTAATATGTTGTATACAAATTGTGTAGTTGATTTCAATTTAGTTTTAATACGAATAATTTTTTTTTTACTACAGTTTTGACTGTAATTTTTACCATAATTACTACTATATTTTTTTTACTGTATTTTAACTACATTTTTACTTTTTTACTATATTTTAACTACATTTTTACTTTTTAAAAATATTTTTTACTGTATTTTTACTAAGTTCTTACTATTTAAATTTTTTTTACTTTTTTTTACTATTTTTACTATATTCTTACTATTTTTTTAATTATTTCTTTTCTATATTTTTACTATTTCCTTACTATATTCTTATTATTTCTAAATATATTTTTTACTATGATTTTACTATGTTTACTTTATTATTACATTTTTTAAGTATATTCCTTGCAAAATTTTTACTATTATTTTACTATATTCTTACTATTTAAATATATTTTTTACAATATTTTTCCTTTTTTTACTACATTCTTACTTTTTTTAAATGTAATTTTTATTATAATTTCACTATTTCATACTATTTTTACTGTATTTTTACTATATTCTTAATATTAAAAATTGTTTTTCCTTCATTTTTACTATTTTTATTATATTCTTACTATTTTTTAATTATTTCCTTTCTATATTTTTACTATTTTCTTACTATATTCTTATTTTTTTAAATATATTTTTTACTATATTTTTACTATGTCTACTATATTATTACATTATTTAAGTATATTTTTTGCAATATTTTTACTATTTTTTTACTTCATTCTTATAATTTTTTAAATATATTTTTCACTATTTTTTTAACTATATTCTTACTATTTTTTGAATATATATTTTTTTAATTATTACTACAAACTTTACCACAATTTTTACTTCACTTTTGACCAAACTTTTCACTACATATTATTATTATTTTTTTCTATATTTTTTAACACATGTTTAAAGTGTAGTAATACTTTTAAATTAATTTTTTGCATTTTTAAACTATTTTTAAAAAAAAATTTCTACTTCAAATTTAGCTACAAATTTTACAATAATTAAATTTTACCAATTTTAAAATTATGATGAATTTTGAAGCTCAATTCAAGTAAAAATTATTGAAAAAATATAGTAGAAAATAGAGTAAAAATATTATACAAATATATACGTGATAAAAAATACGGTGGAAATGTAGAAAAAAAATAGTAAATATATAGAAAATATTGTGGTAAAAATTTATTGTTTAAATAATTAGATATGTATATGTAATGGTAGTCAAACTATAAAGTAAAGAATAGTCAAAGTTTTAGTAAAAATATAGTAAAATATATGATCAGAAATATAGTACAGTATATAAAAAAATTGTAGTAAAATTATATATTTGGTGTTTAAATTATTTTGGTAAGAATATAGTAAGAAAAATGAAAAAAATCTAGTCGCAAATTGTAGTAAAAAAAAAGTAATAAAATTTATAAACGAAATTGATAGTAAAACTTTATAGTAAAAAATACAATTAAATTTTCAGTAAAAATATAGAAAAACATATGAAAATAATGTAGTACAAATATAGTAAAATTTTAGGAAAAAAATAAAGTTAAAAAATAGTCAAATATACACAAGAAATGGATAGTAAAACTACGTAGTAAATACTATAAATGGTATGCAATATAAATTTAGTACCAATTATAGTCAAAATTTTTAGTAAAAATTTCATAAAAATATGCAAAAAATGTAGTAAAATTATTATATTATTACTGAAAGGAAAAATATATAGTAAAAGTAGAGTCAATTTTTTAGTAAAAATATAGTCAAAAATATTTTAAATATGTAGTAAATCTTCTGTAATAAAATAGTAAAATATATACAATGAATGGATAGTAAAACTGTTGGAAAAATTACAGTAAAATTTGTAGTCGAAATTACAGTAAAATTTGTAGTATAAAGTACAGTAAAATTTGTAGTATAAAGTACAGTAAAATTTGTAGTAAAAATGACAATAAAATTTGTAGTAAAGATCACAATAAAATTTTTAGTGAAGATCACAATAATATAGTAAAAGTACAGTCAATTTTTTATTAAAAATATGATCAAAAATAAAAAAGGTAGTAAAACTTCTGTAAAAAAATAGTAAAATATATACAATGAATGGATAGTAAAACTTTTGCAAAAATTACAGTAAAATTTGTAGGAAAAAGTGCAATAAAATTTGTAGTAAAAAGTGCAGTAAAATTTGTAATAAAAAAAATAATAAAATTTGTAGTAAAGATCACAATAAAATTTTTAGTAAAGATCACAATAATATAGTAAAAGTACAGTCAATTTTTTATTTAAAATATGGTCAAAAATAAAAAAAAGGTAATAAAACTTCTGTAAAAAAAATAGTAAAATATATACAATGAATGGATAGTAAAACTATTGTAAAAAGTACAGTAAAATTTGTAGGAAAAAGTACAGTAAAATTTGTAGTAAAAATAACAATAAAATTTTTAGTAAAAATCACAATAAAATTTTTAGTAAAAATGTAGTAAAAAAATATAGTAAAAAATACAGTAAAAAAATATAGTAAAAAATACAGTAAAAATGATACTAAATACAAAATAAGAAAACAGTATAAAAATTACATAAAAAGTGTACTAGAAAAAAATTAAATATAATTCTAATTAGCCACTGTCATAAGACAATGTAATCAAAATGACTGACAATTTTTTTTATTTATGTATAAATCTACAATTGTTAACCTTGTTTTCTTGTTTTATTATTTTTTTTTCATTACACTACTTCCCAAGCGATCATGCGGATGAACATCCTGATGTGCATGAATGCATGACCACATTTAGCCGAGCTGAAAAAATAAGGATTGTAATCATTAAAGTTTCTGAATCAGTATTTTTTTTAATATACAGTTATATTCTCACCGTAAAAATAATAACAATAATAATAGTGCACTTCTTTCGTTTCAATGATAAATCATCATATATACGTATTGCGTATTGTATATATATAATACTTTATGTATATAGAATTTTCATTCAATTCTAATATTGTCCCGTATTATATCTCATTTAATAAATTCCTAACGTGTTAATTAAAAAATAATTAACATTTTTCTTTTAAGTGCCGTTTATCGTTATACGTATCAGAGAAATTGGAAAAATTCGATAATAAAAATAAATCACAAAATATTTTTTTCCTAATTATTAGAAATAGTGGAAAATTATTTTCATTTTTGGTTTTTTCTCTGGAAAATATATTTTCGAATAAGTTTTCTAATTAAATGTTTAGAATATTATGATTAAAAGTTTTTTTGAATAATTGAAATTCGTTAAAATTTAATTTAAACTATAGTTTAAATTAAATTAAAACCAATTAAATTAATTAAATTAAACCATTTTTTCAGGTATTTTATTAATAAAACATTTTTAACGTTTTTCAAAATTAACATTTAAGGAATTTTAATTGAAAATTTTTGGAAATAATATGAAATTCTAGCAAAAATTTTAATAATTAATCTTCAAAGGTAAATTCTGTAAAAATAAATCAAAAACATTTTTTATTGATTAAAAATAGGTTTTAAAAATAATATTAAAAATAGGTTTAAAAAATAATATTAAAAATAGGTTTTAAAAATAATATTAAAAACAGGTTTTAAAAATAATATTAAAAATAGGTTTTAAAAATAATATTAAAAATAGATTTCAAAAATAATATTAAAAATAGGTTTTAAAAATAATATTAAAAATAGGTTTAAAAAATAATATTAAAAATAGTTTTGAAAAATGTAATTTTCTGAATTATAACGTTCTAATTGTTTAAAATGCAATTATTTTCAATATTTTCCATATTTCGAAAAATTCAAATTCATACATAAAATAATAAAATTCAAATTTTTCAGAATTATTTTTATTAACATTTTAGAAGAAATAATCACATATTCAAAATTAGCAATTAAAATTCTTCAAAAAAAAATTGTTTTAAATTATACAAAAATTCTTGAATTATTTTCGAAAAATTACATTACAATAAAAATTTTAAAAAAAACCTAAGTTTCTCAGAATTGTTTGAGTTGTTTTATTATATTTTTATAAGAATCAATTACCTTCGAATACAGTAAATTAAATTTTTTTTAAATTTACTATATTAGAATTTTTCAGAAATCATTTATTTATAATTAAAGTTCGTGGAAAAATTTGATTAATTTTTTCTGTATTTTTAAAAAATTCAATTATTTTCAAAGATTTTGTCACATTTTGAATTATTTTTCAAAGATTTTACTAAATTTAAATTATTTTTTAAAAGATTTTTACCAAATTTCAATTTTTTGGACATTTTTTAATTGTGAATTGTAAAATTTTTTGTTTTTCGAAAAAAATATTTAGAAATATTTTTAAAAAGGTAATTTTACGAATTTCTTTATTAAAATTTTTGAAAATATAGTACCTTTAATTGATATTAATAAAATTAATTATTAATGATTTAATTAATAACAATTAGTAATAATATTTAATAATAATAATAATAATAATTTAATTAATAATTTGTAATTAATTATTTAATTATTATTAATATTTTTAAAAATGAAAATAAACGGTTTAAATTATTATAAAAATGGTATTTTTTGTATTTAAATAATTGAATTTTCGAAGAAATTGCAAAAAATTATTAAATATTCATGTAATAAATAATAATAATTGATTTAGACATGAGGTTTAGTTAAAAATTGTAGAAAATAATTCAATTTTTAGAAAGGTTGTAGTTTTAATTTTTAGAAATTATTCATTTTTAGAAGTTGAAATTAAAAAAATTTTTTTTCTTTTAAATAAAGAACTAAGTATTTAAATATATGTGTGTAGCAAAATTATACAAGTTTTGATCAATTATTTAAATAAATAAATGACTAAATAATAATAATAATAATAGTAATAATAATTCATACCGTTAACAACAATATTATTGAATAACAAAAATAATTTCTAAAGTAGTGCAGATAAATGTCAACTGATAGTGAGGTTTGTGTTTTTCTCTTTTTTGTTTCGAATTTTAATAAACATAGGAATGAAATTTTATAAATAATTTTTTATTTACATTCTCTCCTACTTACATGGTAAAATAAATTATATCTAATTATTAAATAAAAATTTAACTATTAATTTATAACTAAAGGCAATATTAGGCAGTTAATTATACAAAATAAGCAGTCTTGTTCGAAGGAAATTCGCAATTTAACAACAATGTGAATTATATAGATAATAATTGGAAAAAAATTACAATTTTCTTCTTTTTTTTCATTGAATTATGTTTCATTGATGATTGATTGACTGATTAATAAAATAGCTATATATATAACGCTCGTACACGCGTGCAGGTTTTTTGTTTGATCAATATTACCACCAATTTTAAAAATATTCACATATATCAGTTTCCATATTCGCAAAAACTTCTTTTAAATATTTCAAGAATTTTATTTTACATACATTTTAGTTTCGATTGCGAAAAAAATTCTAATTGTTTTTTTTTTTATATAAAGAAATTAAAATTCATTTATGGAAATTTATGGAAGTAGAAAAATTATAAAATAGACGTTGAAATATTGTATTTGGAGCATTTTTTAGAGAAAATTATGAAATAGAAATCGAAAGTAATTCTAAACATATCATTTTCAATTTCAATATTTTAATATTTCTCATAATTCTTGTGATTCTATTTTGAAAATTTTTCTAAACACTGATAGAATCATTTTTTGGAAAAATTATAAAATAGAACTGGAAAATTTGGAATAGAAACATTTTTTTTAGAAAATTGTAGAATAGAAATCGAAAATTCGCAATTGGAAAAAATTAAGAATTTTGAAGAAAACGGATTAAACAAAAATCGAAGATTTACATAAAAATAGTAAAAATTAAGAATTAAAGGAAAAAAATATAAAAAGATTTATGGAAAAATAAAAGTGAACCCCTTCGACAAATAATACTGAAGGACTCATAATAGAGAAATTATTATCTAACACTGAGTTGTATTAACATTTTTACAAATTGTCCTAATATTCGTGTGACATTTGCCACTTGAATCTAAAATAATTTTCGTCACAATCATCGTCGAACCCTCACTATTATAGCTAACATTTGATTTCTCCCTCCTCTCGTTGTACTGATTTTCACTTTCAAAATTGCACTCATTCTTAGTTGTATTTTTACAACTTTTTGTTTGATTTTTCACATTAATTTTATCACTAAACTGATTAGACGGATTTGATTTTGTTAATTTCGGTGATGATGATCGCGATGACGATGACGATGATGATGATTTTTCATTGAAATACTTCACGTGGCTTCCATGTCCAATAAACGTGACTTTATCCTCAATTGAATCGGGACCAAGATCAACGCGACCTCCATCACCTTTATATTCAATGGAACCAATATTTTTTATCACCTTCAATCGACAACCATCGCCAATCATACGAATCGTTCCGAAATTTCTTCCTATTGTTATTCGACATCCATCGCCTTTAATCTCCAATAGATTCTTGTTGCAATCCTTCCTAAGACGGAGACCGTCTCCGGATATTATTTCCAGGTCCTTTTCACTTTTCGTCATATTGGAAAAAGTTCTTTTACTCTTCTTGGGTTCAATATATTTTGCTTGAGGATTTTTTCAACTTTATTGTTATTGATAAACAGATTTTTTTAGGGATACTTTAGGTGTACCTTTTGGGGTACCTTTTGGGATACTTTCAGGATACCTTTCAGGAACAATACTTTTTGGTTCCGATTTTTGAAATCTGTTGTCTGGGGATATTGTTCTTGTTCTCGGTCTTTGTAGAGTTGTTTCTGAATTGTTCCAAGTCGATAAAATAGTCGTTTAGTTGTCCTTTCGTTGTGTTTGTTCCGAATGGCGAAAATTGCAATCTATCAGAAATTATTTGTGTGTCTAATTTTTTACAGATGTTTCTAAATTCTTCTGATTTTTGTAGTTCCACAAACTAGTTGCTTAAAGGTTCCTAAAGTGGCAGGAATTTTTCCAAATCGTTCAGAAGTTTGCAAACTGTTCGAATGGTTGTTTACTTGGCCCTATTTTCTACGGATGATCCTAAACCGTTCGGATTGTTGCCTTCGTCAAAAATTATTTAAATGCGTCCAATTTTTTACAGAAGTGCCTGTAAATTATTAGGCTTGTTACAACCTTTCAAGATTTCCAAAACTTTTGCCAAGATGTCCTTAATTTTTCAGCAAATTACCCAAATTGTTCCACAATTTTACGAATGTTCCCAAACCGGAATGTTCGAATCTGTCAAAATGCCCCAATTTTTAAGGGATTCTTCCCGATTTTTCTAGTCCGGGGAAACACTTTCCAAAATGTTCTTCATTTAACACAGGTTGCGGCAAAAATTTCTTTCTTCACTCACTAAAAATAGTTGCTTCGATATCCTCAACTGATTTTTCACCACTTCCAATATGAGGCCCCCAAAAAACCAAATATTTAGTTTCAGATATTTTGGTGAAAAAAAAGTTTACCGAAAAAGGGTGTTTTAACCTTTTTTTTCTTCTAAACTTTAAGCACTGTAACTATTTTTTTTTTTTTTTTTTTGCGAATGTAGGAGAACACTCGCGAAATTCAATGTCAGCAGCTCTTGGGTTTCACACGAAGTAAAGCGTTCCACTTGGCAGAATAATGGTTTTTGTTCTTTTCTTTTCTTTATTGTAATGAATAAAAGAGCACTTGACACTTTTGTTTTTTTTGTGATTTTAATTTTTTTTTTTTAATTTTTGGGAATGAAAAGAAATAAAAAATCTTGTTTCTTTAGGAGAATTAAAAGTGGTACGACTTGACTGGTTCACTCATCGCTGAATAGTCGTGGTGATTGTGAAAATAAATCGTGTTTATAATCAGTTTACTATACGACGCGATATTCCCATTTAGCATTGAAGTATCTCTTCCAATCGGCAATTCTTTTCAGGTTCTTCCCCTTACCGTATAGCAGCGTATCTGCAATAAACATGTGACGTGACTCTGACGCGTCCGGTTACTTTATTAAGTTATATATATATACGTTTGTGTATCTATATATACACGTACTGCACACATTTGCAATTTTTCATTCATTCTTCGTCTCTTGACCGACACTTGATGTCTAGTTTTTGCATTGAGTAATTTATTTTTTAAAAAGTATTTAAAAACATTTTTTTTATTTATTTTTTTATTTTTGTTTATTTATTTTTAATTTTAGTTTATTTATTTTTTAATTTTTGTTTATTTATTTATGTTTTTTCTAATTTTTGTTTGTTTATTTATTTATGTTTTTTCTAATTTTTGTTTGTTTATTTTTTTTTTAATTTTTGTTTTCTTTGTACTATTCTGTCACTATTAACATTGTTTCTTTTCAATTTACAAACAGTCAGTAAAGCCAATTTTAAACTTCCCCAAAAAAGTAAAATTTACTTCATCAATATTTGTCTTTTAATAATGAAATCACAATTTGTTGCAATTTTGGATTAATTTTTTTTTCAGTTCAGGTTGCAATTTTTCCACATATTTTGCGAAAATTGTGAGATTCAATGTGGAGTCGGCTCTCCACCTGAGAACGCCAAGGTCACCGCCAGATGGCGGTTCAGTTTATAAAATCGCAACTTTCTGTGAATAGAACAAGTCTCGTATTACAGAAATAACATTAGCTCGGGATATAAACTTTTCTTTAAATCAATTTCGCAATTTTGAGAGTTATAATGATTATTATTGAATGAATAGATAGGGGAATAATTGTTTATTGAAAAAAAAATTCCGAAATACTTTCAAATAGATGAGGCAAGACGGATAGTATTATTAATAATAAGTGACTATTAAGTTAAATCGTTCATTTACTGCATAGGATTTATTTAGAAAGCTTTTAATTATTACTCAATATTGAGAAAAAGAGAAAATTACCTTTTTTTATTAATAGAAAACTTTGTTTTTTTAATTCAATTTTTTCTCAATATTTTTATTTCAATATTTTTCGATATTTTTTATTTTCAATATTTTTTTTTGTCAACATTTTTTATAATATTTTTTTCGATATTTTTTATTTTCAATATTTTTTTGTCAACATTTCTTTCAATATTTTTTACAATAGTTTTTATTTTCAATATTTTTTTTAAACTTTTTTATTTTAATATTTTTCGATATTTTTTATTTTCAATATTTTTGTTGTCAACATTTTTTATAATATTTTTTCAATATTTTTTATTTTCAATATTTTTTTGTCAACATTTTTTTCAATATTTTTTACAATAGTTTTTATTTCAATATTTTTTATTTTCAATATTTTTTTGGCAAAATTTGTTTCAATATTTTTTATTTTCAATATTCTGATTTCTGCTTTACTTTCATTTTTACCTTTTTCTCCCTCTTTGTAATTAAACTTTTTCATTTGAAATTTTTGTTTATTTTAATTTTTTTCACATTTTTTTTCTTTGTTTTCTTTTGCTTTCGCATTTTTTTCACTTTTAATTAATTTGAAATAATTTAATTTTCTTTACGACTGACAATAATTTAAAAGTCCTTGGCACGTGTGTCTCTATGGAAAAATGTTTAAATATTTAGTTAGATAACGAAAAAAAATAAGAAAACTAATTTCTGGAAATCAATTTCTATATTCTATTAATTTTTATAATTATGAAAAAAGTTCAATACATCAAAAAATGCGATGGAAAAAATTAAACACATGTTTTTATTGTATTCTTAATAAATTTCGAGATAATTTTTGAATTTCGATTGTATAATTTCTCTGAAAAGCCTTGAAAAAAATTAACCTCGTGAATTTTTTATTAACAGAGAAGTTTTATTTATTCAATTTTTATTATTGATGTAAACAAATGTTATGAATAATTTATATAAACAATTGATATGCACCATTTATATAAACAATACAATAACAATTGATAAACAATAACAATTAAGAATGAATTTAACAATTGATATGCAGAATTTAAATAAACAATAAATACAAACAATTGATATGCACAATTTATATAAACAATTAATAGAAAAATAATTTATTTAAACAATTTATATAATAATTGTCTGCTTTAGAAACGAATAAAAAGAATTAATAATTATAAACAAATAAATTATTTATTTAAATTTAGTTATTTATTAATTAAATCTATAAATATTAGAAATTTAATAAATTATAAATTAATTTTATTACTAATAGAGAATATGATAAATAAATTTATAATAATTAGTAATCTATTTATTTAGTCAATAGGAGCTTACAAAAACAAATAATTATTTATCGTAAAATATTATAAACAATAATTAATAAATAAAAATAAATTAATGCAAGTGGGTAAATATTATAAATAATAATTAGTTAATAAAAATAAATTAATGTAAGTGAGTAAATAAAAAATACGCAAATAATAATAATAATAATAATAATAAAAATAATAGTAATATTAATAATAATAATAATAATAATATTAAATTAAAAAATAAAAATGGTAAATAAATATTAACTAAATAAATATAAAAAAACGAATAACAACAGTTAAGTAAAAAATAAATAATGATAAAAAAATAAATTATTTTCAATAATCAGTAAATATAAAAACATCATTTTCGAATTTTTTATTTTTTTTAAATAAATGTAAAATTCACAATAAGTACATTAATAGAGTTCATAATTAGCAAGAAGGGATCAACGTCCTTGGCAAATAAGCCGACAGTGAAGGAGCAGCTGTAAAGATTACTATACATATAATACCGTTCCGCCTCGAATTCGAGGGAAGTCCCTCGCGAATGACCGCCTAGAAACACTTGTTTTTACACGTACTTTTTTTTAATATTATTTTACACAGATGTGTCAATATAAAAAAAAAATTATAAACAAAAAAATTTTTTTTTATCTTTATTCGTAAATCCTCACTTTGTCATATATTATCAATTATATTATTGGCAAAAAGGAAAAAAAAGTTAATTTCGATTAATCTTTTTCACGTTTTACTTGCATGCTTGCTATGTGCACAAAAAAATATATACAAAAATTATTATTTGATGAATTTCAAAGATTTTTCATTCTTGTCAGGAAATTGACATTTTTTACAAAAATTTTATATTGATTAATATGTTATTTTTCTTTGTTCTTATTTCTTATCGATTTACAATTTTTTTTTATCTGCATTGAAAAAAATTTTTATTTCCTGGTATTTAAATGAAAAAAAAGTCTTTCTTTTTAATATTGGGGGGAAAAAATTAATTGATTTTTGTGTGTTCGCTAATATTGGTTTAAAATTGGGGGAAACACCTTAAGTGACGTAATGAGAGAGAAAATAAAATAGGGAACACGTCGTATTTGAGTCATCGCCGCGTGTGTGCGTTAAAGTTCAGGTTGAATGCAACTTGAGTCATTCGTTACTTTTTTTTTATTAGGAAACGTTTCGCGATTACATGGTTTATTAAATAATGTACTATTTACGCTGTTTGCACGTTTATTTCTCAGTCAACACACTTGAGATTTTTTTTTTAAATTAAATTTTTCAATTTTTTTTTCATTCGTTTATTATTTTTATTTCCTTTTTTTCATTTTTTCGTCAATTTTATTATTTTTTTGTTATTATTTTTTTATTTTATTATTATTGTTTTTTTTATTTTTTGTTATTGTTTTTTTATTTCTTTGTAATTGTTTTTTTATTTTTTGTAATTGTTTTTTTATTTTTTGTAATTGTTTTTTTATTTCTTTGTTATTGTTTTTCTTTATTTTCTTTATTTTTCATGTTTTCTTTTTATTTTTTATTGTTTGAATCTTTTGCCGAAAATAGCAAAAGAAAATAACGAAAATTAATATATAGGCGAAAGTTAATTCACCTTTACAATATTAATTAATAAACAAATGCAATTTCTCTTCGGATATTACGTTTGGATGAGTTGGTACTTGTAATGCGGAAGGGAATTTTAGTCATTCCAATTAACAAACACATATTATTCGTTAAAAATTTATTTTCTAACTCGATTCTCGTAATTTTTTTTTCTCTTTTTTATTTTCCTTGTAAGTAATTTAAAGATTTTACGCAATATGTTTTCTTCTCTTTACATATTTAAATACAAAATCCAAAAGACAAAAATTCTTTTAAGGAATCTTTTTGTGGTAACACCAATTTCAAGTAAACTCAATAATTTAAAAAAAAATTCCATTATTTTCGAAATATTATGCTAGATTTGTAATCATCGACCAAAAAAATCCCCAAGTCTAAAGTTTCAAGGAAATTCAATCAGTTTTTAAAATTTTTCCGCCATATTGGATCCGCCATTTTGAATTTTAAAAAACCAACATCGAATTCGTATTCAGCGACCCCAAAAAACCCGCAAGTAACAAGTCTTCAGCGAATTCAACTAATTTTTAAAATTTGTCCGCCATATTGGATCCGCCATTTTGAATTTTGAAAATGTAATGTCAAATTCGTCATCAGCGACCCAAAAAACCCCCGAGTAACATAATTCACGCGAATTTAATCAATTTTTAAAATAGTCGCCCGCCATATTGGATCCGCCATTTTGAATATTAAAAAACCGACATCAGATTCGTAATCAGCAACCCCGAAAACCCCCGAGTAACGATTTTCAAGTAAATTCAATCAATTTTTAAAAATTTTTCCTTCATATTGAATCCGCCATTTTGGATTTTTAAAAACCGACATCAGATTCGCATTCAGCGACCCAAAAATCCCCCGAGGAACAAATTTGAAGCAAATTGGACGAATATGCAAATTTTTTTATCTGAATCTATTTTATCACTTGATTTTTAGGCGCCATATTGAATCCGCCATTTTGAATTTTGGAAATCTGATGCCAAATTCATAGTCAGCTATGTAAAGCAACTTTATTTAGTGATTTTTAAGTCATTTCAAAAGGCAAATGTTTTAATAACTACCAGCTATTTTTTACGATTAATTTTTCATGTTTTCGTAAATAAATTTCTATTTGATAAAGTTCAAGAAACAAAAATAAAAATTTTGTTTATTAGATGATGCAAAAAGAGATAAAAATTATTACCATTATTAGTATTGTCAGTGCTTGTCGTGACAATGTAAATGAATAACGAAAATAAAAATAGTATTCTTTCAAATAGAATTCAAAAGAAACATTATTCTCCCGTTTGTGGTTCATAGGAATCTATTTTTGTTCCGATTGGATTCCCATCAAATGACGGAAATTGAGTCCAGTTAATGAAATCGCCCCGCTTGTTGCTCGCGGCGTGAGATCCGGCATAAAATTGCTTCGTTGATTCTCAAGTCTGTTAAACATCCGGTTGACCTCTGCAAAATGTGTATTCGAATAGGTACTTTGATTGCCATTCGGAAACAATATAAACAAGTGTAAAATTTTATCATCACACCGGCATCACATTTCCCATTAACTTTCACTACTACAACTACCATCACTTGTAAAGAATAACCGTTTTTCTTTTTTTTGTTTCAGAATGTTAAAGTCTGTCTAAAGAGAGAGATTGGTAATTAATCGGCCTTCCGATGGAAAGTGAGGATCATCTAATATCATCCACTGTACCCCGACAAGACTCGGGTGTACCGGATGATGTCAATTCGCCAATGAATGACTCGAAAAATGAAGAGGACGCCGATAGTGAGTTAATAAAATAGATCCTATTAGACAATAGCAACTTTTATGTTTCGGTCACTTTATTGACCGAAAAAATACCAATGTATTTATTTGTAATTACATAATCCCTTCTTTTGTAGGTACGATAAACAGCGATTGTAATATAACAGTGATCGATGTGAATGAAATGAAACTCAAGGAGAAGGCCGCTGTTCCTGCTTTAGAGAAAGAGAAAAAAGACTCGGAGAGTAAAGACAGCAAGGATGGAAGTGATAGTGGAGTGGAAGTTTGCGTTACAGAAATTCCAAGGGTAAGAATCGTCATGCAATCAATTTCACATACAAGTTTCGAAACACGATACAACGGTATGAAATTCTATCGCAGAAGTTTGATTATTTAATTTTTTTCCCTCCACAGGCGAGAAGTAATAGCGTCGACTATGCAAGTAGTTGTGGCGGCCTCGACGAAGCTTCATGTGATTCTAGTCTAGTAAGTTGCTGTTCCGTTTATGAAGATCCATGCGCTATTTTGCCAGATGACATGAGACTGAACGCCGGCGGCGAGGGAACCAGCGAAGGCGGTAGCGAGAGTTCATCAGTAACTGGAAGCATATCAGCGCGAATGAATCGTATCAATACAAAACGCACATCCCTAGCATCGAATTCGACAAAAAAGAAGGCCAGCAGCGTCGAACCGCAAAAACCATCACGAACAAAACCCTCGCCTACGAATAGTAATTCTACCTCAACATGCGCAACACCAAGATCAAAAGCACGAACAGTAACCCCAAGGAATATCGTCACCAGAACACCATCCATAAATCGCGATCGTGGCAAATCGAGAGACAAATCCGTTCCTAGGGAAAACTCCACAGAATGCACAACACCAGGCACGAGATCGTCTTCAATTCGAACCACACCGAATTCCGTCCCGCCGAAAACAAGATCCCGACCCACTCCCGATTCTCTGCCTTCGGTACTCACTACTGAGATTAATAAAGACTTGGCACAACGGGGACGGGGTGCGAATGCCACAAGAGCTAGGGGTGCATCGTCTAATCGAGGGCGAACAACTCCCGAAGAAGTCTCTCGTAAATTACCGCCACTCTCCTCGCGAACCGTCTACACCGGACGGCTGGAAATTAAAAACATTCGCAACGATCGAATGTCCCTGAGCTTAGATAGAAATACTCTTGATGCCTATGCTACTCTACCACGCCGACCTAGAACCAGAATGTCAATTGGTAAACCAAACGAGAAACCGGAAACGAGCCTAAGAAGTCGATCTGGCAGCAGGGAGACGAGCCTAAGTCGACTGACAAAGAAGACTGTCAACGCAAAGGATTGTACATTGCAGAAGAATTTCAATTCGAAGACAAAGCCAATTGAGAAGACACGAATTTATCACGAAGTTAGCGTACAAACTGGATTGACTGGTGGTGATATTGAGAATGTATTGGCGGGCATCGCGACGAGACTACCGAATCCAGAAACAAGTGAGAAGGTACATCAGAAAATACAGACTGAGGGTACTTGGCAGGATATCAAAGTGCTGAAGGAGGACTTCAAGCGGATTGAGGAGGAGAATAATAAACAGAAGGAGGAGAATAGAAAACTGAAAATTGAATTGGAGAATGTTAAGAAGAAGTTACAGGAAGAGGAGGCTGATCACGCGTTTGCGCGAAAGGAACTTGATCGAAATGCACAAAGAGTTTTGGCAATGTTGGGGACCCCACAGTCTGAATATCCAGGTAATTATTAATTTTATAGTTCGCTCGTTCTGATGCAACGTATTTAGTCTTCTCCACAAGTCCAGTATCTCCTCTATTTATAGGTTCACGGCTAGCTCATGATTTCATGGCCCCAACTGGTAATTCTGATTAGGATCAAACTTTCCAGATGGGGTCACGCAATCAACGCTGGGTAATTCAGAGAATACGTGAGTCGCTACTAGATTACACGTATTACTCAATCTGTACCTAAGTGGAACTTTTCTACCTATTTTTAGCTGATGGTAATTCAATACCCCGTAAGCAGACGAATTACGGTTCTAACTCTGGAGCTTAATTCTTGAAACTATGACCTTAGGTATCCATGATGAATGGTATTTTGAATCACTCGTGACGTATCCAGAAAAGTTTTAAGTCTTATCGAGATTTAGGAGATTACTCGCTCGCCTCCTGTTGAATACCAGCTCCAATATAGACTTCTATCCAATCTATTTCATTTCCTCTTTGATCCTACTAATTATCAATTATGGTTTTGGGAAGAATCCCAACAGTTGAATCTGTAAACAGAGGGTTAACTACCAAAGAAATGTTTCTTTCTTTTGCAGAAGGTAGCGACAGTTTTCTAGAATTAGAAACCCATCTCCAGTCATCGGGAAAAGTTGTCGCAAATCAACAGATTGAAATTGCTGACCTGCAGTCACTTTGCCGAATGCTAAATAGAGTAAGTTTTTTCCCTTCGTCAAGCTAGACTCTTTCATTTAGGGATTTTTTCATTTCGCTTCATTCTTTAGGACTTGGAGAAGAGTTTAGCCGCCCAAAAGAATCTACTTCAGCAGCAGCAAGAATTTGAGGCGGAGTCAACGGAAATGCAGGACTTCCTGCAGGAAGAAAAGTCTGCTTTAGCCGAAGCGCTTAAGGACGCGGAAATGGAGGTGAGTATTTAAAAAAAGTAGTCTGATCCCAAAGGAACCAAAGTCCAGTTAGGTACTATGAATTAGGAATCTAAAAATACAATTAACCTTTCAGTTGAAAACAAAGGAAGACCTCGTCGCAGTTCAAAGATCAGAACTCGAAAGGCAGACCGAAGAATGCAAACATTTGGTTCGCATCAGTGAACAAAGAAGGTGAGTTCTACTCTGTTAAAACTTTGGAGGTTTATCAGCAAATATAAAATGTATCCTTTTGTATTCTAGACAGGAAAATTTATCCCTGAGCGTGAAATTGAATGCAATTGAGAGAAGAAGTAGGGAATTTTCTCTAGCGCAAGGAGCGGCTGTGTCTGGAGCTTCGGTTGCGTTGTCCGGTCTAGGGAATCGTCTCGAGGGATTAGTGGATCAATTAATCGTGTCATATAATATTTTAGAAAAGGATCTAGAGGTAATTTTCCCTCTTTTGGTTACGAAAAAACAACCCTTTTCAGGTATTCCTATTTTTCTCGCGGTTTAAACTAGTTTCCGAAATTAATCTAAATTGTGACGAGGACAAACCAATGAGCCTAGTAAATAAATTACTAAATAATGATTCCAATATTACTAATTTTGCTTCGCAGGACGAAATCTTTCATAACGAGGCCTACAGTCAAAGTAACAGTAGCGTCGACTCGAGTCCTGTAAGCTCGAGGCACAGCATTAAAGACTGTACACCGAGTCCAAAAAGAGGATCCTTTGTTTCCGCCGTTATTGGCGCGATTAGAAATGCAGCGACACATCCCTTCATGGGAAAGAGTGACAAAAAATCAACTGCCAAACAAATGCAAAAAGGTAACTTTCTTACAATCGTTTCACGTCTAAAGAACATTAGGCAACATTATTGCCTCTTGATTCAATAATCTTGCTAATTATATAATTCTAAACCTTTTCCTCAAGAATTAAGCACTGAATCTTCGTCCGAATTACTTGACTTTGAGACGGAACCTTGTCTCATGATGGAGAGTGTGTTGGAGGACGTTCCATTACCGGACACATATTCGCACAACATGATATCGAGCAGTGATTCCCTGAGAAGGGCTCTTAGTGTTCCAGAAACGGACGAGGATAATTTCCGTAAATCAAGACTCAAAGTAGAAAGTACTAGCTTGACGAATCTTTCACACGCTATTCTGAATAGACGAAAGGTTGGCAATTATCTTACTGATACAAAATCAATTTCTAACTTAGTTGAACGTAAATAACTTTTTGAATTCTACAGGTGGAGGATGAAGAGGAGGACAATTACGAATCTATTAGTGAATCTGATATTCTAGACGGTCCAACGTCTTTGAATTACTGTCCAGCGATTAGTATTGTCGATCAGGTGATTGACGTCGACAATCTTGTCACCAAACTATTGAAAGTTTTACGAATCATTCAACTTGACAATGATACCTGTATTCATGAGCTTAGAGACGAAAAGTAAGTTCTTTATAAGTGTTTTTTACGTATGATCTAAATTTTACGTTTCTTAGAGCGTAAGGAAATGTTTCTTAAAATTTCGTTTGATGATAAACTTTTTCTTCCAAATTAGGTCTACGCTAGAAGCTAGACTCGAAATGTCGGCGGAGGAATTGAAAGAGATGCAGAAGACATTGGAAAAGCTGCGCGAATCAGACGGAACGTTCCATGATAATCTTGTTGAGAGGAAATTAATTGTAGAAAGTTGTTGTCATTTGAAAAAAGAGGTAAGTCACTTATTGGTGTATTAATTCAAGATTTAAGAACTTTTAATCTTAGAAACCTTTTGGAAAATTGGGTTCCAATGTTTCAAGAAAAGTTTGCGGATTATGAACGGGATGTTTTCATTTGCGAGAGATTTCAATAGTAAATTATAAACCTCCGGGTTAATTGGATGCCAAAGTTTCAAGAAAAGTTTGCTGATTATGAACGGGATGTTTTCATTGCGAGAGATTTCAATAGTAAATTATAAACCTCCGGGTTAATTGGATGCCAAAGTTTTAAAAAAGTTAATGGGTATGAACGGGATGTTCTTATTGCGAGAGATTTCAATAGTAAATTACAAACTTCTGGGCAAATTGGATGACAAAGTTTCAAGAAGAGTTTATGGGTGAAGTATGAACGGGATGTTTTCATTGCGAGAGATTTCAATAGTAAATTACAAACCTCGGGGATAATGTATGCCAAAGTTCCAAAAAAGATTATGGGTATGAACGGGATGTTCTTATTGCGAGAGATTTCAATAGTAAATTACAAACCCCTTGCAAAGTTGGATGATGCAATTTCCAAAAAAGTTGATGGGCTGTAAACGGGATGTTCTTATTGCGAGAGATTTCAATAGTAAATTACAAAGCTTCTGAGAATTTGAAACCGGAATTTCAAGAAAAGTTTGCGGATAATGAACCGGATGTTCTCATTGCGAGAGATTTCAATAGTAAATTTGAGATTAGAACTAGAGATCCAAGGCGATTGATCTAATCTCATTTTATTGGTGACTTTAGTCCGTTGGGTTACTTCTTTACCTAGTTTTTAGCTTTTTAACTATACCGTCAATTTTACAAAAAATAATTCAAACAATTTAATTTAGTTATTTAAGAAAGAAAAAAATAATCTTCACGTCACGTCTTCACCGTTTGGAAGGGGAACTGGAGCGCTACGATTGGCTCCTGCGCCTCAGGAGAGGGGGAACTCGAGCGCTACGATTGGCCCCTGCGCCTAAGGAGAGGGGGAACGTCACACAGTATAAATACGACGCGTTTCCTTTCCTAGCTCTTATTCTTCTCATCACCACGATAGATAAACATTTTCCGATTAACGTTTCCTATTTTTTAAATCGTTCCAAAACGAGATAAATGGCACCAAGTCCAATCTTATAATAGTAATTCATATTTTGAATAAGAACGGGGTGTTCTTATTGCGAGAGATTTCAATAGTAAATTACAATCCTTTGGACTAATTGGATGCCAAAGTTCCAAAAAAGTTTATGGATTATAAACGGGATGTTTTCATTGCGAGAGATTTCATTGTGCCAAGTTCAATCTTATAATACTAATTCATATTTATAGTTATACTAATATTAAGACGAAGTGAAAAATAATTTATAATAAATCTATTAGTACTTAGAGATAAAGTATTTAGATGTTTTTAGAAATAAAGTTCCAAATAAACAATTTCAGACTGCGAACAATGAGGAATTACTAGCAGACGACACTGAGGCGGATCGAGAGCAAATAAACGGCGATCACAATGCCAACGAATCGGCTCTTCAATCTTCTAGAACATGTTCCTAATTAAATCCTGCCACATACAAAATCAGTTCTAACATTAAAACAACGTCACAAAAAAATTATTTGCAATTCTAAACTGCAAAAAAAATTAAACACAAAATGATTCTAATTTATCAAAATATCGAATAATCGCCAGGTTGCGATTTCCCCACCAAACCTAATTTGTCTCTTTAAAAAAAACGCTTAATACGAAAAATCTGGTAAAATTTTTCGATCTGAAAGTTTAAATGTTAATGAGAAAAAAATCAAATTTATCTTGTACATATAGAATGCGATGTTTGTAGAAAATGTCAATTCATAAAAAAAATTGCTAATTCTTTTAATGCTTTTTTTTGGAGAAAACAGTATTTTCTTATAGTGACGCTCACTCTTTCTCTTCCCATTTTCAATAAGCAATGTTTCATTTAATTATTTTTCGATTAAGTTTCATTTGATCAATTGAAGATTATTTTTATTTGAAATTTATTGATTATTGTCAGTCTTCCATTGAGAGAAAAAATTGATAAACATATTTTTTTAATTTATTTGAAATACATTTTTTAAGATTGATAGAATTTTCTTCTCCTGAAATCAATATTGGATTTTATTTATTAAGAATATTTTTTTAAGTCATTATTTTTGAAGACTGTATTTTTATGTTACTTTTTAATATTAAAGAAAAATGCATCGAATCGAACGTTTGACGAATTGTTGCAAGAATAAAAAACTTATATATAGAGACTCTAATGTGAAATGTTGCTACTTTTAAGCTTTATCAATATTATATTGTAAAATCAGAAATTTGATGTTAGGGAAAATGTTTTAGATTGTAATATTTTCATGCGTGTGTACAATAGCCGAAGGAATTTACATAATTTGTCATAGATCTCTCACTCTTCCCTTTTTTCCCTTCTTAAGTGCTCAATTCTGCATTTTATTCAAAATGTTAGCAGAAAACAGTTTGCTGTGATTCTTTTCATTCTTCGAAATTTTCGGATTTTTTAAATTTTGTCTGTTTGACACTTTCCTTGTGTATAATTGAATAGACTTTCGAGAAATTGTGACTATTTTTTTCTTAAGTTAAATGTGTAACGGATTTTTTTTATTTAAGTTTATTTGCGTTTTGGAATTAATTCGTAATTCGTTATTTTAGTTAATAATAATGACGATCAGTATGATTATTATGTTATTCGCAAATATAATTATTTGATAATACTCGAGAAGAAAAAAAAACTACAGAATGAAAGCAATTGCAGAAATTTCGTAGTTGGTAGAATTAAAGATTTTTTTTATACATGATGATTTGCCAAAGAAGCTGGTGTAAAAACTGTAAACTTTAATGAAATAAATAAACTTTTCCATAAAAAAAAATTAATATGGACTTTTTTCATTGTTAAAATTGTGTTTTCTGAGGATTAGTAGTTTGGGTTCGGGGATTTCTTCATACGGCCCTGGGGTTCAAGTGGTGGCGTCGTGTGTAGAGCGCAGGCGCTCCCCGCCAACGGACGGAATTCTGAGAAGAGACGCTCCGCCCCTCTCTGTGAGTATATAAGCCAAACACGCGGCAGGGACCTCGCAGTGCAGCGAGAGCAACTCAAGAGTGAAGATGACTAAAAATTATCGAAGTTTGAGAGTTTTCGATAGGAAAAATGATTCTTCAATGCTCATCCGAGTCGGCCAAGGATTAACGTATGCTGATATTGTAAGTTACGATCTTTGTTACATTGAGTAAATATTTCTGAATCAAAAGGGAAAATTTCTATCCAACTGCGTATATTTATTGAATTAAATGAATATCACGAGTACATGAGAATGATAGTTAGACTTATTACAATTATGGTTTCGATGAATGTAGACTGAATCACACAATTTTTTTTTCGCCAGTTCTTCCAAGGAAATGACTATCTTCCTAAGTTCCTTCTCTGTTCCAAAAGTGGTGCAATCAGATTAATCAATTTTATCGAAACTGGTCTGAAAGTAAGAAAGGTAAATCATCAAAACATTGTAGTTCGAAAAAATGGATGAATTGATCCAGTTGGTAAAGAATAGGTAGTATTCGAATAATAATATTCGTAGCACTTGTGAGAAAATAGATTACAGTTGCTAAAATAAGGATACAATCAAAATTCGATTTTAGATGAAGTAATTTATTAACACTCACCCTTCGGCTTGTTTTTTGGGGGCTGAATAATAAAGTGGCGAGAGTTGTGATGGTTCCGAATGATCTTTATTTGACTTCAAACCAGTTGCATTGAGAAGAGCTGTTATATTCGGTTGTGCACCTAATAAATCTGAACCTTCTGTTGCACCACCTGCTAAGAGTAGCGCATCCACTGGAGCCAAGACGAACACCAAACCATCAACTTGAATTCGGTAGTTTTCTGATCCATTCTGCCTCTGATCGTATTCATTGTACTTTCGCTCTAAATTAATGTCACTTGGCTTTATTGCGCAATCCTTATTCAAGGTCGAGCAGGGATTTTGCATTTCTGGAGTGACATTTTCAGCAATTACAGGAGCTGGTGGTTCTTCGTTATCCGTTTGTGGCTTTAGATCCAAATTTGGACTCTCTGGCTTTAGGGGGGCAATAGGTTCTTCTATTGGTTCTGGTTTGGCATTCAAATCTGGTTTTTCCTTTTCAGCAATGGGGATTTTTTCTGGTTCCTAAAAGACGAAAGTAATGGAGAAGAATTAGTACTGAATGAAATAACGTAACAAATGGGAGTAGAATAAAGGAAAAAAAAGATGAGGAGGAAAATAAAAAATACGAACTTTTTAAGAAAGGGAAATGGGTGGGATTAGTAGGAGTAGGAAATAATGAGGAGAAGAATAGGACTTTAATTTCTCTCCTAGTCCAACTTCTCATGTTTTTTTTCTGCGAAAAGTAGAAAAGAGTTATAATTATTATAACTGAAGAAAGAGGATTAGTAGGAGTAGGAGAGAAAGAAGAAAAAGATAGAGTTGATAATTAATAGGGAAATTGATAATTAATTTATAATTAAGTGTATATTTCTATTCACGGAAATAAGGAATAGGAAGGGACGTAAGGGCAAAAAGGTAATGAATAAGAGAAAGAGGTTAGAATTATTATAAGTGAAGGAAGAGGATTAGTAGAAGTAGAGGTGGAAAATAATTTTTAATATGCAACGAAATAGAAGAGTAGGAGTAGGAGGGTCAATAAAAATAGAAGAGAATTAGGAGGAGAAGAAAGATACAAATTATATTTATTTTAGAGTATCAAAAGATTAAAATTAGTAAGAGTTAGAATAGGATTAGTAGGAGTAAGAATAGGATTAAAATGAGTAAGAATATGATTAGTAGGGGGTTAGAATAGAATTAGTAGGAGTAAGAATAGGATTAAAATGAGTAAGAATATGATTAGTAGGTGTAAGAATAGGATTAAAATGAGTAAGAATATGATTAGTAGGAGTAAGAATAGGATTAAAATAAGTAAGAATATGATTAGTAGGGGTAAGAATAGGATTAGTAGGATCAGGAGAGCAAGATGTATCAGAAACAGTTGAAAATTAATACAATAAAATACGAGAAGTAGGAGAAGAAGGGAAATCAAAGACAGAAGTAAATGAGGAGGAGAAGAAAGTAATAATTATTATAAGTGAAGAAAGAGGATTAGTAGGAGTAGGATTAAAAAAAGGATAATATGTAACGAAGTAGAAGAGCAGGAGTACAGTGGGAATTATAAAAAAAGAAAATTATCAGAAGGAAGTTCGAATTATTATTTGTGAATGAAGATTAGGATTAGTAGAAGTAGGAGAGGAAAAAGAAAAAGATAACGGGAAAAAAGAGGTTTTTAAGTAATTATAATTGAAGAAGAAGGATTAGTAGGAGTAGGAGTAGAAAATGATAGGTAACATAAAGAGTAGGAGGGAAAATAAAGGCAGAAAGAATAGGGAAGAATTATTATTATAGAAATAATTGTTATAAATGTAGGAAGAGGATTAGTAGGAGTAGGAGTAGAAAATAATTCAAAATATTCAGCGAAGTAGAAGAGTAGGAGTAAGGGGAAAGGGGTAAAAAAGAGAAGAGAAGAAAGAGGAGAGGAGAGGAAGAAGGAGGTAATTATTGTAAGAGAAAGAAGAGGATAAGTAGGAGTAGGAGAAGAAGAAGAAGCAAATACAGTTTATAATTAATAACAAAAGAAGCAGGAGAGTATGAATAGGAGAAGAATTAGAGGGAAAAAAGGAGGTGAAGGAAGATACAAGATATATTTGTTACAAAAGTAGGAAAATAGTAGGAGTAAGAGAATAATCAGAAGATAAGTTAAATAATTTTTACAAAAAAAGAGCGTAGGATTAGTAGGGATGTAGGGAAGTAAAAAAGTAGGAGTAGGAGAAAAATTACAAAAAATACAGGCGAACTTCAATATTAACAGAAGGTATAGTAGAAGAACAGTCTCGACGATATTTCATATTAAGAATAGGAATTGGAATAGTAGTAGGGAAAGAATGCAAACGATATTTAATATGAAGAATAGGTATAGGAGGAATAAGAATAGTAGGAGAAGTTAGCGAAATTTAATATTAAGAGTAGGAATAGGAATGGTATTAAGAGTAGGAACAGTAGTAGGAGAATAGTTAAGAAGATATTTAACATTACAAGTAGGGATAATTGGAACAGTAGTAAGAGAAGAATGCAAACGATATTTAAAGTTAAAAGTGGGGATAGTAGGAATAGAAATAGTCGTAGGAATAGGAAATAAAAAACTTTTAGTAGGAAAAGATTAGTAGTAGGAGAAGAGTGCAGACGATATTTAGTAGGAATAAGAAATAAAAACATTTAGTAGAAAAATAGAAATAGTAGGAATAGTAGTAGGAGAAGAGTGCAAACGATATTTAGTAGGAATAGGAAATAAAAACACTAGGTAGGAATAGGAATAGAAGTTGGATATTAGTGTAGATGATATTTAGTAGAAATAAAAAAAAGTAGTAGGAGAAGGGTGCAGACGATATTTAATGTTAAAAGTAGGGATAGTAGGAATAGTAGTAGGAGAAGAGTGCAAATGATATTTAATACGAATAGGAAATAGAAACACTTAGTAGGAAAAGATAACTAGTAGGAATAGGAATAGTAGATCGAGAAAAGTGCAGACGATATTTAGTAGGAATAGGAAATAAAAAACATTTAGTAGGAAAAGATAAATAGTAGGAATAGTAGTAGGAGAAGAGTGCAAACGATATTTGGTAGGAATAGGAAATAGAAACACTTAGTAGGAAAAGATAACTAGTAGGAATAGGAATAGTAGATCGAGAAAAGTGCAGACGATATTTAGTAGGAATAGGAAATAAAAAAACATTTAGTAGGAAAAGATAAATAGTAGGAATAGTAGTAGGAGAAGAATGCAGACGATATTTAGTAGGAACAGGTATTAAAAAACATAGTAGGAATAGGAATAGTAGTAGGAGAAAAAGATAAGGATTCCTACTATTTTTTTTAGTTTTCCTACTAATTTTAGAAAAAAGGGAGAAACTTTAAAAGTAGCTTGCAATGCTAATTAATGTAAAGATGATAAAAAGAACAGAACTAATAGGAGCAGAAAAATGAAATTATAAAAAGAGGAGGGAGAAGAAAAAAACAAACAAGAATTAATAGAAAAAAATACTTAATAGGAAAAAAGTTAATTATTACTAGAGAAATTAAAAAAAGAACATCAAAGCCTTGATAATAATAAAAATTTGCTTCCTACTTTAAAAAAAATCGTATTTCCTTATTAAAATTATTTAATAATTTTCTTTTTCAAAACTCACTGGTAACTTATCTTCGGTTGCTTCGGATTTCAAAAGAGGATGACCTTGGCTAAAGACAATCGCAAAAAGTAATACTAGTACGCTGATTATCTTCATATTTGCGATTAATTTGAAAAAAAATAGCGGTAAGTATTTATTTATTAAAACTAATTTATTAATATTTAAATTAATAATTTCAAGTTCTCCTTAAATATATCAAAAGACGTCCTGCAATGATGAAGGACGATTGAACAGTGAGCAACTTGTTCGTCTATTCGTTCAACCGAGAGGTCCCCACTTGTCAGGAATATCTTCCAAGTTCAAGGACCCTCCTGGAGTCTCTTCATGCCTCCTCCTGTATTATACAACTTGCCAAGATTTTTTTTTTCTTTCAAAAAGCTCATTTTCTCCTGCCAACAAGACTTATAACAAACGGTAATTCACTGGAAATTTTTTTTTTTTTTTTTTGAAATAATATCTTACTTCCTTATTTCATATTTCTAACGTTTAAGGTTGAAGAAAGATAAAATTTATATTTATATACTTTCAAACTGATCCTTTAGGATGAGGATAATTTTTTTTTTGTTTTGAAAATGTTCTTTGTGGTGTTTGAAGGGATGTGTGGAATTAAAAATTATGGTTCTTGAGATTTAGAAAAAAAGGAATTTTCTTTCCTGTTGGAGATTCAGTTTGTAAACCAGTTTTCGAGGAAGAAGATTAGTCATTAAAATGTAGGTTTTTTTATTTTTATATTTTTAATATGTGTGTGCTGACAGTGATCATTAGTTATTTCATGTATATTATCTTGTCGTTTTTTTCTACTTTTGCTCCATCGTGAAATGAATTTCAAAAAGGTTTTTCATGTTTTATTAAATTATCGCATCAATTTAATAATAAACTGTCTAGAGATGTCGGAATTTTATCTAAGGGAATAATATTCTTTAAATACAAAGGCGTATGGTAAAAATATACGTGTACTTTTATTAATTTTTATCTAAAAAAATTTTTTTTGGAAATTAAAAGAAAGGGAAAAAATTGTATTTTTTTTTCTAAATGTACTTTTGTTAAAAGAATCAAATTGGATTCTCGATTGGATCAAAATGATAAAAAGAAATATAAATTATGATCGATTTTCTGATATCCAGTTCGTTGCAATTTGATATCAAGCTTAAAGTATGAATAAATTATAATTTATTTTTTTAATTATTATCCTTTTTATTAATCATTTTTTTTTTGCATAAAATTATAGTGTAAAACTTTTAAGATGAAAAAAAAGATTAAAAATAAAGAATCAGGAGTTTGTTGTAGAGGATGTTAAAGATCGCAAGGTGCAACGACCTAAGGTAGCCTCTGCTTCGACTCTTTTATATTGCTCGCAACATTGCCCTTGCCAGACATCGAGTTTTCCAATTATTCTCATTGCGATTAGCGATAAGTGTAGGAAAAAGGAAATAAAAAGGAAAATTCTTACTTTTTTTAGAAAATAATTAAATTTTTTCGTTTTACATTTAGTTTTCTTTTGCATAGAAAATAATCATAAGACAAATTTTTATAAAAAAAATTTTATACTATTTTTAATAATAATTAAGAATAATAATTGTAAAAATAGGAGAAAAAAATGAGAATAATTAAGAAAAGACTTAAATTTGACAGATTTGTAAAATAATTTGTCTGAAGGTTTTTATAAATTGGACAATTGATTAAAAAAATAATAAGAAGGACAAGAACAAAAAATTTTTAATTTTGAATCAAATGATTAATAATTATAATAACAATTAAATAAGGATTTAAAGAAGAAAGTCTTAGTTTCACAAAAATTTTCTTTTATTTTTCTCTTTTCGAGTAGGATACAAATAAACACACCATTTAATAGAAAAATTAAGAGATGATAAAAGTAATACTAGTAAAAAATATAATAATAATAAAAATAATAATAAAAATAATAGTAAAAATAAAAATAATAATAATGAAAATAATAATAAAAATAATAATAATAATAATAATGATAATGATAATGATAATATTAACAAAATCAATCATTATTATTAGTTATTAGTCATCATATTAATAATAAATATTATTTTATTATTATTAATATTATTATTATTAATATTAATTTTATTATTATTATTATTATTAATAATTATTAGTAATATTATTAATAGCAGTGAAATAAAATTTGAACGCATTTAAAATCCAATTTAAAAAAAAACATTCTCACAGTACTCTCATCACACATAATTTTTAATTCACTTCTAAAATAAATTTTATTGGCATTCTATTCACAATTTTTTCTTTATTATAATATTCGATGCTCTAAATTTTATTAAAAATTACTTTTTTCCTCTAAGAAGTATTTTTACTATCACAAAGCTTCTTGAATTACTTCATTCAGTCTATTAGTCTTTAATTCCATTTTGAAAATTAGAAAACTATTCTACAATGAAAAAAAGGTTTACATCCAGAGAAATTGAGAGATAAGTAAATTTTTTAAGGTTTAAAAAGGATTTTTTTTCGATTAAAAGATTTTATTTTATTTTATTTTTTTTGGTTCAATTGAAGTTTATTCGAGCGAAAATGAACTTTATTTTAAACAAATAGAGTATTTTAAACAAATTAAGAATACTAAACAAACAAAGTATTTTAAACAAATTAAGAATATTAAACAAATAAAGTATTTTAAACAAATTAAGAATATTAAACAAATACAGTATTTTAAACAATAAATGAAAATAAACAAATCAAAAAAAACTTTATATAAAGTAACGAAACTTTAATTTTGAAGCAAATAGAACTTTTTGAATCAAATAAAATTTTATTTGAACTAAACACGAACTTCATTTATGAATAAAAAAAACTTTATTTGAACGAAGGGAATTTTTATGAGGTAAAAAACCTCATCTGGACCAAATAAAATTAATTCGGACGAATTAAACCTTAATGTCAAGCGAAAAAGTTCATTTAAATCAAATAAAATTTATTTGAAGCAAGAACATTTTATTTCAACCATGGAAGTTTTATTTGAACCAAAAAAGCTTCATCTGAACCAAATAAAATTTATTTCAACCAAATAAAATTTATTTAAACCAAATAAAATTTATTTAAACCAAATAAAATTTTTTTGAACTAACTAAAATTTATTTGAACCAAAAAAAATTCATTTAAACCAAACAAACTTTATTTCGGGCAAAAAAACTTCATTTGAACCAAACAAACTTTATTTCGGGCAAAAAGACTTCATTTGAACCAAAAAAACTTTATTTCGAGTAAAAAGACTTTATTTGATCCAAATAAAATTTATTTGGACCAAAAAAACTTCATTTGGTCCAGATAAAATTTATTTGAACCAAAATAACTTCATTTCAACCAAATAAAGTTTATTTAAACAATTGAAATTTTTAATTTTAAACCAAAGAAACTTCATCTAAAATAAATAAAATTTATTTAACTAAAATAAATCATTCTTTTGGACCAAATAAACTTTATTTTATGCAAAAACTTTAAATTGAACCAAATAAACTTTAATTTGAAGAAACGCAATTTTTATAAACTAAAGAAATAAATTCTGAAAGGAATAAAATTTAATTGAACAAAAAAATTGATTACAAGCAAAAAAACTTCATTAGAACCAAAGAAATTAAACTTGAACCAAAAAACTTCAATTCGAACATAAAACTTGAATAGGAATAAACAAACTGTATTTCAGCCAAGGAAATTTCATTTGAAGCAAGGAAGCTTTATTTGAACCAAAAAAACTTCATTTCTAACTTCTAAGTAACTTCACTTGAAACAAATAATTTTTATTTGAACCAAGGAAACTTTATTTCAAAGAAAAAACTTTACTTGAACGAAAGGAACTATATTTAAACAGTGGAAATTTTATTTGAACCAAAAAACTTCATATGAACCAAAAAAGCTTTTTTTGAACCAAAAAACTTCATTTGAAACAAAAAAGCTTTATTTGAACCAAAATACTTCATTTGAACCAAGGAAATTTTATTTCAAACAAAAAACTTCACTTGAACCAAAAGAAACTTTTTTCGAACCAAAAAAACTTGATTTGAACCAAAAAACTTCATTTGAACCAAAGAAATTTTATTCGAAACAGAAAAGCTTTATTTGAACCAAAAAACTTCATCTGAATCAAAGAAATTTCATTTAAAACAAAAAAGCTTTATTTGAACCAAAAAACTTGATTTGAATCAAAGAAATTTCATTTGAAACAAAAAAGCTTTATTTGAACCAAAAAACTTCATTTGAATGAAAGAAATTTCATTTGAACCAAAAAAGCTTTATTTGAACCAAAAAACTTCATTTGAACCAAAAAAATTGTTTTCCTTTAAATAAAGTTTAATTTATTGAATAAAAAAATTTGTCTACTGGATGTAATGAATAAAATTAAGTAATTGAGCATTAATTAATTAATTAAATACTAATAAAATTGTAAAATTATATAATAATTAATTAAAATCAATTAGCAATTATTATTAATTACTTTATTATTAATTAGAAGAAAAAATTATCAAATTTATTAAAATCCAATAATTTTGTTCACTAATTACTAATAAAATAATTGAATAATTATGTATAACATCGATTAATAAGCAATAATTCTAATTAATAATCATTTAGTGAAATTACCAATAAATAATTAAAAATCATTATTATTCAGATTCGATTAATTATTGTTATCTCTCAATAACAAGAAAATCACAAAAAAAACTACAAACTACTTTTTTTTGAATACATTATTCGTTTTCATATAATAATAGTAATAATAATATGAGAAACGAATAATTATTTATAAACTGTAAAATATTGATATTAAGAATCAGAAAAATAATATTTTCGAAAAACATAAAAAATAATTTGATCAATTCAATGATTCGTCAAATTGACAAATTCCATAACGATTACGAACTCTACCAGGTCCACAATTTTCAATCATTTCACCGATTGGTTTTAAAAATTGTGACTTCTGATCGGCAACATAACGAACTTCATTTTTATCACCAGCCTCTTGATTCTTTCCATTTTCAAATCTTGGCAATTCTTTTTTCAATGACGTACGACTTTTTTGCTGCTGCTGCTGCTGCTGTTGATGATGATGATGATGATCATGATGTTGATGATTTTCTTCCTTTAATGAATTCTCCAATCCTCTTGATATTTGACGAATTTTTCTTATTATTGTCTCGACAATTGGTTTATCATTTTTGTTCTTTTCATCTAATTGCGAGTCAGTTGATTTTTGATTTTTTATTTTAAAATCTGGTTGCTTTTCTTCTTTACTGTCGGGAAGAATTTTTTCCGTGTTTTTCTTCTCTTGCTGTGATTCGTTATTAATTTCTGACGAATATTTCTTCTCGGCGTAAATCACTTTGTCGTCAATTGAACTTATTGTACCAAATGAAATAAATTTCTCCGGTTGCTTTGCATTTTTTTCCAACTCCTTGTTTGTTGAGATTTTATCGTTTTTGATGAATTTTTCCGTTTGGGAATTTATTTTACTTGCTATTCCCAATTTATCGAGAATTTGATGATTGTTGATGATTTTCTTGTCGGAATTACTAGAATCGTGGAAGTGGAATTTTATTTCCTGATTTTTTCCTACTTCTTTGGTATTTCTTTGAATTTCTGATGATCCTGATGATAATTCTGATGACAATAATGATCCTGATGATAATAATGATCCTGATGATGATTCTGATGACAATAACGATCCAGTTGATGACAAAATTGCTGATCCTGATTCTGATGATGAAATTTTTTCCAAATTGTCCGGATTACTTTCGATTCGTAAGATTTTCACACTTAGTGGATCCTTTCCCTCTTCTAAAATCTCCTCGTCGGCAATGGATACTTGTTTATTTCTTGACGTGAGTCCCCTTAATTCGAGAATTTGTGAGGCGATGTCGCTGAATAAACTGGTTGGTCCCTTATCGCCGGGAGTGGCAATTACAATCATTATATTCTCCAATTGTGCGTGAACATTTAAACGTCCATCCTGTCGTTGATCGTACACTGATTTACAATGCGTTAATATTGCGAGAAGTGAAAATATTAAAAGTTGTTTAAGCATTTTTTTTATTTTTTTTTTTGTGCAAGAAAAGAAAAGAAACAAAATTTTTTGATGGTGAAAGAAAAGAATTCTAAGTGTGTGCAATCACTGGTTTCTTCAGCTATATAAACTCTTTCAAGTTCTCACGACGACTGATGATCTCAGCTGCACGAAGGAGATGCTCAGGATATATATTAGCAAGGGAGAGGGTATAAAGGAAGCACAAGAGTTGTATTCTCGATGAGAGGGAAAAAAATCATGGTACGGTATTAGGAGAGAAAAAAAAGGAAAAGATGAGGAAAAAAAAATTCATGAACTATACTTTTGCAGGGAGGAACAATTAGTTTTATTGTAATAATTAAACTAACTTTCAATAATAATAATAATAATAATAATAATTATTATTATTATTGTTGTTATTATTATTATTGTTATTATTATTTTTAATAATATTTTTATTAAATATATATTATATATATAATATATATATATAATATATTTTTTTATTACTACTACTATTATTATTATTATTATTATTATTATTATTATTATTATTATTATTATTATTATTATTATTATTATTATTATTATTATTATAACTAGCAAGTGATACGCGAGAAATGCAGTATCTTCTGTTCATTATTATTTTGTATATTAAAAAATTTTGTATTTACAAAAATAAAAATCAATTTTTGAATGATTACAGTTTTAAAATTTTAAAAATTCACTAATAAGCTACATAAAAATAAATATTCTATTATTCGAAAATTTTAATATAACATTTAGTGCAAAAATTTCATTATTCTCATGAATAAATATTTTTGTCAAATTTAATATAAATTAAATAATTATATCCAACAATTTTAATGAAATTCTATTACAAAAATAATTATTTTCAACCATTTTGATAAAATTCTTTTTAAAAAAATTATTTTCAACAATTTTGGTGAAATTCTTTTTAAAAATTAATGATTTTCAACCATTTTGATGAAATTCTTTTAAAAAAATTATTTTTAACAAGTTGGATAAAAATCTTTTACAAAAATAATTATTTTCAACAATTTTGATGAAATTCTTTAAAAACAATTATTTCTATCAATTTTGATGAAATTCTATTACAAAAATAATTATTTTAAAAAATTTTTGATAAAATTCTTTAAAAAAAAATTATTTTCAACTATTTTGATGAAATTCTTTAAAAAAACATTATTTTCAACAATTTTGATGAAATTCTTTTAAAAAAATTAATTTTTAATAATTTGATGAAATTCTTTTTAAAAAATAACTATTTTCAACAAATTTAATAACATTCTTTTTAAAAAATAATCATTTTCAACCATTTTGATGAAATTCTTTTTAAAAAATTGATTTTTAACGATTTTGATGAAATTATATTACAAAAATAATTATTTTCAAAATTTTTTGATGAAAATCTTATACAAAAATAATTATTTTCAACAATTTAGATGAAATTCTTTTACAAAAATAATTATTTTTAACAATTTTGATGAAATTCTATTAAAAAAATAATTATTTTCAACAATTTTGATTAAATTCTTTTACATAAATAATTATTTTCAACCATTTTGATAAAATTCTTTTAAAACAATTATTTCTTTCAATTTTGATGAAATTCTTTTTTTCAAAAAAAATTATTTTCAACAATTTTGATGCAATTTTATTTCAAAAATAATTATTTTCAACAATTTTGGTGAAATTCTTTTAAAAAAAATTATTTTCAACAATTTAGATGAGATTCTTTTACAAAAATAATTATTTTCAACCATTTTGATGAAAATCTTTTACAAAAGTAATTATTTTCAACAATATTGATGAAATTCTTTTAAAAAAAAAATTATTTTCAACAATTTTGATAAAATTCTTTTTCAAAAATAATTATTTTCAACCATTTTGATAAAATTCTTTTACATAAATAATTATTTTCAACCATTTTGATAAAATTCTTTTAAAACAATTATTTCTTTCAATTTTGATGAAACTCTTTTTTTCAAAAAAAATTATTTTCAACAATTTTGATGCAATTTTATTTCAAAAATAATTATTTTCAACAATTTTGGTGAAATTCTTTTAAAAAAAATTATTTTCAACAATTTAGATGAGATTCTTTTACAAAAATAATTATTTTCAACAATTTTGATGAAATTCTTTTACAAAAATAATTATTTTTAACAATTTTGATGAAATTCTTTTAAAAAAATAATTATTTTTAACAATTTTGATGAAATTCTATTAAAAAAATAATTATTTTCAACAATTTTGATTAAATTCTTTTTCAAAAATAATTATTTTCAACCATTTTGATAAAATTCTTTTAAAACAATTATTTCTATCAATTTTGATGAAATTCTTTTTTCAAAAAAAATTATTTTCAACAATTTTGATGCAATTTTATTTCAAAAACAATTATTTTCAAAAATTTTTGATAAAATTCTATTAAAAAAAATTATTTTCAACAATTTTGAAGAATGTCTTCTAAAAAAATTATTATTTTCAACCATTTTAATGAAATTCTTTTTAAAAAAATTGATTTTTAAAGATTTTGTTGAAATTTTTTTAAAAAATAACTATTTTCAAAAATTTTGAGGAAATTCTGAACAAAAAATTATTTTTAACAATTTTGAAGAGTTTCTTCTAAAAAAATTATTGTTTTTATCAATTTTGATCAAATTCTTTAAAAAAACAATAAATCATTATTTTTAAGAATTTTTAATAAAATTTCTATAGAAAAATTCAATTATTTAATTTTTCCTGGAGTTCATATTATATAATTTTATTTCATATAATTTAATTTTATCAAAAATTTCATTATTTGAAAAAAAAATAAATGAATTCTTGAATACGATTTCGTTAAAATCGTTTTTGTTTGAATAATTAAACTCCTGTGAAGAATTCAATTATTTTTTAAAATATTATAATTTTATAGTAGAGTTTATACAAGATTTTGAAAAATAATTGAAATTTTCGAAAGCAATTAAAAGTGGAATTGGAAAAAACTGAAATTCTGATAGAAATTTTATTATTCATATAAAAAATAATTTATGTTTTTTACTAGGATTTTTATTGTTTATTGATTCACTGAGAGAAAATTTCTTTAAAAAAAATTTTAATTATATTTATATAAATTGTAAAATTTCTGTCAAAAATTCAATTATTTTTGTAAGTAATAAAATTTTTCGGAAGAATTCAATTATTTTCAATATAATTTTAATAACATTCCTCGAAAGCAGAATAGAATTATTTTTAAATAACATATTATTTAAATTGAATTATTTTTAACAATTTTGATGAAATTTTTTTTTTAAATCATTGTTTTTCAAATTTTGAATAAAATTTCTTCAAAAATTTCAATTATTTTCAATAATTCAGATACAATTGTTCGAAAAAATATAAATATTTTTAAAAATATTAATTAAATTCGAATATTTTCAAGAATTTTAATAAAAATTCAATTATTTTGAACAATTTGATGAATTTCCTTTTTAAATCATTATTTTCATCAATTTTGATGACATTGTTTTTATAAAAATAAAAAAATTTTAATAAAATTTCTTCAAAAAAAATATTGAATTGGATTTTATTACAAATTTTATTTGAATAATTGTTTTTTTGTTAAAAATTCAATTATTTTCCTTAAATATTTGAATTTTTACAAGATTTTTTAAAAATAATTGAAATTTGAGGGCAAAATTGGAAAATTAAATTATTAAATTTAATTTAATTAAATTATTAAATTTTATTAAATTTAATTAAATGTAATTAAATTTTATTAAATTTAATTAAATTATTAAATTAATTGAAAAATTTAATTGAATTGAATTGGAATTGAAAATAAGTGAAATCCAGAAAAGAATTTTATTTCTAATATAAAAATAATTAAATTTTTTTAAAGAAGATTTTTATTAATATAAATTGACTAAGGGAGGGTCAATGTCGTGTTTTCTGTTCATAAGGTATAGGGATTTAAATGTAATTTTTGTTCGTAAATAGTGATCTAATTTTAAAAAATGTAACATTCATTGTATGATAATAATTTCTATACAATTTTTATCAGTAAGGTGTAAATAACAAAGAATTGTGTAATAGACAGTTTCACTTTAAAATTAACTTTATTTTAATACTCAAGTATTTATGATATAAAAATTCTTAAATTTAATTTCTAAATTATTGTACCTTCGATTTTTTTAAATTTCTATTTATGTCTTTTTTAATTTTTTATTTTGTTTCTTTTCTTTTTCTCTGTTTTTTTGTTTCCTTTCTTGTTTCGTTCATAATAATAAACATTTTTTCGCAGACAGCGCAATTTAAACAACTATTTGTTTCCTTACACTTCGTATTAATTCTGGTGCTACTCTCATTGCCAATCTGTAAATGAAAGAATATATATAATAATTTATGAAATTTATAATTTTATTCAATCTTATTAGTATTTTGTTTAATAATAATTATAATAGTTTTTAATATTTTATTGCACTTTTAAAGACATTCAATATTATTCAATATTACTTTAAGTATACAGGAATTTTTTTTTAGTAAAATTTCAGCATAAAAAACGAAAAAATTGTTTATATTATATTTATACAAAATTTTTATAAACAAAAAAGTTATTAAATAGTAATTGATTTCAAATTCCGAAAGAAAAATAGTTAAACACGGAATATCTTTTTACAGTATTTCAATATTTTTGTTTACTTTTGAGAGTAAATATTAAAAATTTCTGCCACTTGCCTTACCATTAATTTTAAAATAATTTTTTCAAATAATTTCGATAGTCTGTTTTGTTTTTAAATAATTTTGGGCAATTTTTTGTTTCTCCTACTTACGGCAAAATTGATAATCTCCTTCTGAGACAGCGACCAGTTTTATCTAAACCCTTACATCTCTTTGTAATTCTTTCTCGTTTATTTCCTACCGAACTTCCAAGGTTTATTCCCTGAGTTGTACTTATATTTTTTTCGGTAAGATTTTGGTGATCATTATTTGATACTGGCACTGAAGTACTTTCTATTTTTTGAAAGAATCGTTTAAATTAATAATAACAACATTTTTTTATTAAAAAAATAACATTTTTTTATTAAAAGAATAACATTTTTTTATTAAAAGAATAACATTTTTTTTATTTAAAAAATAACATTTTTTTATTAAAAGAATAAAATTTTTTTAATTTAAAAAATAACATTTTTTTAATTTAAAAAATAACATTTTTTTATTTAAAAAAATAACATTTTTTATTAAAAGAATAACATTTTTTTATTAAAAGAATAACATTTTTTTGATAAAAAAATGTTTACCTGCAATATTGCTTTCCTTAGTCGTTGTTTCTAAACCTGTAGTCAAAATTGAAGTAGTACTTTTTTTATCATCAATAGCCAAAGTCGATATAGGAACAGAAGGAGTTGATGATTCTGAAGAATTATTCAAATTTTCCGCTTGCATCGGTTTTGTCGACGAAACATTAATCGTCGTCGACTCCGAATTATTTGAACTCACTGGCGGCGATTTTGTCGTTGGCTTCGTTACTGGTTTCAAAGTAAAATCCGCATAATCATAAACGTAATCGTAATTCTGTAGAAAATTAGTAAAAATTAGTTATGAAATTGCAAATTATTATTAAGAAATAAATATTCACTACACTGAAAAAAAATTTATTTGATTCAAATAACCGATTATTTGTCTATAATCAAATAAATATTTACTTGAATCAAATAATTTTTATTTGAATCAATTAATTAGTATTTGCCTCAAATACTGAAATATTTGATTCAAATACAATTTATTTTATTTAAATAAAAAATATTTGATTCAAATACAATTTATTTGATTTAAATAAAAATTATTTGATTCAAGTAAATATTTATTTGATTATAGACAAATAATTGGTTATTTGAATCAAATAAATTTTTTTTTCAGTGTAAGAACTGAAAAAATGATTAATGACTAAATAAAATATAACTAAATAAAATACTACTAAACAAAACATTAATAATTAAAACATTACTAAACAAAATATTAACAAATAAAATACAACTAAACAAAATATTGACAAATAAAATATTTCTAAACAAAATATTAACAAATAAAATATTTCTAAACAAAATATTAACAAATAAAATATTTCTAAACAAAATATTAACAAATAAAATATTACTAAACAAAATATTACTAAATGAAATGTTACTAAATAAATTATTAACTACACTGTTAACTTATAAGTATCAAATTGCAACGAATTTACAGAAAAAATATGAGTCAGATCAAAAATTGATCAAAAATATTAACATCAATTTGATTCACTTTAGTGTCAAATTTGAAGATTTAAAAAAAACTGTGTAAATTTATTATTAACTAAATAAATTATGGACAAATTAATTAATAACAAAATAATTATGAACAAATTAATTATTAACAAATCAGTTATAAACTAAATAAATTATGAACAAATTAATTAATAACAAAACAATTATGAACAAATTAATTATTAACAAATCAATTATAAACTAAATAAATTATGAACAAATTAATTAATAACAAAATAATTATGAACAAATTAATTATTAACAAATTAATTATAAACTTAATAAATTATGAACAAATTGATTGTAAACTAAATAAATTAGGAACAAATTAATTAATAACAAATTAATTATAAACTTAATAAATTATTACCAATCCAAATTAATAAATAACAAATAAATTATAAACCAATTAAAATATTAACAAATTAATGAATAACAAATAAATTATAAACCAAATAAATTATTAACCAATTAATTAATAACAAATAAATTATAAACCAAATAAATTATTACCAAATTAATTACAAACTAAAGAAATTATAAACCAAATAAATTATTGACAAATTAATTACAAACTAAATAAATGACTAACAATACAAATTAATTGTTAAAAAATTACCATGTAATCATCCAATAAATCGGACTTGACTAAAGCGATCACCTCGACATTTTTGACATCAATTTGAACATTAACGTCGCCTGTTTGACGTTGATCGTACCTCGCAGGACTGGCAAAAATTGTCAGCCAACATTGCAAAGTAATAAGAATGAAACCAAAAATTAATGAAGACATAATATCACTATAAAGAACTTGAACAATTTTCAAACTGAAGAATAACTTTTTAAGAATAAAATAACTTGTTTCTTCTTCAGAAGAAGCACAATTTTTGTTTTTTTTAATGACGACGAGATGATGATTTCTTTAAGTCCAAAAAATTTTTGAACCATCGATTTGTTTAAACTACACAACTGATACCATTCGTCTGAGTCTAAACTCCAAAGGTGAATGAATATTTCTCATGAAACCGGTATTTCATCCTGGGCTTCATGCCAAGAATCTTGAGATTAAACATTAAGTTTCCGCGGTCAATGCTCCACAACCTGATGAGAATATGCTCTGCCCTTGGCATTGTAATATACGCGTAATCTCAAGGACGAAAATGCAAAAAAAAATTAATATTTAAATTTTATACGAACTCAAAGCATCGAGCAGTAACGGTTAATACTTTTTTTTTGAAAAGAAAAAATTCAACTTCTTTAGTTTAAGGTTATTTTTGTATTAAAAAGTATGAAAATTGAGTTTTATTCATCGAAATTGTTTTTTTTTGTATTTCTTTTTAAAAACTGACCTTATATTCGTAATCAGCGACTGAAAAAACCCCCGAGTTACAAATTTCAAGCGAATTTGATTGATTTTAAAAAAAGAGTTCGACATTTTGGATCCGCCATTTTGTATTTTTAAAAACTGACCTTATATTCGTAATCAGCGACTGGAAAACCCCCCAACTTACAAGTTTCAAGCGAATTTGATCAAATTTAACAAAAAAAATCCGCCATTTAGGATCCGCCATTTTGTATTTTTAAAAATTGACCTTTTATTTATAGTCAGCGACTAGAAAAATCCCCGAGTTACAAGTTTCAAGCGAATTTGATCGATTTTAATTTAAAAATTTGCCACTTTGGATCCGCCATTTTGTATTTTTAAAAACAGTCCTTAAATTCGAATCCGCCATTTTGTATTTTTAAGAAAAGTCCTTAAATTCGTAGTCAGCGATTAGAAAAACCCCTGAGCTACAAGTTTCGAGCGAATTTGTTTGATTTAAAAAAAAATCCTCCATTTTGATATTGTATTTTTAAAAACAGACCTTCAATTCATAATCAGCGACTAGAAAAACCCCTGAGTTACAAGTTTCGAGCGAATTTAGTTGATTTTAATAAAAAAAAATCGCCATTTTGGATCCGCCATTTTGTATTTTTAAAAACAGTCCTTAAATTCGTAGTCAGCGACTAGAAAAACCCCCGAGTTACAAGTTTCAAGCGAATTTGATCGATTTTAATTTTAAAAGTCCGCCATTTTGGATCCGCCATTTTGTATTTTTTAAAACTGACCTTATATTCGTAATCAGCGACTGGAAAACCCCCCGAGTTACAAGTATTAGGCGAATTTGATTGATTTTAATTTAAAAAGTCCGACATTTTGGAACCTCCATTTTGTATTTTTAAAAATAGACCCCGAATTCATAATCAGCGACCAAAAAACCCTATAATTCACAAATTTTTAAACAATTTTGATCGATTTTTGATTTTTCTGATTAAAATTCCCCAACTACCATTTTTTATTTTGAAGAATTAACTTGAAATTCGCCATATTAGATCCGCCATTCTATATTTTTTGAAACTGACCTCGTATTCGTAATCAGCAACTGGGAAAACCCCCGAGTTACAAGTTACAAGCGAATTTGAACGATTCTCAATAAAAACCGCCATTTTGCATCCGCCATTTTGTATTTTTAAAAACTTACCTTTCAGTTTGACCTAAAAACCCCAAAATCGCAATTAGCAAGCGAATTCAATCGATTTTTTTATCAAAATAACACATCCTATAATTTTTATTTTTAAAAAACAGATATGTCTTATAAAAATAAAGAAAATAGAAAAAGTTAAAAGATTAACAACTATATAATTTATTTAGAAACTATTTTTAGAAATACAACAACATTGTTTTGTCAAATTTCAAAATTCAAATATCGAGCCTCGATAGTAGTCGATTAGTCGTTTACCCCAACACTCTGAAGTTGAGCACATTCCGTAAAAAAATGTAATATGACAGTTCGGTGTGTGGTGGTGTATAATCGCAAGTCGTTTTTTTTTCGTGCGGAAAAAGCTAAATATTTTTGAAAAAATAATTCCCAACGTATTCTCCAAACTAATCTCGATAAATATTGACAGTTTTTTTTAATGTTGTGACAATTAACGAATCATTTAAAATCCAAGTTCTATTCATTTTTTTTAGCTTTTTCTCGTTCGACATTAAACAAAAATTTATCATGATTCGTACTCCTGTGCAAAATGTTACAGTTTTTTAAAAAACCTGGTAATTTTCATTTGTTTAGTTGCACTGATCTAATAGTTATTGCTTTTCTCATTAAGAAATTTGCATTAAATTTACTCTGAATATCGAACATAACCTCTTTAATAACGACGTCAACATCGTCAACATTCTTTTTCAAAACACGCGTTTCGTATATATGTATATATGTATGTATGTTTGTGTAGATGTATGACATTTACATCATTTACTATTTAACTGTATAAATAGGACTCTACCGACATTTACTCTTCCTTGCATGAAAGGGCAATGTTTTACCCACATAGCGCAATATATTGCTGTAAGCTTATTTTAACGTTTGAAAATGTGAGAATCCAAAAAGTTTGCACTGTAGACTTGAGGTGTAATTACGTTACTCACCTTAAAAATGAGTACAATTTAAAGTGAGTAATGTGTTTGTACCATTCAGTAGTTCACAGTGCAAGTTTGCTGTAAATTTTACCAGTTTTTTAAAGAAATTTACGTATAAACTTTTTGTGTATTTACAATATTAATTATATTAATAAATGTTTAATACTTATTTTTCACATTAGTTTTTATACAATTCATAAAATGTACATATGAGAAAAATTTGTTTACTAACTTTATTAATTTGTTAATATTCATTTAGTACATTCTAAGTATTTATTATTTATCATTATTTTGATTTGTTATAACCTTAAATGTTAATAATTAAAATTATTTTATTTAAGTACTTTTTAAAAATTTTCTGTGGTGAGTTATTATAAATGTGTGTCATCACAATGTCCAAGTTTATTATTATTAATAAATTAAGGCAAATTAAACGATTAAATTATTATTTACTTAGTTTATTGTTTTTATTATTTTTATTTTTTTTACTAATTATTATTTTTCTACTATTTATTATTTATTAATTTTTATAATTTTATTATTATTTTCATAAATTTAAATTTTCTATTCAAAAATTTTTTTTTTTAATTTTTATTAACTTGTTACTAAGTTTATTATTGATTATTTTTCACAATTTTAAATATAATTTTTTGTCATTTATATGTAAATTTTTTTCAATTATTTTTAAAATTATTTTATGAATATTAAGTTTCTTTATAATTTTATGACTCCAAACTCTACTCCATAGTCAGGGCATAAAAATTTAAGTCTTCGTCTATTTTAATTATTATTTTTTGGCAAGATAATTATTTTTTATTTATTGTTAAATTATTTTTATTTTTTTTTATTATAATTTGTGTTATAATTGGTTTTATAATCTTTTATAGGCATGTTATTCTCACCTTATTTTTTTATTATTTTATTTTATTTATTAATTTAATTAACTAGTAAAAAACTTTAAGTTTTTAATTTAAAATTTTGATATTTTATTTTAATTATAATTTGTGATAATATTCTTATAAGTTAGTGATTTGCAAAATGTCTGAATTTGAAATTTTAAAAATGTTAATTTCGTTAGAAGATTAATTATGAATAAATATTTATTTTAAAATAAAGTTATTGGCATTTTCAAATAATTGAGATAATTTTTTGTTAATATTTGAAAATACTCAAGTTTATCACTTTGGAATACATAATTTACGATATAAGATAAAAAAAAACTATCATCTCTTCAAGTCTGATTAAATATATTATTTCCAGTAATTTTGAAAGCAAAAAATATTTTATTTGCACTTTCTATCTTTACTTAAAATTAAGAACTGCAATTAATGTATCGTGGAAAATATTAAAAATTCTTTTTGAATGTTGAATAGAAAAGTAATAAAAAATTAGCTATACGATCCAAAAAGTAACTGTTATTTAAAATTAAAATAAGTATCTACTTTTCCAGGACAAAAATACAGGTCCAGATCATTGCAGGAGACATCGATAAAATCAGAAAATCCCGAAAATTACAAAAATGATTCACACAATTTGGACCAATCAGGCACGTTGGGTGGCCTTGAGGAGACAGAGGAAAACAATATCAACAATGTTGAAGCAACAGAAATTTGTTCCTTTAATTCTAGTCTCTCTAAATCACTACCGGAAATTCTCGCCGAAAAAAGTGCATTAGGTTATTTTATTCAGTACATGGATTCAAAGAATAGTGTGAATCTTATAAAATTTTGGCTCGAAATTGAATGCCTCTGTGGTGCGTCAGCATTTAATGACAATGAACTGCATAATAATTGCAACATTAATAATGAACATTTACACAGTATTTCCAATGAAATTAATGAAATTAATAATAGCCGTCTACTATCGTCTAATTCAGAAACTAATGATAATTTAATTCTCGACACAACAAATTCCTATAATAATGTGACAAAATTAAATGCAAAAGAGCCAAAGAATTCAATGATAATTGCTGAGAATAAATCAAATTATTATGATGAAAATAATTCTTGTCGTCGGACAGCGTCAACTGTGCGGCAAGATGCGCAGAAAATATATAAAAAATACATTGCCAAGGAATTATTAGATTCGAATTTATTTTCCGATGAATTGTTAATGGAGATGAAGGAGATGATTGGGTGTGAGAATGCTGAACCTTTATTGGCTTGCTTATCATTGGCTCAGAAGTGTGTTTATAAAACTTTGGAAGACGAGTAAGAAATACTGTTGATTAAAAATTGAATAGTTCATTGACTTCATTCAGAAATTTATTCTAAAATTTTTACATTTTTAGGTATTTAAACGATTTTTTGAAGAGCGAATATCATTGTAAGCATCAAATTGATGTATTGACCAGTGGAAATGTACAATTAGCTGATATTCTCTACAACGAAACTGCATTCTTTTATTTTATGGAGGTACGAACAGTAATTTCTTTTCTTTTTGTAAAGTGGATAACGATTTTTATTTTTCAGTTCATGGAAGTTGAGAATAAACGTAACCTTCTTGATTTCTGGATGTCGGTTGTGAATTATAAACAGAATTTAGTGGAAAAGGGAAGTTCTGCTGATCCATGTGAAGCACAAACGGATGCTGTGATTATTTACGAAAAGTGAGCATATTTACAACATTTTTGTATAATTGTAAAAATTTTTTTTAAAACTGCGATTCATTTTGCTTTTAAGATACTTTAGCTTACAAGCAACCATGCCATTGGGATTCAACGACAAGGTTCGCTTTCATGTCGAACAAAATATATGTCGTGAGGATGGAAAAGGACCACAACCTGATTGCTTTGATCTTCCTTGTAAACTTGTATACAACTTTTTAAAAAAGGTTCAAATTTATTAGCAAACTTATGTTTTTTGCACTATTTGTAAAAAAAGAAATTCATAAATACTATTTTGCGGATTATAAAATTCTCCTCTTTTTGTTTCAGAATTATTTACCTGCCTTTCTATCGTCACAACTTTACTATAAGTACCTTTCTGAACTTATTAATAATCTTCAGAGTAGTTCATGTACAAATCAACACAGGATCTTGAAGAGAGCAGGTATAGACATGAACTTCTAGTAAAAAACTAATATTACTATTATTTTTTTATACATTAACTTCTATTTAAAAAAAATAGTAGTTCTATTATTTTTCTTATTTAGAAGTTCTAGAAGTCATTATGTCACAATGAAGAAAGTGACATGAAAGAAGAAAAAGAAATAATGAATAAAACTGAACAAGATTTTGATGAATTTAAAAAAAAGAGTGTGACAATTGTTGCAACTGGAAAGAAAAATTCTTAGATAAGAGAATTTCCATTACCAAAGTATTCCGAAAGTATTCAAGAACGTCCCGTAATTTTTTATATATACTTTTTTAATTTAATTTCCCACACGTTATTTTAAAGCTAATTATCAAAAAGACATTTAGAGAACATTAAAGTTTTAATTAAAATACTTATTTAAACAATTCCGATTCACTGAAATTAAATTACTTTGCTAAAAAATGGTTAAATATGATAGATTTTTACTTTTCATACAAAAATTTAAATAACTTCTTTACTATTTGATTTTCTATTATTTAATATTTTAATTGAGGGCAAAAAGTAACTTAAGTCTTTGAAAAGAAATTTCGATATTAAATATTTTATAAAGCAATTATATTTAATATTCTTGTTAGTCAATTTCTTTTTTTACTAAAAACATTTGACCCCATTGCCAAAATTTTCTGAAAATATTCAAAAACATTCCATGATTATTTTTAGATTTTTTTAATTTAATTTCTGTCCCATCATTAAATTTTTTAAATTATTCAAAAACGTCAAGTAATTTTTTTTATGTATATACTTCTTTTTAATTAATTTCTGACCCATTATTACGAAGCTAATAGTCAAAAAAAGTATTTAGTTAATATTAAAGTGTAATTAGAATACTTAGTTCAACAATTTCGATTCACTGAAATTAAATTATTTGCAAAAAAATTTGTTTAAATATGATATATTTTTTACATTTCATACAGAAACTTAAATAACTTATTTTCTATTATTAAATACTTTAATTAAGTGATAAAAATAAATTCTGTCTTTCAAAGTAAATTTCAATCCTGTTTTAACATTTTTTTAAAGTAATTATTTTTATTTTTTATATTGTTTGTCAATTTGCCATTTTTTATTTACAACATTTGACCCAACTACGAAAATTCTCTGTAATTATTGAAGAACATTTCATGATTTCTTTTTATTTTCTATTATTTAAATTTCTTTCTCACTATCAAAGTTTTCTGAAAGTATTAAATAATGTCGCGTAATTTTTGTTAAATAAAATTAAAGTATCATTTTAAAAATAAATATTTACTAAATCTTTTCGGAATAAAGAATAACTTTTTTCAAAATAAGACAAAAATTGCAAATTATAATTAAATGACTTTGAGTAAAATTGTTCTCATGGTTTTCCTTAAACAAATAAAGGTATCCTGTTCTATTCTATTTTTAAAAAACCGGTAAAAATATGTTAACAAATGAATTTTTTTCTAGAATCTGATTGTGGAAGTGAAGCGAGTAGCTTAAGTATTCAAGTTCAAACTTCGAGTCAAAAAAGTTTAGAAGAACAAAAGCGATTAAAAAATAAAAAATCAATGAACGGAAGTATGAGTATTGATACAAAACAGCTTTACGATCCAGATTCACTTTGGAGAAGAAAAAAAAGAAGGTGAGCTAGTTTTAAAACGCAGCTCTTCAAACTCTTAATTTTAACAATTTTTTATAAAAAATTTTTCTCTTAAAATTTTGTTTTATAATTTTAATTATTTAAAACTATTTTTTTACAGTTTAAGTGTTGGGTATGTAGATAGTATGGGACGATTTATTACCGAAATAGAATCTCATCGGAAAAATGAAAGAGAATCTCGTTTATCGCGTGCTGTGAAAAGATTAGTGAACATGGAACAAGATAAGGTAAAAAAAATTTGCAAAAAATTATTTATTCTGTCATTTTATATTTTCCACCCCTTTTAAGTGCCGATAACAAAAAGTTTCAATTTTCATCATCAAATCTTAGTCAAGGCACTAAAGGAGTTTATTTAAATTAAAAATTTTGCTATTTTTTTTACTAATAAAAGAAATGAATTTTGTATCATTTAACAGGCTAAGGAAGAATTAGCGTGGAAAATCGCGGAAATGATTATTCGAGAGATTACAACGTTAACTCTAGGGACATCTGATCTTCCGTCTTGATAAAATCTATTCTATAAGAAGAATTCTGCTTCTGTAATTTTTTTTTACTTTTCTAAAGCTCCTCGAATTTTATTTTTGAAATGGTGCCAAAAGTTGAAGTAGGCAATCCAATTTTCCTTTAAATTGTCCGTTGGGTACGTATTTTTTTAAGTGATAATTTTTACCATTTTCTTTGTGTTCGTTTTTCTATTTTTTAAAAATTCTATATTTATTAAGAAATTAAAATTTAAGTTTCTCTCGCCATCAGTAAAAATTTATTATACTGACAATGAAACTTATGTAATTTTTTTATACATGGAATTTTATTTTGAAACGCACAAAACGCACTTTGCAAGTTCCTCTAAATATGAGATTGTTCTGTAATTGAAAAAAATAATTGTGATTTTTTTTTAAAAAAGTTTTCAATAATTTTGAAAACAAAAAGAATAGTAGTTTTAAGTGTTTTGGAAGACATTTAAAAATGTTTGAATCTCGAATATTTTTGTGAAATTAAAAAAGACATATAATATTTAGAAAAATAATGAAGAGCTTTGCACATGACAGGAAAAAACTTTCACGTTTGAAAGGCAACAAAAAAAACACGTAGAATTTAATTAAACAAATGTATAAAAATTTATACATACAACATTTGTTTAGTAAAATTCTAAAACAAATTAAATTTTTCGCCCTCTGGTTTATATTTTCAATATTTGAATTTTTTTTACCTTTTGTTATAAGAGATATGAAGAGAAAGATCTGAGAAAATTGTGGCCTATATAAACATAATCGTAATATCTACATAATATATATTGTATATTGTGATTTCATATATAAAAACGACGATCAAAATATAAATCTTAATCTATATCGATTTTTAGAATATTCATAAACATAAGAGAAATAGTTTGTACAAGAGTATTAAAAAAACTATCTTTTCTAGCACCTTAAATTTTAGAAATTAAGGTTCTCTGTTAAAAAAGAAATTATTCGAGATTAAGTGTTTGAAAGGAACTATTTTTTTAAAGAATTTTTCGAACGGTGCTATATTTTAAGAGTATAGATTGTAATAAAAAAAATAATGAAATTATTAAAAACAGAAAAATGGTATTGAATTTTAAATACAATGAGAAAAATTATCTTATTCGAGAATAAATCTCAATACCGTAAAAATAAATTAAAAATTAATAAATTAAAAATAGAATAATAAATTTAAAATAAAATAATAAAGTTAAAACAAAATAATAAAGTTAAAATAAACAAATACTAAATTTGAGGTAAATAAAAGTAAACATAAAATAAACAAAATGGAAATAAATATAAATAATAAATTTAGAATATTATAATCTATAGAAATATATTAGAAATAATTTATCAATTCGATGAACAATAGTCATTTTAGATGTACAAAATAATTTACGATATACTTTTGTATATATAATATGTAAATTTCGTTTTCTTTATTAACAAAATAAAGAGTATATATAATCATTAGCATTTCGTTTATTGAATTCGAAAATAATTGATAAGATTTAAATCTTCCTAGTTTATAAAATTTATAGAATTTATAAAATTTATAGACTTTATAAAATTTATAGAATTAACAAAATTTATAAAATTTATAGACTTTATAGACCTTTTAAAATTTATAACATTTAAAAAATTTTAAAAGTTTATAAAATTTATAAAATTTATAAAATTAAAAAAATTACAAAATTCATTTTACAAAGATTTATTAAAGACTATAATATGTAATAAGCTTATGAAACTGGAAATTCATGTATATGTGTCAGTAATGAGTAAGAGCAAAAGTGAGTGGTTGAAGGCTGTTATATTAGATAGAATTCAACGTATGAATCCGGGAATTATTCGCTATTAAGCGAAACAATAAGTTTAGAGTGTGAAAAAATGGGATTCGTTCTGAAGAATTTTGGAGTGCTTTTAATTTTTACTTTTTACATTACGAGCATAAAATCGGGTACGTATTTTTTGTAAATAAAAATAAATTTCTTATTAATGTTACTTAAGTGTAAAGATAATAGGAAACGAATTTAATTTGTTTAAAATAATTACTTTTTTTTAGATTATTGGTCAAACTTCAGTAAGCAAATTGAAAATATTGTAGCACAGGCCACGGAACAAGGAAGATTAATTCAAGAAAATGCGCAGAAGATTGTTGCTGAAGCAGGAAATGAAGAGAGTCTACACAGAATTCCAAGTAACTTTTCTATTTCAACAATTGGATCATTAAGAATAATAATTTTAACATACATTTAATTTTCCAAACGTGAAACATTATTTTCGTTCAAAAATTTTTGTAAATTTATATTTTTTTACTACTTTTAATATTAGAACGTTTTTTTACGAATACGACAATTTTTTTAAATCAAAACACTTTTACAGACAGGCAAGATGAAATTTTAAAAATAGCCGAACAAATAGAGAATGGAACACCTCCGGCTAATGTGAATTCGAATACAACTTCTCTTTCTACGGTAAGTAATATGAAAATTGACCTAATAATTAATAACTAAGGAAAAATTTTGTTAATTTAAAAAAATTAAGAAATAAAATTAAAAAAAAGTTCATTGGAAACAAAATTTTGTCACAGAATATCAATGGTAGGATTATAACAATAAAAGATACGATTTTCTCCACTGGAAATGAAAAGGAGGGTGCTATTCATAATGTGAAATCAACTTATGATGAAGCGAAAAAAATCGATTTGTCGATAAATACTATTTTGTGGGACCAAAATGGATTGAGAAAGTATTTTATTAACGATGGTGGTTCACAATTTATCAGCACGAATGGCAACGCGAAGATTTTTATTAATAACTAACAATGCTACTAATAATAATGTTTTAATATTGTAATTTTTAATAAAAAAAAATTTTTTTAAATAAAATATTGTAACATCAAAAACTATTATTTTTTCATTGGAACTTTAATGAAATAATGTGAAGATAAATTCGATCAATAGGAAGGTATCAAACTTAAAAAAGGCTTATGTCATATTTAAAGTTGCGACGTTTCGATGGTGTGGTTTACCATTCTCTTCAGACTAATTTATTTAATAAAACACCAAAATTAATAAATTAGAATAAATAATAAATAACACAATTATATAAAAATTATAATACCTGAATATTACAATTTAGAATACATTGCAACTAGTCAAGATTAAAAAAAATAAAGATAAATAAATTAAATAAAAATTATTAATTTTTATTAAATAAATAAATTAAATAAAAATAATTAATCTTTATTAGATCAATTAATTACAATAAATTTCATTAAATTGAAAATTCAATGAAATGAATAAATATTGTCGGCGAGATCTCGTACATAACCTAGAAATTTCAGAGACCTTTAAACACTCTTGCAACTGACAATTCAATAATTATTGCTTTTTAAAAATAGCAAATAAAGTCATAAGTGTTATTTTAAAGTAATTAAAGATTCTATACAATGTCAACAATATTAGTATTATATTATTATATATTTTTGTGTGATTATTCAAAAGGCGGTTGAAATCGTTAACTTTTTAACCACTATCATAAAAAGAAGAATGATATTTAAAAAAGAATAGAATTTTTTCAATGTTCTTTAATTTTTGCTTGTATTTCTTTTGGATGATTTGAAAAATAATAAATATTTCAAGAAAGAATATTTTAATAACAGTAACTTGATGGCAATAAAAGTGAAAGACGATGTTGCAGGTTAAAAACTATCAGTGGTGCCAATCACTCTCCTCCCATTCTGCTATTTTTGCACTTTGGTAAGTTTTAAAAAAAAACTAAACACTTTATTGAAAAAGAATATTAAAGGAATGTTAATATTCTTTAAACAAATTTTTCTCATCGTTACGATGTTTTTACGAGCCGGAATGTTATTTTCTACGATAGAAATTGCTTGTAACGGAAAGTGATCAGCCAATAAGAAATTTCCATTCAAAAAATTTCCATTGAATCGGAAGTTGCTATTGGCTCAACGTTTTCTGTTTTCGCGCCGCCATTGTCGCCAATTGTCGACGTTACAATTTTTTTCTCGGCAATTAAAATATTGAGTGTAGTTAAAAATTTCAAGACTATTAATTTTTATTTTTCAGATACATTCCTAGTGAGATATTTAAATTCTTCGCCAAGCGGAAAAATTGTTTCGAAAAATGTATTAATTTTAAGGTTATGCAAGACTTCCAGTGGCTCCAGAGGACGAAATGCGCCAATTGGTTTTAAGGTATAAAAAATGATAAAATTTCCATTGCATGGTAAATAATTATTTTAAAAAATTGTTATTTTCCTTTTTGAATATTTAAAATAGTCATTCTAGTAGATAAATAGTCTAGTAATAAAAATCGGTCCCGTGAGAGTTAACAAATTCAAATTCCCCTATATTTCCCGCGTATGCGCAGCACGGAATGCGCGTAAGCGAAAACGAAAGTACCACCCTCTACTGGTAGAAAGCGAAAGTTTCGGTTCTTCGAGATTTTAATAAAACCCAGCTCAGAAGCGTGTAGTACGGCGCCAGGTACGGTTGTGTTATTGTTTCCCACATATATGGAAAGTTCGAAAAAAAATATTAACTGAATGCACGTTGACTAGTAAAGCGGGGTAAACTCTTTCCCTTTTGTCCTTTTTTCTATTATAAAAATAACCTCTCAAGTGTTCCGCACATGACAGTGTAATAAACAAGTGTTTGTGAAAAAAGTTTTTTGCAATAGCTGAGAACCCGAAAGGATTTGTTTTTCTTTTTTGGGTAAGTGAATTTACACCTTTTGTATTTGTTCAAGGAGCATTTCTTTCGAAAAATATTTCTATATATTTTCGTGCAAAGTAATTATGTTTTTATAATGTAAAATAATCTCTATTTGCGATGGGAAGACTCGCCTTTTTCGTGATCATGCGTAAAATCTCATCTTCCCATAAACATCTTGGACCAAAATTTTCCATTTATTCAAATGCGTCGTAATTTTAGGGAAAAAAAGGGTAATTTGCTTTTTGAGAGGCTTGAGAATAAACGGATGTTGTGAATTTGTATTATGTCAAACCCCCCCTGTGTACTTTATGAGAGCACGTCAAGTGTCTTCCGGAGATGTAAATAAAATCTTCTAAATGAGATTTGTGAGAGAGAGGAGAGCGAGAGGTAAAAAACGGTTTCAATGGTGAGAGGGAATAAAAACACTTTCATCTTCTTTTGTTATCCGTTCTTTTTTCTAGTGTTTTTTACACTTGTTCTTCTCTTGTTTTTTTTTCGAATATCATTCGAACAATTTAATCTTAGGTTAGGATTGTAATTTCCCATATATATGACTTTGATCTTTTTTGAATTGTAAGATTTTTTTATCGAACCACATTTTATCGCGAAAAACATTGCTCGGACAATTTTTCAGGTTAGGTTAATGAGTGAAAATTTTGTGTCATTTCTAATGTTTGTTTTAAGGGGCTTTGACTCACGGTTTTATCTGTGGGGTTTTGTCGCACGTTTCAGTGACTGATAATTACATTTTTTTCTTTGATAAGATAATTTTTGTTAGTTTTAATGCTGCAATAAGAATATTCTTGAAAAATTTTATTTTTAGATAAGATTCTTCTCTTGATTCTAAATTAAAATGCTTCTTTTCGGTATTGAATTATTTCTTTACTATAATGACTCTTCGTCGTCATTCTTTCATTCATTCATTCCGCCCAGATCTCGAATTAGTCATTTCATGCTTATTAAACTTTTATTTTTCTTGTTTTGACAACTGTCAAAATTTTTTTTTTGGTTAGATGCGTTACAAGTTTATTCGACACATGTGTCAATAAAAAAAATTATAATGATTTAATAAAACAAGAATAATAATTCAAAACACACGGTTACTAAATATTAATGTTTTTGGAAATAGTGGGAAATTATTGAGAGCAGAAAAAAATTGAATTATAGAAACTAGAATAAATTAGTATTATTAATTGTTATTTAATTATTTAATAAAAATTGTTATTTAATTATTTAATAAAATTGTTTAATGAATGTTAATTAATTAATTACAAGTTTCAAATCAATTATTAATACTTGAAATTAAAAAATGTCTCAAACATATATTTTTTCATGCTTGTAAATTTATGTAATTCAAATTTATTTTATTAAAAAAAATGACTTCGATAGAATTTTATTGCTGTTACGATCTTTGAATTTAGAAATAGATGAACTATTTTTTGCTTGAAATTTATGTATATATATACGAGAGTCTGGATTTTGTTAGAAAGTAAATTAACTTTCATAAGTGATCGAAGCTATTTGTCAGACTCGAGTACAAACTATGTTTACAGATGAGCACCAGAATTTATTTATTTCTAATATTAATTGAAGGGTGCGCTGCGCTGTAACAAAGGCGTCAAACTTCTGTTTTGTCAATATTGACATAGCATGAAAATGTTGTTTTAGACACTTTTCCACATCATTATGACGTTGTATTTTTAGAAATATAATTTTTACAAATATTAATTGTATTTTTTTAGTTTATTATTTGTATTATTTGTATTATTATTATTATTATTATTACTATTATTATTATTATTATTATTATTATTATTGTATTTATTAGTTGTATTTTTCTAAATATTTTATCATATTTTTTTATGCTTTAGAATATAACTTTTAGTAAATTTTATACAAAACCGGAAATTTTTTCAACAAAATGAAAAAAAAGTTTCATTATTTTAATTTGTTTTTAAAAAATCACTTTTTATTTGAATTTTCATAGATATTTATACTGCTCTCTAAATTTGAATTAGTTAAAAATAATTAATTTGATAGTAAAAAATCAGTCACCAATTCAAACTTTTTATGTAAATAAATTTTGAAAAAATTATGGAGTTAATGGAAATATTTTTAAATTCCACTGAAGATTCCACTGAAAATTTGTTAAAGAATTTCATTAGAAACTTTTTAACAAATAGAATTTTTAAAGTATTTTAATTTAATAACTGATTAATAATTAAATTTTATAAAAAGTCATATTTTTGTATTCATATTGTATTTCATTATGTATTCATATTTTTAACGGCGAATATTAATAATTAAAATTTTTATTAATTAATTTAAAAAAATATACATAAAATTTTTTAATAAAATTGAACTTTCGCAATTTTTTTTTAAATCTGAAAATTAGGATTGTTGTAATTTTTCAATTATATTGTTTCAAGATAATTGAATTTTCATAAGGAAATAGTTGAAAGTTTGTGAAGTAATTGAAATTTCATTACATTTTTTGAAAAATAATTGAATTCTTTTTTTGAATTTTATTTAAATTTTTCGAAAATAATGTTAGTGATTGTAATTATAATTTTAATTTTTTAAATTTAAAGTCCATCTTACAGTTTGAAATGAATTTTTTGCTTATAAAAATTATATTATTCTATTCAATACATAATTATAATTATTGAACTTCCCTTAAATTTTTAAAATTTTAAATTTCTGAATGTCTGTATAAATTATATTTATTTATTTCTTGAACAAATTAAATGTTTATTACTTATTAAATAAATAATTAATTATTGTTTTATTATTTTCAAAAATTTCAATAAAATTCATGACAAGAATTAAATTATTTTAATAAATAACAAGAATTGTTTGGAAGAATTAAATTACTTTTATAAATAGTAAAATTCTTTTCAGAAATTCAATTATCAATAAAGTTTTAATAAAATTTAAAAATCAAATTTTCAATTATAATTCTAAAGAGACAAGTTTATTTACAACAAATTGAGAAAATGCTTTGTTTAATTCAATTATTTTAAAAATTATCAATTAAAATTATTAAAAAAAAATATTATTTTCATGATCCTAAAGTTTTGAACGTTCAAATGAACGAAATATTTTTTATTGAAGATATTTTAATAAATTACTAGTCACAAAAAATTTTAAAACTAAAATTTTGCGTCTACAAACTCAGTAATTAATTTTTTGAATAGTGAAGCAAAATAATTGCAATATAAATTTAATTTTTAGAAGAAATAAATAAATTTCGTTCATTTGAACGTTCAGAACTTTAGGATCTTTTATTTTTAAAAAATTTAAAGATTTATTCACGTTCGAAATCAAATATAAATTTTAATTTGATGAGAAAAAACCGGGAAAAATTTAGGACACAACCGGAAAAAACGGGAAATTTTGTTGAATTAAAATAGTATAGACACTCTGGTTTTATTATTATTTTGAAAGTAATTCTTACTGGTTTTGTATGATTTCTTTAAAAGTTGAAAAATTAGTAAAAATGTTTACTAATTTGAATTATTGACTGACTTTTTGCTTTTGAATTAGTAAACTTTACTAATAAATTAGTAGAAATGAGTATTTATTAATAAAATTTACTAATTAATAGCAAAGTGACTGACTTTCTGCTTTTGAATTAGTAAACTTGACTAATAAATTAGTAGAAATGACTATTTAATTAAATATTTAAGTATTTAAATATATTTATATAATTTAATACCATCTTTTTTTTATTTATATATTTATATTTAATATATATTTATTTATTTAAATTTACTAATTCAAAAGCAAAAAGTCAGTCACTAATTCAAATTAGTAAACATTTTTACGAATTCAAATTTAGAGACTATGACAATAGCTTTGTTTTTTGAGGTTATGTCAGAATATAAATGTTTATTTATTTTTGACTCTTATGTTTTGTTTTGTCTTCCGATGAGGATGCAGAATATTATTTATCGAATCGAGAGTCAAAATTTTGATGGAATAAAATAAATATAAGCCAATAGGACTTATAAGAATGCAGAAAATCTTATTTCTAGCCTAAATATTGTTCTGAATTGTTTTTTTAAAATTAAAACTCAATTTTAAGGTTATGTTGTTCTGTGGTCACGTGACTCGTATTGTATACATTACTATGCGGAGAAACCATGACCTTAAATGGAAAAATTAGAACTGAAAATAATTCATAAGAAATTTAGTAATAGTGTTCGAAAAAATTAGTGAGATTTTGGATATAAAAAGGGCGGCAGTTCCTATTTTTCTTTGTAAATTCGTTAAACTCTGGGTGCACACGGCGGATTTTTTTTTTTTTTTAATGCAGTTGTGTAATTTTAATCCCGCAAGAATTGCGATTTATATATAAAATTTTCAAGATAGCCACACACGTGGAGTGCTGAATTATTGTGTTCGTCTGTTAGTTTTGGCTCACGAGTTGTATTATTCTGAGTAGTACGTGATGAGTTTGAAAATGAATACACCTGAAAATTCAAAGGTGCAATCACACGTGATCTGAATGTGACCCTTTTATCGAGACTCATTTGGTCATTACCCAGGTTGTCCTTATGTAGATTACATTATTATCTCTTTCTCTCTCTCTCTCACTTGTACTAAATTGTTTCGAGACGAGTCAGTTATTTCTAGTTTAATATTCTTGCACTTACTCGGTGCGTCATTGATGAATAGTACATTATTTAGCTGTTAAAAAATCTTTTCCAGGTCTGTTTTATAAAATTTTTGATTCCCTGGCAAATTCGACGATAGTTGACATTTTATTCTCCACTGTATGATTTTTTAAAAATATTTTTTCGTATTTTGTAATATTTCGAAATCCGTTAATATTTTTTGTCGATAGTCTCTATTTAAAGCTTAAATTACAAGGAATAGTCTGTGAGAGTCACAATTTTTTTCATCAACTTTTCTCTATGTTTTTATTTTGCCGCATCAGGAGTCAAAGTCAAGGCAGGAAATTCCAAGAAAATTAAAAGTGTGTTTTTGTTTACAACTTGATAGCTCATGGCTTCTATTTATGCAATACAAATAAAAATAAAAATACACTACTGTAATTTTATTCAAAATTCAATAACCTTTCCAAAGCAATTAAAAACGAGGATTAAATCTTTTTTTTACTTTAAAAACCTGCAAGGTTTTAAGGTTAATTTAAGGTTCCTGCAAAGAACTTTATGACAATTTTTTATTTCCGTCTCTTTAATAGCACTAATTTTAAAACAAAAATGAATTACAATTTAGAAATATACAATTTATTGCGTTAGAGATTTGCTAAGAAGATGACTTTTTATTATATTTTAGTTGCACAATAATAATAATAACAACAACAACAATAATAATAATAATAATAAGGGACTTGAAGTCAAGGTTATTTCAATAACTTAATTCCTGAACTCTTTGAGTTATCAATTAAAGACGATATGCATATATTTAAAACTGGGTCGCTGACCAGCTTAATTTAATAAATTTGCTTTCGCGAGGAGCCTAATTAGTCATCAAAATGTTTTCACTCTCTTCCAAGTGACTAAGCGCGGGACTAAATTCGAATAAAAACTCCTACGCGCAGACACAATTAGTGCAATTATATTATTCAAGTAATATACATTGATGAGAGTAACAAAACGAAGTCTCATATTCCAATTAATTCAACTTTTTGTCTTATACTTGACCGGATGTTGTTTTTTTAGAATATAAATGTATAAGAGAAATGTTTTCTCCTTTAAATAGGCGCCAAAGTTTGTTTTTATTATTGTTTAGGTTTCACTTTTCGAGCGATTGCAAAAAAAAAGATCTTCAATACACTCGGAAAAATTATGTTTTAATCAAATATTCTTTATTTTAAAAATAAATCTTACTTTAGGTTGTTTTCATGGTCGAATAATTTTTTTTGGTTTCTTTTCAGAAGCGAAAGTATTAAATTTAATTTTTTTCGCCGATGTGCATTTTTTATTCAACAAAAATTAGAAAAAAATTCTCTTCGCGACTGAAATTGTTTTCGACACTAACTTCAGGAACAAACGTTCCTGAAAACAACGTTTTAAACAAAATTTGAAATATTTACTTAAAAAGGAATTTAAAAGTATTTGGCTCCCACACAAATATTATAAGTACAAAATTACTATTTTGTATTTAGTAAATAATTTTTACATTCGATAAATATTTTCTATATTTCAACAATTTTATTTCTTTTTTTTCAAAAACTTAAAAACCAATAATTTTAGTATTCAAGGCAAATACAATTTATTTGACTTAAAATTCATTCCAGAAAAATAAATATATAAATAAATATTTCAAATACAAGGTGGTCGATTATTGTGTGGATCAAATTTGTTTCCACAGCAGAACATTTATTTTAAATTTTGTGAAATTAAATTCTGATCTAAATCAAAATAATTGTTTTCAATGCACGATAATTGAATATAATTCGAAACGCAATTGAGCAATAAAATTTTATATCGATTTGAGTTTTGGAATTTTTTTTGTACTCGACGACATATTTGATTTTATGCTCAATTACAAGGATAAACTTCGCTGATTAGTAGAATTTATTATCATTTTAATCTTGAAATCGTTATTTTATCGATTTGAAAACTAAATTATTTATTTAAACGATTCTTCTGATTAAATTCACTTTCGATGAGATAATTTTTCTTAGTATAAAAATTTTTTTTTACTACTGACAAAGTACAAGGTTTTTGTAAATTTAAATTAATTTATTAATTTATAATTCTGGAAAAGCAAATCGATTATATAATTAATAAGTATTTTAATTTTAACAATTGAAAGTTTTCTAATAAAAAGCCCTGAATTGTAAATTTTTAAATAAAGAAAATAAGGAAAATATAAAGTAGATATTTTAGCAAATTATTAAATATTAAATACATTAAAATTAAATATAATTTAACGTAATTATTAAATACAATGGTGGTAATGAGTCTTGATGAGTTTGTTATTTATATTTTTTTTAATATTTTCTGTAAACAGAGCAAGACAATTGACAAATGTGTTTTCTGGAAAAATTATAAAAGTCCGCTCTCTTTTGCTGACAAACTGTCTTGATAACAGTTAATTTCTAAAGTACAGACGTTCTCAACACACCGAACGTGCTATTAAGAAATGAATTTGTTCAAGAACATCCTCAGACATAGCTTGAATTTTACTGAGATGATTCGCACTAAATTGCTAATATAACCGTACAAAATTTCGCGGAAGTTGTTTCGTTTATTCGATCATCTTTTTGTTTTTTTCTAATTTTTTCTCCCTTTAAATAATAATACTGGAAAAATTTTTTTTTATTTCTAATTATCAAATGTCTATTAAATATTTACTTGAATCAAATAATTTTTATTTCATTCAACTAACATTTGCTTCAATTACTGGAATTATTAAATTAATTTACTTACTTCAAATATAAATCTGCGTTTGGAATAAAATAAAAAAAATTTTTTTGACTATAAAAAGTAATCGGTTGGTTCAAATAAATTCTTTAAACGTTAGAAAGAAAATTAAACAGACTCTTTCAATTGTTTATTCTAGATATTCTAAAATATTTTTAAATATCTTGAAAAGATTTGTTTTTGAAGTTCATTAAAGAATAATTGCACACGTTAACCAATGCAAATTTTTATTTTTTTAGAAACTTATAAAAAAGTTTACATAACTTTTTCTTTATATTATGTCTTCTCAAGTGAAAGAAAAATTTATAAAAAGCATCTCGTTTTTTTCCAATTTTTCTTTCTTTTTTTTCATTTTCTCACAAACATTTTTTTTCCTCTTTCTTTCTCTGACCTCATTTTCGAAAAGAACTCGTTAATCATTCATCTCGGTTGCACAATCTTTAACAAAAAACCAACGAAAGATGTCTGCAAAAGATTCATATTAAAAAAACTGGATTAAAATATTTAACGATTAAAAAAAATTGAAATTGATTTATTGTCAAATTTCATTATTGGCAGGCCTCGGATATTATTACTTTTTCGCGTTTTTTCAACTATTTTCAAATAATGCGACTTTTATCGACTTTTATTAAAAAAATTGCAACTTTTTCGATTTTTCTTCCAAATTTTCCGCCAAAATACAATATTTTTGGTATAAAAATATAAAATGAAACATATTTCGATTTTTATACCGTGCAAAGTATAAATTATTATAGACAAACTTTTGGAAGTTTATTCCTCAATTAGTTTTCTAGTTAAATGTTTCAAAATATTACAATTAAACAGATTTTGAATAATTAAAATTCTGTAAAATTTAAGTAAAACTAAATCATCTTTTCAAGTGTTTTATTCCAATTTTTGAAAATTAAATTTAAAAAATTTTAATTGAAAACTTTTGAAATAATATTAAATTATCAAAAATTATAATAAATAATCTTCAAGTGTAGATTGAATAAAAATGTAAATTAATGAAAAATAGCTTTTAAAAATAATATTTAAATAGTTTAGAAAAGAATAATTCTCTGAATTATTGAGTTCTAATTTTTTTAAATTCAATTATTTTCAATATTTTCGAAAATTCAAAATCATACACAAAATAATGAAATTAAAATTGTTCAAAATTATTTTCAACATTTTGGAGTAAATAATCATATATTCCAAATTTTCAATTAAAATTCTTGAGAACAATTTTGTTATAAAGTATACAAAAATTCTTCAATTATTTTTTGAAAAATTATAAAATTTTATATTATAAAAAATTAATTCTTACAATTGTTTTATTACAAATTTTTAAGATTCAATTACCTTCGAATAAAGTAAATAAAATTTTTTTTAAATTTACTACTGGGTCAAAATTCGTGAAGTGGGCAACTAATTTTCAGTTGGTCAAGCTTTCTTCATGAAATTTATGTTTTTCTAATTGAAATAGAAAATAAAAAATACAAGTTGAACAGTTTTGCAAAATTCGATTTTTTGTTGTAGTTATTGTTAAACAAACTTTTATGCATGAATTTAAAAAAAAATAAATTTTCTAATAAACTAATAGATTTTTTAAATTGATTTTTGGTATGGTTTCATAAAAATAACACGGTTTTTGATTGACATATTTCATTTAAAAATTTAACGTAATTTGGTAAAATTATAAACAATTTATTTAAACAAATGAAAATAAATTCAACTTCTCGATCTGTTTTTTTATTTTCAAAAATTGAATATTGTTCCTTATTTAATGCCCAAGTATTTCCAAAAAGAAAAAATTGGTATTTTACATTTTTTCAAAAGATATAAATAATTATGTCCGAGCGCGCATAATACACCTTGCTCGGCGCGAAAGTATCGGCCGCTAAGTAACAGTGTGACGGGCCAGTGTTGTTCGTGAAAAGTTTAGTTTGCAAATAATTCAGAATTTTGTTTTGATTGTTATAAAGACTTTATTTTTATAAAAACTTTAGAGTTTTTTTTTACAACTGAGCCTTCTTATTTACAACGTATTCACACACATATTTCGTTGACTCCGAAAATATTTTACAGGCAATTCTTTTATTATCAATTGGAGTGAAACTGTGATATTGCCGAGTATTTTTAACAGTTTGTGCTACTTCAAAAACGAGCTTTTAAAAGTTTCGTTATGTGCAATTTTGTTCCTCATTTGTGCAAAAATCAAAGTCTATTTTTCTTAAAAAATTTTTCGCCCATTCAAAAAGAAGCTTTGGAGTGGTAATTTGTTTATTTTGTAAACTAGACTTGAAGGCATGTCTTTTTACGGTGCCACCAATCCCATCACACGCACCTTTGCCATGTGAAGTGGCGAAAAAATTCCACTGGGCTTTAATGCCGAAGTCTTGTTCATGTTTCATTAGGTTAATTAGGTTTAAAATTTTTTCTTGTACTGAGAAGCAGCACCGTCTGAAAAGTAAGACACATTTTTTATGTTTTCAGAACCAAATTTTCTTTTTTAAGTGGGCGATTAATTTGCAATTGAAAAAGTGCACTGAACTCGCATTATGATGTAGATTTCTGAAATTATAACATAACACAAACTTTTAGTTGTATTCTTTTCTCGGTAATACACAACATATGGGTGCAAAGTTGATTGAATGTTAGCCCAATGTTGAGACTGAATGGCATCTTGCACTTGGCAAGTGTAATTTTCTGAGAAGTCCAACGAAATAATAAAATCTCCTTCTTTCAGTGTATTTCTTACTTCACGAAAATGAGAAGCTTGGCTTCTTGTTAAAAAAATCGTGTTTTAGAACTGCAGGTAAATCATCGGTAAGAATCTTTAAGAATTCTTCTCTTTGTAAAGATTGCTCTACTAGTTCGCACCTTAAAAAATAAAAGTTAATAAACAAAATATTCATGATTTGCTAATTAAAAGTATAAATAAGAAAAATTACTTTTAAACTGAAGTTGGGTTTTTTAAGTTTAACATTTTGATTTTTTTTTAAATTAAAACTTGTGATAAATTGTTCTATATTTTTGGTAAAAAAGTAACGTGATGATCCCCAAGTTTTAAACGTTCAATGAACGAAATATTTTTTATTGAAGATATTTTAATAAATTACTAATCACAAACAAATTTAAAAACTGAAATATTTACGTTTAGAAACTCAGTAATTAATTTTTTTGGATAGAAACGCAAAATAATTGCAATAAAAATTTAATTTGGAGAAGAAATAAATAAATTTCGTTCATTTGAACGTTCAGAACTTTAGGATCTTGTAACGTGTTTGTAGTAAAAAGTTTTAAAAATGAGTTGCAATTTGATCAAAAATTTGTGAAAATAAATTTTATAACTATGATCGTTAAAGAAAATACAAATTCTTAAAAATCAATAATTTTACTGGACACTACTAGCAAAAGTTTTTTCAAAATTTACCCTGTACAATGAAAGTTCTTCTCCGTAACTATCAGTATTTGTCCATTGCTGAAAGTTAATTTGTGATACATTTGTTACTCTCAAGTAACATTTTCAACTTATCATATATTTTTGAGGGCCAGGACAGTCTTCACAATTTGAAAAATAGCAATCTGGTTTGGCACTTTTCACATATCATGTCTTTGAATGAATCACTATAATTGATGTTGAACTCGGAACACTTTTTTTTAACTCTTGTTTAATTGCAAAGAATTTTAATCGCAGATTTTCATGTATCTTGCATACACAAACATTATGTGTACCTGATTGCCCTGCAAAAATACACTCACGAGGTCGCAGTTTTCCAAATTTTGATAAAGATATCGTTATTTTCCGGGAAAGTCTTTTGAAATTTTTGTGCAACTCACTGAGATTATGTAGGATTAATCTCTTTTGTTCTTGACAACGTTTTCCATCTTTCAAAATCGAAATGTAGTCTTTCCTACCTGGCAATATTCGACTATTTTCGTCGGATAAATAAAAATTTTCGACTTTTTCCAAAACTTCAGTTTTTATTCGTCGACCGATTTTTGGTTCAGGTTTCGCTCCATATCCATTTTCAATATGTAATTTTTTTAGCTCTTGATGCAATTCTACGAGATACATTGAACACATTCTTCATTTTTAATATACTCCATTCAAGAGGAACTGTAGCCAGGAGAGAAAATCTTAGAACTTCGTGAATTTGCATTAGAAATAGCTATTTTTTACATCTTGAATCCAATTTTCATTTATGGACGTTGTCTTTTTCTTGAGTTTTTTTAGGAATTGAATTATCAAATCGCACTTTTTTAAGTGGTGGTTCACCAATTTCGATAAGAAGCCTATTTACTTCTTTTACTTTTCCATATTTTTAATTTCGTTGTTTGTGAAAATCAGGATCACGTTTTTAACACTATCTTCAATATCACTATTACTTGATTCATCACTATCTTCTGTGGAATTTTTCATTTCATTATGCTTTGATGCGTCAAGTAATTGACAATTTCCAGCCGAATTTTTGTACACTTGTGATTTACAAGTCTTACAAACGTACTGTCCTACGAAGCTAGTAAATTTTCTCGTTTCCAATTTTCAGTCACTTTAAACAACATTCTTGTAAACCCATTTGTGTCCTTTTTTATTTAAAGGATTACAACAACAATTTGCTTTAGGCATTTTTAAGTTCACTTTACCACTTATGATATTTACTTGCAGTAAAATGATTTGATAAATTTTTTACTTTTTACAATTATTCTACTAAATGTTGAAAACATCACGAATGCTACCGGTTCAAACGTTATTTAAAACATTATGCGTTGCAAAAGAAAAAACAATGAAAACTCGTAACGGAATATAATTTATTTGTCTTTTTTACACGATCCTAGATTAAAAAAGAATAATATTTCACAAAAAAATTTTCGATAAAATCAACTAATTTTCAACTATTTTACCTGTCTGGAAATAAATAAAACAATATTTCATTGAATTCCGAATCCTAAAAAGAACTAATCTTTGGCAATCATTTTACAACATTAACGAAACAATTATTGAATTTTTTTATAAAATATATAATTTTACCTTTGAAGGAAAAATATAATAAAAAGTTCGATCGTCGATTTTTCCTTAACCGTAACGATTCAAAATGTGCAGTGCTGCAGGTTTAAACTTGTCTCAGAATGTTGCGTTTTCCGCGCCGAGCAAGGTGTATTATGCGCGCTCGGACATAATTATTTATATCTTTTGAAAAAATGTAAAATACCAATTTTTTCTTTTTGGAAATACTTGGGCATTAAATAAGGAACAATATTCAATTTTTGAAAATAAAAAAACAGATCGAGAAGTTGAATTTATTTTCATTTGTTTAAATAAATTGTTTATAATTTTACCAAATTACGTTAAATTTTTAAATGAAATATGTCAATCAAAAACCGTGTTATTTTTATGAAACCATACCAAAAATCAATTTAAAAAATCTATTAGTTTATTAGAAAATTTATTTTTTCTAAATTCATGCATAAAAGTTTGTTTAACAATAACTACAACAAAAAATCGAATTTTGCAAAACTGTTCAACTTGTATTTTTTATTTTCTATTTCAATTAGAAAAACATAAATTTCATGAAGAAAGCTTGACCAACTGAAAATTAGTTGCCCACTTCACGAATTTTGACCCTACTTTAGAGTTTTTCAGAAATAATTTATTTATAATTACATATTTTTTGAAAAATTTGACTAATTTTTTTGTATTTTTAAAAAACTTAATTATTTTTCGTAAGATTTTGACAAATTTTGAATTATTTTTCAAATGTTTTACTAAATTTAAATTAGTTTTGAAAAGATTTGACCAAATTTCAGTTTTTTTGACATTTTTTAATTGCGAATTTAATTGTAAAACTTTTTTGTATTTTCAAGAAATTATTTAGAAATATTTCTTTATTAAAATTTTTGAAAATGTTTTACCTTAATTAATATTTTTAAATAGCAAAATGTAAGGTTTAAATTATTTGAAAAAATTGGACTTTTTATACAGCACTACTTTTATCATTTTTCACAAATAATTTATTTATAATGAAAATTCTTTGAAAAATTTCTTTAATTTTTTTATATTTTTAAAAACTTAATTATTTTTCGTAAGCTTTTAACAAATTTTGAATTATATTTTAAATGTTTTACTAAATTTAAATTCGTTTTGAAAAGATTTGACCAAATTTCAGTGTTTTAGACATTTTTTAATTGTATTTAATTGTAAAACTTTTTTGTATTTTCATTAAATTATTTAGAAATATTTCTTTATTAAAATTTTTGAAAATGTTTTTCCTTAATTAATATTTTTAAATAGAAAAATGTAAGGTTTAAATTATTTGAAAAAATTGGACTTTTTATACAGCACTACTTTTATCATTTTTCAGAAATAATTTATTTATAATGAAAATTCTTTGAATAATTTCTTTAATTTTTATATAATTTTAAAAACTTAATTATTTTTCGTAAGCTTTTAACAAATTTTGAATTATTTTTTAAATGTTTTACTAAATTTAAATTCGTTTTGAAAAGATTTGACCAAATTTCAGTGTTTTAGACATTTTTTAATTGTATTTAATTGTAAAACTTTTTTGTATTTTCATTAAATTATTTAGAAATGTTTCTGTATTAAAGTTTTTAAAAATGTTCTATCCTAATTAATATTTTTAAATATAAAAATGTAAGGTTTAAATTATTTTTAAAAATTTGATTTTTATACAGCACTATTTTATAATTTTTCAGAAATAATTTATTTATATTTACAATTTTTTGAAAAATTTGTTTTTTTTATATTTTTAAAAGACTCAATTATTTTTCGTAAGCTTTTGACAAATTTTGAATTATTTTTAAAATGTTTTAATCAATTTAAATTCGTTTTGAAAAGATTGGACCAAATTTCAGTGTTTTAGACATTTTTCAATTGTATTTAATTGTAAAACTTTTTTGTATTTTCAATAAATCATTTAGAAATATATTTAAAAAGTTAGTTTTTACGAATTTCTTTATTAAAATATTTGAAAATGTTCTACCTTAATTAATATCTTTAAATAGAAAAATGGACGGTTTAAATTATAAAAAATTTTATTTCTTTTATTTAATTAATTCAATTTTTGAAGAAATTGCAAAAAATGATTAAAAATTCATATAAATAATTGATTTAGAGATGAAGTTTAGTTAAAAGTTGTAGAAAGTAATTAAATTTCTAAAAGGGTTATAGTTTTAATTTTTATAAATTATTAAATTTGAAAAGATGAGGTTTAAAAAATTTTATTTCCTGCGAATAAAAAAGTAAGAAGTATTTGAATATTTATTTAGTAAAATTATACAAGTTTTGATGAATTTGAATTTTTGGGACAGCATTGAATTAAATAATCGACTTTTTCGACTGTTTTTCTATTTTTAATCGACTAAAGCGACGTATTTTGTTCGTTAAAGTTGATCCGAAGCCTGTATTGATCAAAAGTGTAAATCAGGTTTCTAAGCATCTTGGAAAAAATTAAAAATTTACAAAACTGCTAAGTATAAACAATCATGTTTGTTTGCTAGGGGGAAAAAAATTTAGTAACTCAATATTAGATGGGAGGGAAATATTTCAAATGTATATCATTAACAAAATGATAATAAACTGGTTTAAATGTTAAAAGAATGAAATTTTCTGAAAAGCTTAATAAGCATCGCGTACATTCGGTTTCGTAATACATGTATATATAAAATGTGAGCTGTTATTTTGTAAAAAGAAAAAAGTCTCATTTGATCTTCTGGCTTCTAGACTTCCTGGTGGTGTGAGCTCTCGCGAATGCGTGTGTTGTATAGGTATTGGGAAGAGTCAGGAACGTGTGGGAGGGGGAAAAAGGGGGAAATGTATCTTTTGAGATATCACTTTCATCTCTAGCGTGGGAAACCGCCTGGTACTTGAATTACAATGAGCAAACAAGTGCAGGGTACTTCGTGTATAGTGTATTTTTCCTCTCCTGGGGTTGTAAGTTTACCTACATTTCAAAAAGAGTCTTATTTTCTTTCAATTTGTTTCTATGATATATTTTTGGCATTTTTTCAGGAGCTTAATTTTTCTAAAAATATTGTTTGTTAATATTGTGAACTTATAGGAATGCACTATTTTTACAAAAGTAATAACAACGATGATATCCTACCTAATTCATTAAAACATGAAGACACGTTTTAATTTGTCAAGAAGTAAAAAGATTTTGTTTTTTGTTTTAGTAAAAAGTAGCCATTAGCTGTATTTTTCCAAAACTGTTTTTTTTATTATCAAAACAAAACATCTTAGGAACTTTAGTTTTGGGTTTTCTTTGAAAGAACGTGGTTTAATTTTTAAATTTAAAACGAAGGAGAGTGTCTAGAATAATAGTTAAAAAAAATTGAATAGATGTTGCTTCTCGTTTAATTCTTTTGAATAGTTATGAAAGATTCAAGAAACATGTTATTTCCACTGTGTTTGGATACAAGTTTTGTAAAAATTCTCCATTCAGACACAGCTGCGGAGGAAAGGCGACCTAAATATTTAAGTAGGAAAACGGAGGCGACTTTTTTTGTTTTGGGTTTACTCCAGAAAAGGGTTAATGCTTGGCTCGTTGCCTTTGGGTAGTATAGAGATGCGTGCTTGAGAGCTCAAGTATGTTATTAAGTACAAAAGAAATTCTCCTACCCAGTGGTAGAATCACATTGAGAGCAAAGCTCGTATTCATTTGTTCTGTGTCATCTAGCTATGCACATTCGTGGCACACTTTGCTTAATATAATTCTCACACGCCGAGGGTGGCTGGCTACTCTCGGGGGCATACATTATATGAAGGCTAAAGAAAGTTACGGTCTTTATAACACACTCGATCGTACTTACATCCAAACTTCCTGCTGTGCGAATAAACTACCACCACCACCATCATCATCATCATCATCATCGTCATTCTAATGGATAATTGCGGGATATAAACAATTACCCGTAGATCTATCTTAGACAATCTACTCACTAGTGTTTAGAAAATTTCATTTTATTTTATTTTATTTCATTTCATTTCATTTTAGTCATTAATCTTTTCGAATCAATCCGCAATACAAACCAGCGAGAAGTAGTGTTGGGAATAAGAAGTAAAAAGTAGAACGAACTTTAGAAAGATTTTATCCGCTCCAACACCCATAAACCGAAGATGTACTTCTTCATGTGTACGTGCGGTAATCGTACTTTCAGATATCAAATAATTTCTAGAAAGAAATTTATTTTCATTTCCTTTAGTTAGAAATTTATTCTCCTGCTGCTAACTGTACAGTGAAATGACCGCGCACGATTGTCGCATTAGAAATCTGAAATCAATTTTTAAATTTTCGAGCTGTAAAATAGGAGTTTTGATAAATTAAAATACAGTCTGGCTTGCAACCTGGAAACTTGGAATTAAGTACACTAATTAAATAATAATAATCTGGAAAACCTGAAAATTTTTGGAAATTTTACAAAAATTGTAAAAAAAAATTGGAAAAGTCAGGGAACTGTGATCGAAATCCTAGAAATTGTTCTTTTCTACCTGGTATTTATTCTTGAAAACTAATTTTACTTAAATACTTCAAAAATTATTCAATTTTAAAAGAGTTCCTTTAAAATTTTTTTAAAGGTTTACGTTTTTTTATGATTAAATGAACTTGAAAAGATTTTTATTTGAAATTTAGTAGAATTTCGCAATTATAAATGAATTTGATGCAATATTTTTAAAAAACCTAGATTTTTCGAAAAAAATTTTAATAACTAAAATTGTTCTGAAAGAAGTTAAATTTTTTCATATATATTTAATTGATTTTTTGAAATAATGGATTTATAGAAGAATTTTAGTTAAAAGGACTAAAACGAATTGAATTTATGCTGTAATTAGATATTAGAGCGGAAATTCAATTATTTTTGAAAGTAATAAAATTCTTATTGGAAATTTAGTTACTTTATTTTTTTTATATTTATTCTGCAGAGAATTAAATTATTTTCAAAAATTTTAATGCAATAATTTCAAAATAAAAATTTTCAAAATAATTTAAATAAAATTCTTCGTAGAAATTTAATTAATTTCGAAAATTTGGCAAAAATTCAATTATTTTCAATGTTTAGAATTTTTAAAGAATTTCACAAAAGAAATCAATTATTTAAAGCGAATTTTAATAAAATTAGTCTCAAGAATTCAATTATCTTCAAAAGTAATAAATTCTTCACAAATTATGTTAAAAAAAAATTACAAAAATTTTAGTCAAAGTTTCAATTATTTTTATAAAAAATACAATTTTTCGTCGAAATTCAATTATTTAGAAAAATTTTAATAAAATTGTTAGCAAAAATTTCATAATTTTTTCAAAGATTTTAGCAAATTTCAATTATTTTTCAAATTATTTTGTACATTTACTTTCTCAAAAATATTTTTTTGAAATTCAATTATTTTTCATAGATTTTACTAAATTTAAAATAATTTTTAAAAAATTTATCAAATTTCAATTATCATCTTGGAAATATTTTATAAAATTTCAATTATTTTGAACAGATTTTATGAAATTTCATTTATTTATTAAAGATTTTATAAAATTTCAATTATTTTTCAATGATTTAAATAAATTTCAATTATTTTTTAAAGATTTCATCAAATTTCTATTATTTTGAAAAGATTTTATGAAATTTCAATTATTTTTATAAATAATACAATTTTTCTTCGAAATTCAATTATTTTGAAAAATTTTAATAAAATTTTTAATAGAATTTCAATTATTTTTCATAGATTTTACTAAATTTCAAATAAGTTTTAAAAAATTTATCAAATTTCAATTATCATCTTAGAAATATTTTATAAAATTTCAATTATTTTGAACAGATTTTATGAAATTTTATTTATTTATTAAAGGTTTTATTAAATTTCAATAATATTTCAATGATTTTATAAAATTTCAATTATTTTTATTAATAATACAATTTTTCTTCGAAATTCAATTATTTTGAAAAATTTTAATAAAATTTTTAACAGTATTTCAATTATTTTTAATAAATATTATAAAATTCGTTTCATCAAACTTCTCGAAAACTGACATTATTTTTAAAAATTTTATTAAAATTTATTAAGAGAATTCAATTATAATTTAAATTTTTAGAAATAATTAATTTTCCAAAAGGTTTTAAATTAAAATCTTTTAAAATTTGAATTTTTCATACTTTTAACGAACAATTCTGTAGAATTAATTTTTTAAAAAAAGTTTACTTGCTACTTTTTTAATGTAAATTCTTAAAAAATTATTTTCATTATTACGATTATTATATTTAGAATTTTTAACTAAAATTCTTCTTTAAATCAATTAATTTTAATAATTTTCCAGGGTTGTCACAGGTCAGGGAAGTCAGGGAAGTCAGGGAAATGTCAGGGAAAATAGAATTGGTCAGGGAAGTCAGGGAAAAGTCAGGGATTTTTATTAAAAGTACTGGAAAAAATTAAATTTTTAGAATTTTTTAGAAAATTTTGAAGTCTTTTTTGTTTGTCTCATAAATTATGAATCTACCACGAATTCTAATACAAAACCATCAACATTTTTTTCTATTTCCAATAAGAATTGATTTTTTAATATTATTTAAATATTTTAAAAGTCTTAACGCAATTATTGCGATAAATAACAAAATTCTTTACAAAAATTCAATTTTTTTCCGGAATCTTATAAGAAATTCTTTGCAAAATTCAATTATTTTTATAAACAACAATTTTCATCACTAGAATTTAATTATTTTCAAAAAAAATAAAATTCTTCGAAGAAATTCAATTATTTAAAAAAATTTTAATGAATATCTTGTCAAAAATTAAATTATCTTCATAAATAGCGAAATTTTTCTACAAAAGTTTTCAATTATTTAAAAAAGTTTAAATAGAATGTTCTTTGTAAAATTTCAATTATTTTCAAATTTTTATCGCAATTGAACGATTTTCAATATTTATTGTATTTTCATATAAAATTTATAAAATAATTTTACTTTAAAAAATTTTTTGATATTATTCTACAAAAACATTCAATTGTATTTTTATAAAAAGCTAAAATTTCATTTAGGAATTTATTTATTTTTATTGCAAATTTTAAGTATTTTTAAAACAATTCTTCCCATAAAATTAATTATTTTAAGGAATTTTAATCAAATTAATAAAATTCTTTGTACAAATTCAATTATTTTATGATAAATATAAAAAATTCGTTAAAAGAATTCAATTTTTTTGGAAAGTAATAAAATACTTTGCAAAAATTTAATTATTTAAAAAAGTTTTTAAAAATTTTTGTTAAGAATTAAATTATTGTCAACAATTTTAATAACATTCTTGATCAAATTTCAGTTATTTAAACAAACAGCTAATAAAATGAATTTAATTTTTCGCATGAATTTAATTATTTTTAAAAATTTTAATTAAATTGTTCAAAAAGTTTTCAATTATTTTTGAAAAATTGTTATAAAATTCTTTAATAGAATAAATTTCAGTAAAATTTAAAATAAATTCCTTAAAAGAAATTAATTATTTTTAACAGTTATTAATAAAATTCTCGTAGAATATAAATCAATTTAAATCAATTTTTTTTAATAAAAATTGATTTAAAAGTGAATTTTGATGGAAATTGTATTAATTTTGAATAATAATTTAATATTGAAAGCATTATTGCGTGAATTTTTAGGAATAATTGAATTTAAATAATAAAAATTAATAAAGAATTTTAAAGAAGTTAATTTCTATGGAAAAATAATAATGATTAAAGAAGTTATTGTTGTTTTCGATTAATTTAAAAATATTAAAGAAATTGGTAAATAAATAAATTAGAAACATTTTTTTCAGTATTTAATCATTTTTAGAGTAAAACAAAATATTTTTCAGTGTCAGGGAAAAAGTCAAAATTCTGTCTGGAAGTCAGGGAAAACTCAGGGAAAAAGAAAATTAAATTTTTGTGGCAACCCTGTTTTCGAAAAAGTTCTTTGATAATTTTCAAATTTATTTGTTTCCAATATTTAATTTTGCGAATTTTTAATTATTCGTAAATTATTCAATTAAATTTGTGTAAGGAAATGAAAATTTTTAATTTTATCTAAAATTTTAACTGAAATTCATTTTAAAAATCATTTATTATAAGAAAATTCTACAAAAATTAAATTATTTAAATACGAACAAAAATAATTTATTGAATAATTCAATTTTTCTTTAAATTCAATTCTGGTAAAAAAAATCTTATCGACAAATTTTTTAAATAATAGAATTTTTTCGCCAAAATTCAATAAAATTCTACGAAACAATTACATTTTTGGGAATTTCGTTTAAAATTGTATTAAAAATAATTGAAATTCTGCATTGATTTTTTGAAATTTTTATTTTTTGGAAAAATAATTGAATGTTCGGGTAGAATATTTAAAAAATTTTTGTTTAATAATTCCACTTTTTGACTATAAAAATAAATATTTTATTAAATAATTAAATGTTTCTTAAAATTGAATTTTCATAAATAATATTATTAATAAATTTTTAAATAACTGAATTCTCTTGAAAAATTTTAATAAAATTTTTAGGAATAATTTCATTTTTCGAGAAGTTTGATAAAAATTGTGTTTAAAATAATTGAAATTTTTTTTCTAAATTTTTCCAACATATTTGGGCTTTTGCAAAAAATTGTATTACGTTTGAAAATAATTGAATTCATGAGACGAATTTTATTAAAATTTCTTTTTAAATAATCGAATTCTTTTGTTAAAACTTTTTGAAATAGTGGACATTGAAAATAATTGAATTTTGAATTTTTTTTTGATTTTGACAAATTATTTTGAAAAAAGATGAAAAAATTGAAATTTTTTGAAAATAATGTAATTCTTTGAAGAATAAATACAAAAATAATTGGATTTTTAAAAATCCTAATTTCTATATGAAAAAATAATAATGATTAAATATTTATTTAAAAATTGAATTTATTGATGTTTTCAAACGAATATTTCTAAATTGTTACTCTATTTTTTACCCTAATTTCATAAGTTCTAAGGTATTCTAATTTATCTTGCATTATTCAAAATAAAAAAATTTATGAATTTTCCCAATATGATTATTGACAAACATTTCAAAATTATCATTTTCGATGAATTATTTTGTCACACATTGAAAGATTAAAGTTCCTCCATTTCTCAATCAGTTTAAATATTTTTAATTACCGCGACTCAGTGCCATAAATAAAACATTTCGAGTTTTTACAACTTTTTAAAAGTAACAAGGAAGTGAATTATGAAAATGTGTAAAATATGAATAAGAAAATTACACCTCAAACAATGTGTAGGAAGTAGATATAAGAGCAAAGTTGAAAACAACATTTTTATTTTTATTTTTCAATTTCCAAACTAGGAGTGTTTTTGCGAAATTTTATGTTCACATATAAATAAATTTATTAATATACGCACGACGCACATAAGTATAATTATTTTTTTGCATGTTCGTCAGCTATATTACAGCCTTTTTTAGTGATAAAACATTATATATATACTTTATCATATGTTCAAAAAGGAAAACAGTTTATGACTCATGAAAAATAGAATTTCAATTTTCAATCTAACCCGCACCTTTATGAATCATGTCATGTTGAAAATATTATAAGAAAGACGTTAAAAAAACTCTTACCTTAGAATTGTGGTTTTTATATGAATTACTGGGAATTGAAAATCGTGGCTTATTGAGGACAGAAAGTGTCTTTTATTTTTAAAACAATTGACCATCTGTAGAGAGCAAATTGAACAGATGTCTAGGCGAATCCATTCGAAAAGCGATAAGTGCAGAAGAAGGATTTTCCGATTAACAACAAAGTTTCTATTTATACCACTTGTCTGACAATTATAAATAAAAAATTGTTTTGAATTAAAAAAAATCATTTTCAACTTGGAAAAGAAAAGATTTTTTATTAAAAACATTTGTTATTTAGGCTTTTTAAAAATTTTCTTTCTTATCCCAAAAAAAATCATTTTTAATTTTGAAACAAACGTCGAGATTTTTGATTAAAAATATTTGTTATTTAGGCTTTTTAAAAATTTTCTTTCTTATCGGAAAAAAATCATTTTTAATTTAGAAACAAAAGTCGAGATTTTTGATTAAAAATATTTGTTATTTAGGCCTTTTTAAAATTTTCTTTCTTATCCGAAAAAAATCATTTTTAATTTAGAAACAAACGTCGAGATTTTTGATTAAAAATATTTGTTATTTAGGCTTTTTAAAAATTTTCTTTCTTATCCAAAAAATCATATTTTCAATTTAGAAACAAACGTCGAGATTTTTTGTTAAAAATATTTGGTATTTAAGCTTTTTAAAAATTTTCTTTCTTATCCAAAAAATCATAATTTCAATTTAGAAACAAACGTCGAGATTTTTGATTAAAAATATTTATTATTTTAGAATATTTAAAAATGTTGAGAAATATTAAAAAATAATGCAGAAGCAAGATAGTAATAACAAAATTGTCAACTCGCGTGTAAAACTCAATTTCTCAACCCCTTCTTCATCGGGAGGATTAAAAAGGGTTACTTCCGTTTCGGACTTCTCATTAAAGCTTCACTGGATCAATGACCCCTTTGTCTTTTCATCAATACCTCTCTGCAGCAGAAAAATATAAACATTAAAAAATTCCAATTTAAGTAAAATTAAAATTTAGTTAAAAATAAAGCATTTTTTCAAGTATTCTTTTAAAATTTGTTGCAAATTAACTTTTAAAGTATTATAATTGAAAATTTTTGAAATAGTATAGAATTCTCAAAAAATTTAATGAAAAAAATGGTTGAAAGTGTTGAAAATGAAAATTGAATTATAAAAAAAATTGATTTTTTGAAATGTTTCTTTTGGAAAAAAAATTAATGTTAAAAATTTAAAATTAAAATTCTAGAAAAAAATTAATAAGTTTTATTTTAAAATTATACAAAAACTATTTTAAGAAATTAAATTATTTTTTTTAAAGATTTTGGCAAATTTCAATTATTTTTCAAACGATTGTTATTGTATATATTTATATCTTTAAAATATTGTTTGAAATTTCAATTATTTTTCAAAGGAACTTTATTAAATTTCAATTATTTTTCAATGATTTTACTAAATTTCAATTAGATTTTATTGAATATACAAAAGTTTAAATACTTTTTATAAAATTAATCAAATTTCAATTATTTTTCAATGATTTTACATTATTTCAATTATTTTTCAAAGATTTTACCAAATTTAAATTATTTTTCATACGTTTTATTAAATTTCAAATGCAATTTGAAAAATTTAACAAATTTCAATTATTTTTTAAAGATTTTATAAAATTTCAATTATTTTTCAATGATTTCACCAAATACCAATTATTTTTTATACGTTTTATTAAATTTCAATTTTTTTTTTCAAAGATTTTATGAAATTTCAATTATTTTACTTAATTTTAATTATATTTCAAAGACTTTGCCAAATTTCAATTATTTTTCATACGTTTCATCAAATTTGAATTACTTTTTAAAAAATTTAACAAAATTTAATTATTTTTTAAAAATTTTATGAAATTTCAATTATTTTACTTAATTTCAAGTATTTTTCAAATATTTTACCAAATTTCAATTATTTTTCTATAATATTACTAAATTTCAATTATTTTTCAAATATTTTACCAAATTTCAATTATTTTTCTATAATATTACTAAATTTCAATTATTTTTCAAATATTTTACCAAATTTCAATTATTTTTCAATAATTTTACTAAATTTCAATTATTTTTGAAATATTTTACAAAACTTCAATTACTTTCTATACATTTTATCAAATTTTTATTACTTTTATAAAAATTTAAAAAAAATTTTAATCATTTTTCAAAGATTTTATGAAATTTTAATTATTTTTAAAATTTTTTATCAACTTTCTATTATTTTTAATAATTTTACTAAATTACAATTATTTTTCAAAAATTTTACCACATTTCAATTATTTTTCATAAGTCTCATTAAATTTCAATTACTTTTTAACAAATTTAACAAATTTCAATTATTTTTCTAAAGATTTTATAAAATTTCAATTATTTTTCAAAGATTTTACCAAATATCAATTATTTTCCATACGTTTCATTGAAATTGAATTAGTTTTTAAAAACATTTAACAAAATTTAATTATTTTGAAAAGTTTTATTAAATTTTAATAGATTTTACCAAAAGTCAATTATTTGTTTTAAAGATTATTAATTTGCATATTGTTTTTTTTTTAAATATTTTTTTGTTAATTCCATTATTTTTAGAAAATTTAAAAAAATCTATTTTAAGAATTTCTTTTTATTGAAATTTCCTGAAAATATTCTAATGCTTAAAAGAAATGAATAGTTTCAATTGCTAGAAAAAATTGAATTTTTTTGTATTTCAAAAAAAATATTTAAAAATCTTTTTTTTAAAGTTAATTTTACGATTTTCTTTATTAAAATTCTTTATAATATTCTACGTTAGTTAATATCTTTAGAAAAAATGTACGGTTAAAATTATTTTGAAAAATTGAGTTTTTTGTATTTAAATAATTGAATTTTCAAAGAAATTTCAAAAAATTAGTAAAAATTCATGTAGATGAATTTAGAGATTTTGAATTTAGATTGATTTAGAGATGAAGTTTAGTTAAAAATTGTAGAACATAATTGAATTTTCGGAAAGGTTAGAGTTTTAATTTTTAGAAATTATTAAATTTCAGAAATTGAAATTAAAAAATTTTATTTCCAGTAGGAAAAGAAAATAAGAAGTATTTTTATATTTATTTAGCAAGATTATTCGAGTTTTGCTTTTGATTCATTAAATTTTTAATAATCAGTGAAGAATCAAGGAAGTTGAAAATAACATTTTTTTATTTATATTTTATTTTATATTTTTTTGTCAACACTAAAGTAAATAAAGGTCTTTTTCTCCTTTTTTTCTATTTTTATTTGAATAAAATGACTTTTTTGGTTCGTTTTTGGTTCCCAGTGAAAATATTTAAGAAAATCGACTAGAACTACAAAAAAAAAACGTTTCAAACATTAGGGACATTATTAACACCTAAAGAAGACTTTGATTTAAAACACCCTCATTTTTCACCTAGATTTTACCAAAGGGTAAAATTTTTTACCAAGGGGGACTTTACAATTTTTGACAACTTTGTTTTACTATTGAAACAAAATAGAGACAACAAAACGAACTTCAATAAAGTAATCACGGAAAGTGTTTCGAAAAAAAATTAAATTATTAGGTAGTCACAAAAATTTCATTTCATTACATTACCCTACTCGAAAATGAAACGATGAAAATGAATTCTATAAGTATAAGGGATAAGTAATAAAATACTTTAGTCACGCAGTGATAGTATGACTTAATAGAAATTTGACAAAAAAAAAAGAAAAAAAAATAAGGGTGAAAAAAGGCACGTGTGTTGACAAGTCTACTCTCTCTTTTCAATAAACAGAGGAGGTGAGTGGGACAAATAGTGAACCGCGTTTCCATAACAGCAGTGCCAACAACAACATGAATTTCCACAGTGCCAACACTCGCATATTTTTTTTTTTTTTTCTTCAGAAGGGGTGAATTGACCATTAGGGTTATTAGATATTAACAAACTATCCCTCGCCAACATATTTTCCACGAGAAAAACGATAAAATAAAACGAACGTGTGCTTTATCTGTTTTAAAGTCTAGATTCTCTATATGCGCGGTCATTACTGCGTATATATGTACATTTGTTTTGTACGCTACTATATTTTCCCTCCCCTTTCACACAATTCGTCGAACAATTTTTTTTTCTCTCCTCACGATTATTATCTCATATTTTCTCTAACACTTTTTACTACCCTTCCGTAATTTTCCGTAATTTCTTCTCTTTTAGGTTTATTAAAATGAATATTCAGCGCCAATGTGTAAAGTCAGTGAATAGTTGAAGAAAAAATTGAGTAACTTGCAGAATATTACATCGGCACGGGAATTTTCTATAGTGCACCGATATTTTGAAAATTATTCCCAGTCGTGTTTTAATTTAGAAAAAAATAAATTAATAAAATAATTAATAAAATAATTAATAAAAAAAAATTTATAAAAACAAAAATTAAAATATCTCAACATAAAGTATCATAGAACTCTCAACACTGAGAAACAATTTTTTTTTATTCAAAACTAAGTAATTAGTCGACCAAAAAAATATGTTTGAATTAAACTTATTTTATAATTCGATTAAACATAATTTTTATTGAATCAAGTTTATTATGTATTAAATCAAAATTATTATATTTAATGCAAAGATAATTTTTGGTTGACTGTACAACAAAAATAATTATGCTTCAAATATCCAATTATTCGTAAATTCTTCAATTAAATATGTGTAAGAAAATGAAAACTTCTAATTTTATCTAAAATTTTCACTAAAATTCATTTTAAAAATCATTTATTATAAGAAAGTTCTACGAAAATTAAATTATTTAAATACGAACAAAAATAATTTATTGAATAATTCAATTTTTCTTTAAATTCAATTCTGGTAAAAAATTTTATCCACAAATTTTTTAAATAATAGAATTTTTTCGACGAAATCCAATAAAATTCTACAGAACAATTACATTTTTGAGAATTTCGATTAAAATTGTATTAAAAATAATTTAAATTCTGCAATGATTTTTTGGAAAAATAATTGAATGTTCGTGTAGCTGTAGAATATTTAAAAAATTTTTGTTTAATAATTGCATTTTTTGACTATAAAACTAAATATTTTATTAAATAATTGAATGTTTCTTAAAATTGAATTTTCATAAAGAATTTTATTAATAAATTTTTAAATAACTGAATTCTCCTGAGGAATTTTAATAAAATTTTTAGAAATAATTTCATTTTTCGAGAAGTTTGATAAAAATTGTACATATATTAAAAATAATTGAAATTCTGCCAAGAATTTGATTAAAAGTTTTCAGAAATCTTTGAATATCGGAAAGAAAATTTTATTATTTATAAAAGTAATTAATAAATATAAATAAATAAAATAATTAATTAAAAAAAAAAATTTAGAAAAACAACAATTAAAATATCTCAACATAAAGTATCATAGAACTCTCAACACTAAGAAACAATTTTTTTAAATTAAAAACTAAGAATTTAGTCGAGCAAAAAAATATGTTTGAATTAAACTTATTTTATAATTCGATTAAACATAATTTATATTGAATCAAGTTTATTATGTATTTAATCAAAATTATTATATTTAATTCAAAGATAATTTTTTGGTGACTGTACAACAAAAATAATTATGCTTCAAATATATTGTTTTCTCATTGTATGGGATTACATCCACTTAGGATTTTGAAAAAATCGATTTTTTTTTGTACCCATTTAAATAATTGAATTGATTTTTCGAAAAATTATTAAAATTAATTGATTCAGAGAGATGAAGTTTAGTTGAAAATTGTAGAAAATTACTAAATTCAAAAAGGGTAATAATATTGTCATTTTTAGAAGTTATTAAAATTCATAAACTTGACTCATTTTCGGTGAAGAAATTTTTTTTTCGCCTTTTTTTGCCAAAAAAGAATTTTGCCAGGGAAAGTAATTTTAATATTCGGAAAATTTTGAGGGAAATTTGATAAAGTGAAACTTACGACCACCCTGATAAATGTAAAAATATAGAAAAACATTTTTATAAAAATTATAATATTATTATAAAAATCTATATATTATAATATTTTATTTTATATTTTTACATTTATCCCCCTATCGTCTATTTTTTTCATTAATAATAATAAATAATAATAATAATAATAATAATAATAATAATAATAATAATAATAATAATAATAATAATAATAATAATAATAATAATAATAAATAATAATAATAATTTATATTTTATAAAAATTTAATTCTTAATCAGGTCTAAATTTTATAGTTAATTAAAAATCTAAAGATCTTTTTTTTGCCAATATTTGCAAACAAATATCATTGCACAATCACTTGCGTTAGTAATTAATCAGTTTTTCATTTTTTTTTCTTATCATTATTTTGTAAACGCTCAAATTTGTGACGTCATACGGTCAATAAAATTCAAATTTTTTTTCTATTTTAAATATACAATATGCCGTTTCGTTTGACTGAACACGTTCTAAAATTGTGGCGTCATTTATATAATTCAGGCAACAAGGAAAATTAAATTTTCACCTTTCGGTTTTATATAAAACATTTTTGCAAACTTATTTCGACTCGAATTTTATTATAGTTTAGAAAGGATCCTATAAACAAAAATAGTCGAAAAAGTTGTTTATTTAGTTAAGTATTTTCACAAAAATTTTATTTTATATTCTTCTGATTTTTTCACTGGTTTCTAAATTCAATTTAATCAAAACTTGTATAATTTTGATAAATAAATATGTAAATATTTCTTTTTGCATTTTTACAGGAAGTAAAATTTAAAAAATTTCAATCTCTGAAATATCTTTAAAAATTCAATTATTTGAATAAAAAAAATTCGAAAAAGAAATCCGTAAAAGGAACTTGTTAAAAATATTTCTAAATAATTTTTTGAAATACAAAAAGATTTATAATCTACAAATAAAAAATGTCCAAAAAATTGAAATTTGGTGAAATCTTTGAAAAATAATTGAAATTAAGTAAAATAATTAAAAAATAATTGAAATTTCATAAAATCATTGAAAAAAAATTGAAATTTGATGAAACGTATGAAAAATAATTGAAATTTGATAAAATCTTTGAAAAATATTTGAAATTAAGTAAAATAATTGAAAAATAATTGAAATTTTATAAAATCATTGAAAAAAATTGAAATTTGATGAAAGTATGAAAAATAATTGAAATTTAGTAAAATTTTTGAATAATAATTGAAATTAAGTAAAATCGTTGAAAAATTATTGAAATTTCATAACATCATTGAAAAAAAATTAAAATTTGATGAGGCGTATGAAAAATAATTGAAATTTGATAAAATCTTTTCAAAATAATAAAATTTTTGTTAAATTTTTCAAAAATTAATTGAAATGTGATAAAACGTATGAAAAATAATTGAAATTTGATAAAACGTATGAAAAATAATTAACATTTGGTAAAATCTTTGAAAAATATTTGAAAATAAGTAAAATAATTGAAAAATAATTGAAATTTCATAAAATCTTTTTAAAAAAATTGAAATTTGATAAAACGTATGAAAAATAATTGAAATTTGGTGAAATCTTTGAAAAATAATGGAAATTTTATAAAATCTTAAAAAAATAATTGAAATCTGTTTAATTTTTTAAAAAGTAATTGAAATTTGATGAACTAATGAAAAATAATTGAAATTTGGTGAAATTTTTGAATAATAATTGAAATTAAGTGAATTTGAAAAATAATTGAAATTTGTTGAAACTTTTAAAAGATAATTGAAAGTTCATAAAATCTCTAAAAAAAATACTTGTAAGTTGTTAAAACCTTTAAAAAATAATTGAAATTTTATAAAATCATTTAAAAATAATTTATTTTTTTAAAAATATTAAAAGATTAATCCAATTTTTCAAAGAATTTTAATTATAAATGAATTTTGTCAAATATTGCTGAAAGAGTAAATGATAAAAAATTCCCCTAAAATTGTATTAAAAATTATTAAAATCCTGCGATGAGTTTTTTTTATTTGTGAAAATAATTGAGTATTAGCTAAGAATTTTATTAAAATTTTCAAAAAATAATTGAATTTCTGTGAAAGTTTTGATTTTTTTGAAAACAATTGAATTCTGTCGAATAATTTTATTAGAATTTTTTTAAATAATAGAATTCTCTTAATAAACATTGTTATTTATGAAAATAATTGATTTTTTTTAAATTATCAAAGAGTTCAATTAAAATTCTTTAAAAGTTAATTTTCAGAAATTGTAATAAAATACTTGAATAGATGATTTGGTTTGAATGAAATTTTATAGAACTGCAATTATTCAAAATCTTTCCAATTGTAATATTTGAAACATTTTATTAGAAAACTTATTCAAAAATAAATTTTTCAATGGTTGGGGAAAGTAATTAAATTCTGAAAATGTATTAATTTTGACGATATCTTAAGTGCTTGACAATTATAATGACAGTTGGGAAATTCAGAATTTTTTATAATAATAATTTAATAATAATAATAATAATAATAATTTTTTATAAAATATTTTTTTTTATAAACTTTTTTTCTTTTCTGAGTTATGGAAAAAATTATAGAATAACTGGAACTTGTCAAGATGATCCCCAAGTTTTGAACGTTCAAAATTCAAATGTTTTGAACGTTGTTTATACCGAAAGTTGTCAAATGAACGATATAGTTTGTAATGAAGATATTTTAATAAATTACTAATCATAAAAAAATTAATAAACTAAAATTTTACGTTCATAAAGTCAGTAATTAATTTTTTCGATAGGGAAGTAAAATAATTGCAATAAAAATTTAATTTTAAGTGAAAAATAAATAAATTAATAAATTTATTAAATAAATAAATTTCCTTCTTATGAACGTTCAGAGCATTAGGATCTTCTTGTCAAGTTGGAGCAGAAGAGTAAGAAATATTCATTTGCATTTGCTTCTAGGTACGTTATTGCATCAATGTCTCGCTTAATTTGGTGGCTCGTTTAATTTGAAAATTTGATAGGGTTAATTTGAGTCAACCGAAAGTCAATTAAGGTTGAAAATCATATTGCTATTTATATCCACAAGAAGTGATTGCCGAGGATTTAAATATCGAATGCTCGGTTCGGTTGTTTGAACCTTTTTGTTTTGTATTTTTTTTATTTTTCTTTTTTGGAATTTTTACTCCAAGGTTTTTTTTTAAAACTGATTAAAGGTAACAAAAGGGTAAAAAAGAAAAAAAAATTGATACTTAAAGTTGGCAAATTTTTACTTAAAGTGGTTAAAGGTAACATAAATTTATACTTGTGACGCGCTTCCAAGACAGGTACCTAAGAAGCAAACGAATTATAGGTTACGTTCGTGTTAGATTTATCTTAATTAAAAGTTTATTTTTAATTATTTGAATTCGAAACTAATTTTCATTGAATATTTTGAAGTTAACGAAGACTTGAAGGTCAGTAATTTTTAATTAATAATTAATTCTCTTTTTCGATTTTTACTTGAAAAATTAAAAACATAACCTCAAATGTTTTGCTTATTAGGTACTTTTCTTCGGAAGGCGTCACACTTAAAGTTGTTAAAGGTAACATAAGTTTATTCTTAAAGTTGTTAACGGTAACAAATTTATTCTTAAAGTTGTTAACGGTAACAAATTTATTCTTAATGTTGTTAAAGGTGACAAATTTAATCTAAAAATTGTTAACGGTAACAAATTTATTCTTAAAGTTGTTAAAGGTGACAAATTTATTCTTAAAGTTGTTAAAGGTGACAAATTTAATCTAAAAATTGTTAACGGTAACAAATTTATTCTTAAAGTTGTTAAAGGTGACAAATTTATTCTCAAAGTGGTTAAAGGTGACAAATTTATTCTCAAAGTGGTTAAAGATAACAAATTTATTCTCAAAGTTGTTACAGGTGACAAATTTATTCTTAAAGTGGTTAAAGATGACAAATTGTATCAAATTGAAGCCTAAAATTTTTGGATCAATTTTTGATTCGATACACATTTTTGGTATCAGTATTCGTCACAATTAAGAAACTCTCAAGTTCACTGTTAACTTATAAAAGTATCAAATGGTAACGAATTGATACCAAAAATATGGATCAAAACTAAAATTTCAATTATTTTAATTTTAATGCTCCAGATTTTTGGCATCAATTTGATACTCACTTTAGTATCAATTTGATACTTTGAAGAAAACTGTGTTAACACAACTTCTTGTTCAGAAGTAAATTTTAATACATTAAAGAAGGTATTGCCGCATATGCTCTGAAAATGGGAACACCTTGACCTTTATTCATCATTAAGACCCCGAAAAATGAAAAGTCGTTTATTCCCGTTTTTGATGCGGTGTGAGGCTGACCTTCGAAAATGGAAGAAGAAAAAGAAGAAAAAGAAGAAGAAGATCTTCTCATGGGAAGATGAATTTTCTCAATTCTCAAGAGTTGTTCTTGGCCGCCATAACCGTGAATTGTCTCTAGTCCCCCGCTCTCGCCATTTTACAAACATAGCGACCTTCGTTTTATGTCCGAGAGTTGAATCGTAATTGAAATCTCGAAAACTTTGTTAGAGTTAGATTTAGATTTTCGTTTGCCTCATATACATTCGCATATGGCCTTTGCAAAGAAAGTATATATATATTCTTTTTCGGTACTTTTTTCTGAAATTCACATGTTCAATTTTTTGCCCAAGCCATATCCTTCCGAACATGGGAGAGAAGCCAGGGGCAAATACGACCTGCTACATATTGTATGTGTACACTCTGCAGTTAAGTCGTGGGAAAGAAACATTTACGGATTGGAGAATGAGAGGAAATAAAAAGGAGCAGTCGATCTGTTTTGAATGTTAATAATCCGTTTGTAGAAAATCAATATGTAATGACACAAGATTTACTGGAGTGATTTTTGATGATTTTCTTTTCTTGCTTTTCTTCGGTTTTTCAAAGGATAGCAAATTGAACAGGAAACATTAAATTGGAAACATGGAAAACCTGGAAATGTCAGGAAATTTTTAAAAAAATTGTAGAAAACTGGAAAATTCAGCATGTTCCTAAAGTTTCGAACGTTCAAATGAACGAAAACATTTTTTTAACTTATCTTCTAATTTTTGTTTTACTTACAAAATAATTATTTTTCAGATTAAAACAAATTAATTCTAAACTAAATATTTTCAATTTCAATTATTTTTCTTTTTTCGATAGTAGTTTTCGAAAATACTTTGGGTGAAAAAAAAATTTCGTTCATTTGAACGTTCGAAACTTTAGCTTTATAATTCAGGGGAATTTTGATCGAAATCCTGGAAAATTGTTGTTTTCTATGTATTTATTCATAAAATTTAATTTTACTTAAATATTTGAAAATTTATTCAATTTTAAAAATAGTTGCGTTTACGATTTCCGTAATTAAATGAACTTGAAAGGATTTTCATTTAAAATTTTGTAAGATTTCAATTTTCAATGTATTTGATTACGAATTTTCAAAAACCTAGAATAAAAAAAATTTAATAACTAAAATTGTTCTGAAATTAGTTAAATTTTTCAATACTTATTCAATTGATTTTTTAAAATAACAGATTTATAGAAGAATTTTAGTTAAAAGGACTAAAACAAATTGAATTTCTGCTGGAATTAGATATTAGAGTGGAAATTAAATTATTTTAAAAAGTAATAAAATTCTTCTCAGAAATTCAATTATTTTATTCCCTTCTTTTTTTTTATTCTTCAAAAAATTACAATATTTACAACAAATTTTAATGATATTCCTTTGTGACAATTCAATTTCTTTCAAAATAATTTTAATGAAATTCTTCGTAAAAATTTAATTAACTTCGAAATAATTTGTCAAAATTCAATTATTTCCAATGTTTGCAATTTTAAAAGAATTTCAAAAAAGAAATCAATTATTGAAAACGAATTTTAATAATATTAGTCTCAAGAATTCAATTATTTTCAAAAGTAATATATTCTTCACAAATTGTGTTTAAAAAATTACTAAAATTTTAGTCAAAGCTTCAATTACTTTTATAAATAAAACAAGTTTTCTTCAGTTAATTTTCAAACGATTGTTATTCTAAATATTTATTTTCTCTAAAATATTTTTTTAAAGTACAATTATTTTTTAAAAATTTTATCAAATTTCAATTATTTTTCACAGATTTTACCAAATTTCAAGTAATTTTTAAACAATTTACCAAATTTCAATTATCTTGAAAATATTTCATAAAATTTAAATTATTTTAAACAGATTTTATAAAATTTAAATTATTATTTAAAGATTTTACCAAATTTCAATTACCTTGCATAAAAATTTAACAAATTTCAATTATTTTTCAAATATTTTATCAAATTTTAATTATTTTGAATAGATTTTATGAAATTTCAATTCAATTTTGAAAAATTCATTGAAAATTTTGAAATCCATTTGTTTACAATATTCAATTTTACGGAATTTCAAATATTCGTAAATTCTTCTATTAAATATCTGTAAGGAAATAAAAACTTCAATTATCTACAATTTTACTGAAATTCATATTAAGACTATTATTATAAGAAAATTCTACCAGATTTCAATTAATAAAACACAAATAAAGATTTATTTATTGAATAATTCAATTTTTTTTTAAATTCAATTCTGGTGACGAATTTTATAAACAAATTTTTTAAATAATAGAATTCTCTCGACGATTTTTAATAAAATTCTGAAGAATTATTTATATTATTTATATTATTTTTTGAGAAATTCGAATAAAATTGTATTAAAAATAATTGAAATTCTGCAATGATTTTTTGAATTTTTTATTTTTTGGAAAAATAATTAAAAGTTCGTGTAGAAAATTGTAAAAAATTTTGTTTAATAATTTAATTTTTTGATTACAAAAATAAATATTTTATTAAATAATGGAATGTTTCTTAAAATTGAATTTTCATAAAGAATTTTATCAGCAAATTTTTAAATAATTGAATTTTTTTTTTTTCTTTAGGAATTTTAATAAAATTTTTAGGAAGAATTTAATTTTTCAAGAAACTTGATAAAAATTGTATTAAAAATAATTGAAATTCTGCCATGAATTTTTAAAAAAATTTTCAGAAATGTTTCAATGTCGGAGAAAAATTTTATTACTTATATATGTAATTGAAAATTGACCAGAATTTTTCTTAATTTTTACAACATGATTGGATTTTTGCAAAGAATTGTATTGCGTTTGAAAATAATTGAATTCATGAGACAAATTTTGTTAAAATTTCTTTTTAAATAATTGAATTCTTTTGGTAAAAATTTTGGAAATAGTGAACATTGACTGTAATTGAATTTTAAAAATTATTTTGAAAAGAAAATGAAAAAAATTGAAATTTTTTGAAAATAATTGAATTCTTTGAAGAATGAGTAAAACAAATTGAATTTTCGGTAAATTTTAATTTCTATATGAAGAAATAATGATTGAATATTTATTTAAAAAGGAAGTTATTGATGTTTTCGAATAAGTTTCTAATTTATAACAAATGTTGTTTGAAAAAGCTGGGAAAATTTTCATTTTTTAACCTGAATAACATGGAAAAGTCAGGGAATTTGAAAAGAGCAAAAGCGTGGCAACCCTGAATTGTGCCAAAACTACCAAAATTGTTGCAATGCAACTTGTTTCGATACTTTGTTTCAATCGTTGCAGTACAAGTTTTGATATTTTGTTTCAATGTTCGATATCCTTAGAAAAAGATATTCTTCCTCTATTTTCACTTTTCGAGCTCGAATTTTTGACTAAAGTCCGTTTTGACATTGTCTTGATGAAGGAATAAAAGAATCCACGTCATTATTAGTATGATAATGTATAGAAAGTACTTTGGTTTTCTCTGAAATTTGAAATTAATGTCAAGAGTTGTTCGTTGACAAGTTCGTCAACCGCGAAGCGATGGCTTTCACCTCTACTTTCTTGTAAGTGGGTGACTTGCTTAAAGCAAAAGTCCCCCCCTTCTCTTGATTCCCATCATATTCACATGAAATCGGGAAAAAAATAATTCCCATTTTCCCAAATCTGCAATTTTTGCCTCGTCACTTTTTGCATCACTAAAATGTTCCCTAAAACTTACTGAATAATTATGAATAATAATAATTATGTTACATAATAATTATATTACATAATTACTTTTATTCAAAGAATTCAATTATAATTGTATGAAAAATAATTGAAACGCTGCGATGAGTTTTATGAGAATTTTCAAATTCATTCGTTTAAAATTCAATTTTACAAAATTTCAATTATTTGTCAATTCTGCAGTTAAATATATATTTAAAAATTAAAAACGTCAAATAATTTCAATAAAAACCCTATTAAACTTTAAGAAAGAATCAATTCTACAGAATTTTTTGTCAAAAATATGAAAAATTAATAATTTCAATAATTTTAGTTTGAAACTTCTTCAAAATTTAATTATTTCGAAAAATCCACTTTACAATGCTTTTAATACTTAAGTATAATCTAAAAGTTTAACTGAAATTCATTTTTATGAAATGGAAATCAATTTTTATTAGAAAATTCTACAAGAATTTAATTATTTAAATGCAAAAGTAAATAATTCATTGAATAATTAAATGTTTTCTCAAAATTCAATTTTCATAAAGAATTTTAGTAAATTTTTTTTAATAATTCAATTCTTTTGTCGAATTTTATTAAAACTTGCATGAACATAATTACTTTTTCAAAAAATTCAATTATATAATTGTATAAAAAATAATTAAAACACTGCGATGAGTTTTATGTGAATTTTCAAATTAATTCGTTTACAATTCAATTTTACAAAATTTCAATTATTCGGAAATTCTGCAATCAAATATATATTGAAAAATAAAAACTTGAAATAATTTCAATAAGAATCCTATTAAATTTTTAAAAAGAATTAATTCAACAGAATTTTTTGGCAAAAATATGAAAAATTAAGAATTTTAGTGATTTTAGTTTGCAACTTTTTCAAAATTAAAATATTTTTAAAAATCCACGATATAATCCTTTTAATAATGAAGTATAATCTAAAATTTTAAACGAAATTCATTTTTAAAACCATTTTTATTAGTAAATTCTACAAGAATTTAATTATTTAAATCTACAAATAAATAATTTGTTAATTTCGTGTTTGTTCAAATTAAATTCTTATAAAAAATGTTATTAACAAATTTTTTAATTCATTAAATTTTTTGGATGAATTTTAATAAGATTTTTAAGAATAATTACATTTTTTAAAGGAATTTGATTAAAATTACATTAAAAATAATTGAAATTCTGCAATGAGTTTTATTATTTATAAAAATAGGTGAATTCCTAAAAGAATTTTATTATTTTTAAAAATAATTGAATCCCTGTAGAATTGTAATTATTTATGAAAATAATTGAATTATTGCGAAGAAATTTATTTAAAAAATTTGTAAATAATTGAATTTCTGTAAAAATTGTTATTATTTATGAAAATAATTGAATATTCGCGCAGAATTGTATTCAAATTTTTTTTAATAATGGAATTCTTTTGGAAAATTTTTTCGAAATAGTAGATATTGAAAATTATGGAAGTTTAGAAAACTTTTGAAGATAATTGAATGTCAGAGAAGAATTTTATTATTTATAAAGAGAATTGAAATTTTGATGAGAATTTTTTTAAATTTTAGAACACAATTGAATTTATTAACTATATGTTACTAGTTAGTAACTAACTTACTGTTCTCTTTGGAGAAGCTAAATTTATTGCTTTTTTACAAATCGTTGACTTTGATGTTTTATTTCAAATAAATAAATAATAAAATAAATAATAATAAATAATAATAAAATAAATAAATAATAAAAATATGAAAGAAAATTTATTTTTCATCTCCGAAGCTTTTCATCTCCGAAGCCTTTTCCTTGAAATATGCTAGTTTTTCTTTTGTTTTTAGTATTTACCTGCATTGCTTTGAAAAAATTAACCCAAATTTCCATTAAATCAAATACTTTAAATACATTTATATTTTCATCCAATTGAATATATTTGGTATTAAAATATACAAATTATTAATTTTTAAGCAGTGTAATTTTATTTTCGATTTCGTGAACACGATATTCGCGTGAATTTTTAATAGAAAAGCTCGCCAATTAAATAAAATTAATTTAATGGAGCAAAAATAATATTTTTCAAATGAAAAAAACTTTAATATTTTTAAGAATTAATTTTGCGCAACCTAAAAATCTTACTCTTGAGTATGAAATTAAGTAGTTTTATTAGAAGAAAACCATATAATTGAAGAAGAAAATTAATTGAAAAACTGAAAATTAAAAGTGTCACTTTCAGAAAATTCACCCATATATAATTCCCAAAATCGTATATTAAATTTCCATTTACTTTTGAATTTCTAATCCTGTAAGAAGCGACCCTTTGAGTTTTGATGAATCGCATATATTATAGTTGACCCAGACTTTAGTGAAAAGGATTCCTCGAAGGTTATGGTAGAAAGTTTCGAGTTGTTTTGCGCTCACTGGTCTACAACTTAGTTGCACTTTGTATTTTTTACATTTTATATATTTGCGGTATTAGAACATGAAGAAGGCAAAGATATTTTCTCATCTCTCCCGCACTTGATGAGCTCTCTCCCTCTTCCGCGAAACATTCCTCTCCTCTCTTTTCCGTCAGGCATGCAATTACCCGAGCAGTAAAAGAGGTTTGAAATCATCAGTACGATCATGGTGCGATTGTATAGTTACTACATTGGTGGTGAAGGTCGACTTGAAAAGAACCCATGGGAAAGTACCGTTAAATGGGGCGTATCAGTGACTTCCACTTTTTGAGAAAAAGAAAAAGGAAGAAGGAAAACTTTCTGGTTCATGCTTTCATTAATTCCAATCTTATTCTCGTTTCATTGTTGAAATTTCGTTACCAGTGAAAATTGACATTTTTTAATCTTTTTACCATGTTTCAAATCTAACCATATGGGAGGTTTTTTTTGGAATATTTACGAGTTTTTCGGAATTGAATGAACCAAAAAAGTGAAATTTCTATGTTAGTTAATGATTTTCCAGATTTTCCAGATTTTCAGCATAAATTGTAGAAAGACTGTATTGAATTTCTTGGGGGGGGGGGGGGGGAAATAACGTCTCCAACTCGAGTGTTAATCGCCAGAGGCATGGAATTTTGTCAGGCGAATATATATAACCAGTCTGGTTCAACATTTCCAAGTAGACTTACAACTTAGGCAGGTGCAAGCGCAGCGGAAAAAAAATTGAGATGCCAGACAAGCCGTAAGGGATGTGCTCCAGAATTTGATTGGAATGCTGATATTATGAAACGTATAATAAATTCTCCTTTTTGGTCTAACTCATTTCTTTCCTGTGTGCGTAAAAAAGCAAATCAGGATAACAAGCCTCGGAAATTATGACTTTTTCGACTTTTTCGACTATTTTCTAATAATGCCACTTTTATCGACTTTTCTTCAAAAAATTGCGACTTTTTCGATTTTTCTTCCAAATTTCACGCCAAAACACAATATTTTTGGTATAAAAATATAAAATGCAACTGTTTTCGATTTTTATACCGTGCAAAGTATAAGTTGTTATAGACAAACTTTTGGAAGTTTATTCCTCAATCAGTTTTCTAATTAAATGTTTCATAATATTACAATTAAAAAGATTTTCAATAATTAAAATTCTGTAAAATTTAATTGAAACTAAATTATCTTTTCAAGTGTTTTATTCCAATTTTTGAAAATTAATTTTAAAGAATTTTAATTAGAAATTTTTCAAATGATATTAAATTATCAAAAATTATAATAAATAATCTTCAAGTGTAGATTCAGTAAAAATGAAAATTAATGAAAAATAGCTTTTAAAAATAATATTAAAATAGTTTAGAAAAGAATAATTCTCTGGAATATTAAGTTCTAATTTTTTTAAATTCAATTATTTTCAATATTTCCGAAAATAAAAATTCATACGCAAAATAATAAAATTAAAATTGTTCAAAATTATTTTCAACATTTTGGTGAAAATAATCATATATTCCAAAATTTCAATTAAAATTCTTAAAAACAATTTTGTTTTAAATTCTACAAAAATTCAATTATTTTTGAAAAACTATACATTACAATATTTATAAAAAATTAATTCTTCTCATTGTTTTATTACAATTTTTTAAAATTCAATTACCTTCGAAGAAAGTAAATAAAATTTGTTTAAATTAACTACTGTAGAATTTTTCAGAAATAATTTATTTATAATTACAACTTTTTGAAAAATTAGATTAATTTTTTTATATTTTTAAAAAACTCAATTATTTTTCGTAAGATTTTGACAAATTTTGAATTATTTTTTAAATGTTTTACTAAATTTAAATTAGTTTTGAAAAGATTTTACTAAATTTCAGTTTTTTAGACATTTTTTAATTCTTTTTAATTGTAAAACTTTTTTGTATTTTCAATAAATTATTTAGAAATATTTCTGTATTAAAGTTTTTAAAATGTTCTACCTTAATTAACTGAAATTCATTTTTAAAATCATTTATTATCAGAAAATTTTACGAGATTTCACATAATTAAATGCGAACAAAGATAATTTATTGAATAATTCAATTTTTCTTCAAATTAAATTCTGGTAGAGAATTTTATTAACAAATTTTTTAAATTTTCAAGTTTGTATTTTCAATAAATTATTTAGAAATATTTCTTTATTTAAGTTTTTAAAAATGTTTTCTATCTTAATTAATATCTTTAAATTGAAAAATGTAAGGTTTAAATTATTATAAAAAATTGTATTTTTTATACAGCACTACTTTATAATTTTTCAGAAATAATTTATTTATAATTCTAATTCTTTGAAAAATTTCATTAATTATTTTATATTTTTAAAAGACTTAATTATTTTTCAAATGATTTTAACAAATTTTGAATTTTTTTAAAATGTTTTACTAAATTTAAATTAGTTTTGAAAAGATTTGACCAGATTTCAGTTTTTTAGACATTTCTTAATTGTATTTAACTGTATAATTTTTTTGTATTTTCAATTAATTATTTAGAAATATTTCTTTATTAAAATATTTAAAAATGTTCTACCTTAATTAATATCTTTAAATAGAAAAATGTAAAGTTTAAATTATTTGAAAAAATTGGACTTTTTATACAGCACTACTTTTATCATTTTTTAGAAATAATTTATTTATAATGAAAATTCTTTGAAAAATTTCTTTAATTTTTTTATATTTTTAAAAACTTAATTATTTTTCAAAAGATTTTGATGGATTTTGAATTATTTTTAAAATGTTTTACTAAATTTAAATCAGCTTTGAAAAGATTTGACCAAATTTCAATTTTTTAGACATTTTTAAATTATATTTAATTGCAAACCTTTTTGCATTTTCAATAAATCGTTTAGAAATATTATTAAAAAGTTAATTTTTACGAATTTCTTAATTAAAATTTTTGAAAATGTTCTACCTTAATTAATATCTTTAAATAGAAAAATGGACGGTTTAAATTATTATAAAAAATTTGATTTTTATTACAGCACTACTTTATAATTTTTTAAAAATAATTTATTTATAATTAAAATTCTTTAAAAAATTTCATTAATTTTTTTATGTTTTTAAAAAACACAATTATTTTTTGTAAGATTCTGACAAATTTTGAATTATTTTTTAAATGTTTTACTAAATTTAAATTAGTTTTGAAAAGATATGACTAAATTTCAGTATTTTAGACATTTTTTAATTGTATTTAACTGTATAATTTTTTTGTATTTTCAATAAATTATTTAGAAATATTTTAAAAAAGTTAATTTTTACGAATTTCTTTATTAAAATTTTTGACAACGTTCTACCTTAATTAATATCTTTAAATAGAAAAATGGACGGTTTAAATTATTATAAAAAATTTGATTTCTTCTATTTAAATAATTGAATTTTTGAAGAAATTGCAAAAAATGTTTAAAAATTCATATAGATACTTGATTTAGAGATGAAGTTTAGTAAAAAATTGTAAAAAGTCATTAAATTTCTAAAAGGGTTATATTTTTAATTTTTAGAAATTATAAAATTTGAAAAGTTGATAATAAAAAAGTTTTATTTCCTGTGAATAAAGAAGTAGGAAGTATTTGAATATTTTTTTAGGAAAATTGTACAAGTTTTGATTACTTTGATTTTTTGTGACAGCACTGAATTAAATAATAATCTTTTTCGATTTTTTTTCTATTTTTAATCGACTACAGCGACTTTTTTCGTTCGTTAAAGTCGATCAAAGGCCTGGGATAATTTCCAAATTAAACTAAAATGCAATAAAGAATACAACTTGAAATACAAAACACAACAAATACAACTTTCGAAATCCATAAATTTACCATCTTTTAACTTCTATAACGACCGGACTTAGTTTTCGCCCGAATAATTTTTCCCCCGACAAAATTTGATAAACTATAGAAATCCATAAATTAATCAACAACCGAACTTATTTTTTTTAACCCGAATATTTTTTCCCCTCAACAAAACACTGTCGAACAGCGAAAAAACAATAAGATTTGAAAATAATAAAATCCCCAACCGACAATTTTGCGGCATAAAATTCTCGCCTTCGTCGCTATTAAGAAAAGATACTTTTAAAAAAAAGCCCGAAAGCAATTTCTTTCTTAGAATCAGTCTTGAGTCTCGGGACAATGCAGCAAAAGTTATGATTTGTCATTTCGCGCGCGGCTTAAAAGGATAGAATGAAGCTTAAAGGAGAATATTGTGTTGCTCGTTGAGATATCGGACTCTGGAAGTGAGTTAAATTTCGAAATCACGAACCGATAGGAATGCTTCTTTTTTTTTTATTTTTTTTATTGCAAATAAATTGTGAAACAATACTTTGGCGCAGAAATGAAAACCTGTTCCCCCTTTGGATCGTCCAATGTTGTTGCGGCCTTGGAAACAAACGTACGGCAGCAACTCGCGCATTTCCTTTGCCATTTTATTGTTTCGCGTTTACTGAGAAAACTCGTTATCACGTGGGCTTTAAATATGATTTTTATCACATTGAGAAGAATAGTAGTGAAGATGGAATAAATTATTGAGATAATTGCGGAGATAGAGAGAGAGAGAGAGAGAGAGAGAGAGGACCTTCCTCAACGTCAGGACATAATAACTCACATAGATGATGTTTTAAATGGGATTAATTGTCTTAATACGTGATTAGATAATCGTCTATTATGTGTATGAATCGCAGTAACAGGCTTTGGATATTATGAGTCTTTTTGAATTTTTTTTAATAATTCTAGTTTTATCGATTTTTATTTAAAAATTTCGAGTTTATTAAAAAATTGCTACTTTTTTTGCCATTTTTCGACTTTTATTTAAAATTTTCGACTTTTATTAAAAAATCGCGACTTTTTCGACTATTTTCAAATAATGCCAGTTTCATCGGTTTTTATTTAAAAAATTCGAGTTTATTAAAAAATTGCGACTTTTTTGCCTTTTTTCGACTTTCATTAAAAAATTTCGACTTTTTCGACTACTTTCAAATAATGCGAGTTTCATCGACTTTTATTTAAAAAATTTCGACTTTTTTGCCAAATTTTGCGACAAAATACCACAGTTTTAGTATAAAATGCAACTTATTTCGATATTTATTACTATAAAAAGTATAATAGACAAATCTTTGCAAATTTTGTTTTGAATATGTTTTCTAATTACATTTTTCAAATATTACAATTTAAAAGATCTTGAATAATTGAAGCTCTGTAAAATTTAATTCAAACCAAATCATCTTTTCAAATATCTTATTACAATTTCTGAAAATTAACTTTTAAAGAATTTTAATTGAAAATTTTCGAAATAATATCAAATTATAAAAAATTATAATAAATAATCGTCAAGTGTAGATTTAGTAAAAATGAAAATTAATGAAAAATGAGGTTTAAAAATAATATTTAAAATGATTTTGAAAAAAGTAATTCTCTATTAAATTATTACGTCCTAACTTTTTAAAATTCAATTAAATTTTCAATATTTTCGATATCGAATATTTAGAAAATTTCAGATAATTCAAATTTATAAACAGAATAATAAAATTAAACTTTTTCACATTTATTTTTAACATTTTGTGGGAAAAATAATCGTATTCGAAATTTTTAATTAAAATACTACAAAAAATGACAGGCTTCGGATATTATGAGTTTTTTTTCGACTTTTTTTAAATAATGCTACTTTTATCGATTTTTATTTAAAAATTTCGAGTTCATTAAAAAATTGCGACTTTTTTGCCTTTTTTCGACTTTTATTAAAAATTTTCGACTTTTATTAAAAAATCGCGACTTTTTCGAATGCAAGTTTCATCGACTTTTATTTAAAAATTTCGAGTTTATTAAAAAATTGCGACTTTTTTGCCTTTTTTCGACTTTTATTAAAAAAATTTCGACTTTTTCGACTACTTTCAAATAATGCGAGTTTCATCGACTTTTATTTAAAATTTTCGACTTTTCTTCCAAATTTTGCGACAAAATACCACAGTTTTAGTATAAAATGCAACTTATTTCGATATTTATTACTATAAAAAGTATAATAGACAAATCTTTGCAAATTTTGTTTTGAATATGTTTTCTAATTACATTTTTCAAATATTACAATTTAAAAGATCTTGAATAATTGAAGCTCTGTAAAATTTAATTCAAACCAAATCATCTTTTCAAATATCTTATTACAATTTCTGAAAATTAACTTTTAAAGAATTTTAATTGAAAATTTTCGAAATAATATCAAATTATAAAAAATTATAATAAATAATCGTCAAGTGTAGATTTAGTAAAAATGAAAATTAATGAAAAATGAGGTTTAAAAATAATATTTAAAATGATTTTGAAAAAAGTAATTCTCTATTAAATTATTACGTCCTAACTTTTTAAAATTCAATTAAATTTTCAATATTTTCGATATCAAATATTTAGAAAACTTCAGAAAATTCTAATTTATAAACAGAATAATGAAATTAAAATTTTTCACAATTATTTTTAACATTTTGTGGGAAAAATAATCGTATTCGAAATTTTTAATTAAAATACTACAAAAAATGATTTCCTTTTAAATTATACAAAAATTCTCCAATTATTCTTCAAAAAAAAATACATGACAATATTTATAAAAATCTAGTTCTTATAATTGTTTTTTCATAAAATTTTAAGAAACAGTTATTTTCGAACAATGTAAATGAAAATTTTTGTAAATTTACTATTTTAGAATTTTTCAGAAATCATTTATTTTTTAAAAATTCTTCGAAAAATTTCTACAAGTTTTTTATAATTAAAAAAAAAATCAATTATTTTCATAATTCAAGCCTTTTGAACCGTTTAAAGCATGGTTTTGCGGGATTTTGTCATATATTTTCACGCTATTATTAAAGAAAAAAGATGTAAGAAAAAGTCGAAAGAAATATTATTAAACAAAAATAAAAAAAATGAAATTTTTACGATCCTTACGAGTCAATAAATTTTATTGACTCATAAGGATCTTTAAATTTTCATTTTTATAATAACTAATACGAACGAGTGATAAAATTATATTACCATTTTAAAAATAAGAAAAAGTCGAAAGAAAATCTTTTCGAGGAAAAATCCTTCATCAACAATAATAATTGACGAAGGAAATTCATCGATTAGTTGAGTGAGTGTAGGTACAGCGACCTTTCATTTTAAATGCACGCGAGTTATAAGCGTCATGCAGAGAGCGCGCGCGGACGTCGAACCTGATATCGATTCCTATCAACGCATGCTATAAGGAAAGCGCGTTAAAATCGACTTTTTCTCGCGATAAAATCGATTTAAATGCATGTAGTTCTGATTGGACGACGACGACGACTCTCTCGTTTTCAAAATCATTTTCTGTTGCACAAAGTGAAGGCGCACACGATTTTTCAAGCAGTGCGCATTTGTAAATGTTATGTATAGGCAAATAAACGTAAAGTATTTTTCACACGTACATATATATATATATATATATATATATATATATATATATGTGACGCGATCTGAATAAAGGGACCTTAGAAGCAAAAAATTATAGGTTATGTTAGTGCTACTTTTTTGTTGATTAAAAGATTCTTTTTTACTTTTTGCAAATTAAAGTCAGTATTTATTAAATATTTCAGTTATAATGAACACTTAGACATTAATGATTAACATTGACAGTTAATCATTTGTTTGTATTTTCATTTCGAAAATTGCAAACATAACCTATAATTTTTTGCTTCTAAGGTCCCTTTTTTCAGATCGCGTCACATATATATATATATATATATATATATATATATATTTAAAAAAAAATATGTATATATACATTTATTAATTTTTTTATTTAAAATATTAATTAATTTTTATTAATATTATATATATATATATATATATATATATACACAATGTTGCATTATAAATGTATAACACTATTCAATAACAACTCGTTTTACATCCATGTTATCTTATATACATGTGAACGTGGTTTTAAAAGATCATGCTGTAATAAGCATACCAGAAATCAGCTGGGTAATCAGGAAGCTATTATAACAAACCAGGATAATCGGGTTTAAAACTTGACACGTTTCAATCCACTTAAGTCTAAGTGCGAAAAATTTAATTCTCTTAAGCGAAAGTTGTTGCGCACGGAAATGATTTGATTTTAGTTGCAATTCCGCTTTTATATTATTGCTATTCTCTCGCGTAACTCGTGTGTGTGACATAAAAACAATTATCATTCTTTCTAATTTTTTCGACAATGGACAGCATAATTCTAGTGAACCATGTCTAACGATAATAGTTTGGAACCTAAAAATTGATCCATTTTGACTGTATAGTCACATTCTTTGATCCTAAACTATAAATATTGTTTGGAACCTAAAAATTGATCCATTTTGACTGTACAGTCAGATTCTTTGATCCTAAACTATAAATATTGTTTGGAACCTAAAAATTGATCCATTTTGACTGAATAGTCAGATTCTTTGATCCTAACATATAAACATTGTTTGGAACCTAAAAATTGATACATTTTGATTATAATAGTCAGATTTTTTGTTTCTAAACTATAAATATTGTTTGGAACCTAAAACTTGATACATTTTGATTGTAAAGTCAGATTCTTTGATCTTAAACTATTTCAAGTCATCGTCTAATAATTTAGGCCCAATTTGCTATTTCCAGGCCTCAGATATTATGACTTATTCGACTTTTTACATATAATACGACTTTTATCCACTTTTCTTAAAAACTTGCGACTTTTTCGACTTTTCTTCCTAATTTTGCGCCAAAATACAATATTTTTGTTATAAAATGCAACTTATTTCGATTTTTATGCCAAGCAAAGCACAACTTATTATAGACAAACTTTTGAAACCTTATTTTTTTTTTATTTTTATTTATTATTATTATTTTTTATTTTTCAATCAGTTTTCTAATTAAATATTTCAAAATATTACAAATAAAAAGCTTTTCAATAATTAAAAATCTGTAAAATTTAATTGAAACTAAATCATCTTTTCAAGTGTTTTATTACACGGAGAAAAATAGTTAGCTATTTCAGCTAATTTTTAGCTACCTTAGCTAACCTTAATTGCTATTATATGGATAGCAATTATTGTTAGCTAATGCAGCTAATAATTAGCTAAAATAGCTAATTTATTTTGCTAAAACAGCTAATTATTAGTTGTAATAGCTAAAAATTCGCTATCCATATAACAGCAAACTCACTTTTCTCCGTGTACAAATTTTGAAAATGAACTTTTCAGGAATTTTAATTAAAAATTTTTCAAATGATATTAAATTATCAAAAATTATAATAAATAATCTTCAAGTGTAGATTCAGTAAAAATAAAAATTAATTAAAAATAGGTTATAAAAATAATATCAAAACAGTTTAGAAAAGAATAATTCTCTGAAATATTAAGTTCTAATTTTTTTAAATTCAATCATTTTCAATATTTCCGAAGATTAAAATTCATACACAAAATAATAAAATTAAAATTGTTCAAAATTATTTTCAACATTTTGGAGAAAATAATTATATATTCCAAATTTTCAATTAAAATTCTTGAAAACAATTTTGTTTTAAATTATACAAAAATTCTTCAATTATTTTTGAAAAATTGTACATTACAATATTTAGAATAAATTAATTCTTACAATTGTTTTATTACAATTTTTTAAGATTCAATTACCTTCGAATAAAGTAAATAAAATTTTTTTTAAATTTACTACTTTAGAATTTTTCAGAAATAATTTATTTATAATTAAAATTCTTTGAAAAATTTCATTAATTTTTTTATATTTTTAAAAAACTAAATTATTTTTCGTCAGATTTTAACGAACTTTGAATTATTTTTTAAATGTTTTACTAAATTTAAATTAGTTTTAAAAAGCTTTGTCCAAATTTCAGTGTTTTAGATATTTTTTAATTGTATATAATAGTAAAACTTTTTTGTATTTACAATAAATTATTTAGAATTATTTCTTTATTAAAATTTTTAAAAAGGTTCTACCTTAATTACTATCTTTAAATAGAAAAATGTAAGGTTTAAATTATTATAAAAAAATTGGATTTTTCATACTGCACTACTTTATAATTTTTTAAAAATAATTTATTTATAATTAAAATTCTTTGAAAAATTTCATTTATTTTTTTATATTCTTAAAAAACTCAATTATTTTTCGTAAGATTTTGACAAATTTTGAATTATTTTTTAAATGTTTTACTAAATTTAAATTCGTTTTGAAAAGATTTAACCAAATTTCAATTTTTTAGACATTTTTAAATTATATTTAATTGTAAAACTTTATGTATTTTTAATAAATCATTTAGAAATATTATTTTTAAAAAGTTAATTTTTATGAATTTCTTTATTAAAATTTATGAAAATGTTCTACATAAATTAATGTCTTTAAATAGAGAAATGGACGGTTTAAATTGTTACAAAAAGTTTGATTTTTTTTATTTAAATAATTAATAATAATAATAATAATAATAATAATAATAATAATAATATTAAAGGTGAAAGAATTTAACAATTATAAAAAAATAATAAGAATAATAATAATAATAATAATATTATTATAATAATAATAATAATATTATAATAATAATATTATATTGAATAATTGTTAAATTCTTTCACCTTTAATATTAATATTACCGAATGATAAATTCACTTTCTTTAATAATAATAATAATTGATTTTTTGAAAAAATTCCAAAAAATGATTAAAAATTCATAGAGACAATTGATTTAGAGATGAAGTTTAGTTAAAAATTGTAGAAAGTTATATTAAATTTCTAAAAGGGTTATAGCTTTAATTTTTAGAAATTATTAAATTTTGAAAAGTTGAAATTTAAAAAATTTGATTTCCTGTGAATAAAGAAGTAAGAAGTATTTGAATATTTATTTAGCAAAATTATACAAGTTTTGATGAATTTGAATTTTTGTGACATGACTGAATTAAATAATCGACTTTTTCGACTTTTCTTCTACTTTTTAATCGACTAAAGCGACGTATTTTGTTCGTTAAAGTCGATCCGAGGCCTGTATTTCCGAAAAGTAGAAGAGTTCAAACTATTAATTTTCCCCTGATATTTTACAATAGTTGGCATTTAGAAAAAATCACAAGCACTTGTGGCGATTATGGCAATAAGTAATACCTCGTGGTGGTGTTACGTGACAGTATGAAGGTGGTAGGGAAGAGTTACGCAAAAACGTATGTACATTTTGATGTTTGTACGTATACAATGATCCATAATACATAGAGGTACTTGTAGGAACGTATACATACGTACGTACTTATGAACGTACTTATAAACGTATGTGCTTATGAACATGTATTAAGAATGTAAGCACATACACATTCAAGTGGATGTTGAACAGCATCAGAGCTCATTAATTACGGATTGCGATCCTTGAGTATTGTGTGTGTCCTGGGAGAATAACTGCCACATGGTTACGGCGATTTTTCTTAGCCTCTATTAGAGGAAAATATGTTGTGTTCTTATAAGCTCTTTCTCTCTCTCTTTCTGTCTCTCTATCTCTCTCTCTTTTTCTCTCTATCTCTCTCTCATTCTATATGTGTCTATAAGATGTCGTGAGAGCCACATTTTCGCCCCCAACGTCAATTTTTGTTCTGCAATAACGCTTTTATTTTTTCCCTCTGCAATGTAGACTGTGAGAATCCTAGAAGCCGACTTTTGCCAATCGATTGTTTTTTTTCAAATTCGTTGCACTCTTAAACCTCGTAGTTTAAGACCTGTGCATACAGAACTTTCATTTTTTATTTAGAAACACCTGTCCGTTTCCTCTTTGCTACTTTCTAATATGCATTTGCTTTTATGCTTCTGTCATAAAAGTTCGCCTCGTCTTATGTTTTTAATTTCTTTCTGCTTCTTAATTTTGGTTTATTCTGCTTCTTGATTTTGTTTCATTTCGTATTGTTTGAAGTGTTTTAAATGTTTTTAATGTTCTGCTCTTCTTATGTTTTTAATTTCTTTCTGCTTCTTAATTTTGGTTTATTCTGCTTCTTGATTTTGTTTCATTTCGTATTGTTTGAAGTGTTTTAAATGTTTTTAATGTTTTAAATTTTTTAAATGTTTTAAATGTTTTTAATGTTCTGCTCTTCTTATGTTTCTAATTTCTTTCTGCTTCTTAATTTTGGTTTATTCTGCTTCTTGATTTTGTTTCATTTCGTATTGTTTGAAGTGTTTTAAATGTTTTTAATGTTCTGCTCTTCTTATGTTTTTAATTTCTTTCTGCTTCTTAATTTTGGTTTATTCTGCTTCTTGATTTTGTTTCATTTCGTATTGTTTGAAGTGTTTTAAATGTTTTTAATGTTTTAAATTTTTTAAATGTTTTAAATGTTTTTAATGTTCTGCTCTTCTTATGTTTCTAATTTCTTTCTGCTTCTTAATTTTGGTTTATTCTGCTTCTTGATTTTGTTTCATTTCGTATTGTTTGAAGTGTTTTAAATGTTTTTAATGTTCTGCTCTTCTTATGTTTTTAATTTCTTTCTGCTTCTTAATTTTGGTTTATTCTGCTTCTTGATTTTGTTTCATTTCGTATTGTTTGAAGTGTTTTAAATGTTTTTAATGTTTTAAATTTTTTAAATGTTTTAAATGTTTTTAATGTTCTGCTCTTCTTATGTTTTTAATTTCTTTCTGCTTCTTAATTTTGTTTCATTTCGTATTATTTGAAGTCTAACTTCCTGTACATGTGTTTTAAATGTTTTAAATTTTTTAAATGTTTTAAATGTTTAAATTGTTTGAATTTTTCGAAGCGATTGAATTGTTTGAATTGTTTCCATTTGTTCCAATTATCTGCTTCGTACAGTAAAAATAGTGCCAAAGCAGAAATCAGTTGCCGATCTTGTACACTTACTATAATGTCAACTTAATACCAAAAATCGGTTCTAAAACAAATGGAGGGTTTTTTAATCCTTTATTTGCTACAGGAGAAATGTGTCAATTGGAAGTATAAAGTTGTTGGAACTATTAATAATCTCGTTTGGTTTGAAAGAACACATACTCTGCTATGCTGCTTGCGCGTCTATAGAAAGAAAGTAGGCTTCATTTAAATAACACTTTGAATTATAGCTGAGTTTGAAAAGCAAAAGTGATACTCACCTTCACACATTATATAAGATTTCATGTCACTGTAATTTATAGAACTTTATATCCGAATATAACTCTAAATAGCTGGTATTTGACAGATAAGGATTTATATACTCCGTTCCCATACTCATTAAAAAATAACACAACAACAGTATATGAACTGTTCACGCAGATATTACAAAATTAGTTCTTTATTTCTTTTTCTATTTTTGTTCTTTCTCTTCTTTCTCTAATACACTGGCTTCCTACTTGCTACTTAGTTCGAATATGACAACAAAAACACGATAAATAAGAATTTTATCCTTATTTATAAATTATTATTCAAAATTAGTTTTCTATTCCCAGGGTTGTGTCGGAGAATTTTATAAAAATTGTAAAAAACTGGAAAAGTCGGGGAATTTTGATCGAAATCCTGAAAATTCTTTGTTTTCTAATTGTACTTATTTTTGAAATCTACCTTTACTTGAATATTTCAAAATTAATTCAATTTTAAAAGAGTTGCGTTTACTTTTTTTCATGATTAAATGAACTTGAAAGGATTTTCATTTGAAATTTTGAAAAATTTCAATTTTAAATAAATTTGCTTGGAAATTTTTGATAACCTAGATTTTTAATAAAATAAGTCTCAAGAATTATTTTCAAAAGTAATTTACGAAGATTTTAGTCAAAATTTCACTTATCTTTATAAATAATACAATTTTTCGCCGAAAATTTGGAAAAATTTTAATAAAACTCTTGGCAGACTTTCAATATTTTTTAATATATTTTATAAAATTCCTTTGTAAGAATTGAATTTTTTTCAAAATCATTTCAATAAAATTCTTCGTAGAAATTTAATGAATTTAAAAAATTTGGCAAAATTCAATTATTCTCAATGTTTATTATTTTAATGGAATTTCAGAAAAGAAATCAATTACTTAAAACAAATTTTAATGAAATTAGTCTTAAGAATTCAATTGTTTTCAAAATCAAAATTAATAAATTCATCGGAAAAATCAAATTATGTTCAAAAAATTACAAAAATATTAGTCAAAATTTCAATTGTTTTTATAAATAATACAATTTTACGTCGAAATTCAATTATTTAGAAAAATTTTAATAAAATTCCCGTCAGAATTTCAATTATTTTTTAATATATTTTATAAAATTCCTAGAAATTTCATTACTTTCAAAAATTAGTCAAAATTCAATTATTTTCAATGTTTCCAATTTTAATAGAATTTCAGAAAGGATTTCAGTTATTTAAAACGAATTTCAATGAAACTAGTTTTGAGAATTTAATTATTTTCAAAAGTAACAAATTCTTTGTAAAAATCAAATTATGTTCAAAAAATTGCAAAAATTATAGTCAAAGTTTCATTTATCTTTAAACATAATACATTATTCTCCAAAATTAAATTATTTAGAAAAATTATTATACAATTCTTGGCAAAATTTCAATTGTTTTTAATATATTTTATAATATTCGTTTCATCAAACATCTCGAAAACTAAAATTATTCTTAAAAATTTTATTAAAATTTGTTAGGAGAATTGAATTATTATTTAAATTTTTATTAAAATTTGTTAGGAGAATTCAATTATTATTTACATTTTTATTAAAATTTGTTAGGAGAATTCAATTATTATTTAAATTTTTATTAAAATTTGTTAAGAAAATTCAATTATTATTAAAATTTTTAGAAATAACTAAATTTTCAAAAGGTTTTAAATTAAAATCTAGGAAAATTTGAAATTTTTATTCTTTCAACGAACAATTCTGCAGAATTAATTAAAAAAAAAATTTACTTGCTACTTTTTCACTGTAACTTCGTTAAAAATTATTTTCCTCATTACGATTATTATTTTTAGAATTTTTAACTAAAGTTCTTAATCAAATCAATGAATTTTAATAATTTTCGAAAAATTTCTTTGATAATTTTCTAATCTATTTGATGATAATATTCAATTTTACGAAATTTTAATTTTTCGTAAATTCTTTAATTAAATTTATATGTAAGGAAATTAAAAGTTCAACTTTTATCTAAATTTTTAACTGAAGTTCATTTTAAAAATCAATTATTAGCAGAAAATTCTACGAGAATTGAATTATTGAAATACAAACAAAAGATAATATAAGGATTAAATCAATTTGTCTTAAAATTCAATTCTGGTAACGAATTTTATCAACAAATTTTTTAAATAATAGAATTTTTTCGGAGAATTTTAATAAAATTTTAGAGAATAATTACATTTTTTGAGAAATTCGATTGAAACTGTATTAAAAATAAATGAAATTCTGCAATGATTTTTTGAAATTTTTATTTTTTGGAAAAATAATTAAATGTTTGTGTAGAATATTATAAGAATTTTTTTTTAATATTTAGATTTTTTTACTATAAAAATAAATATTTTATTAAATATTTCAATGTTTCTTAAAATTGAATTTTCATAAAGAATTGTATCAACAAATTTTCAAATAATTGATTTTTCTTGACAAATTTTAATAAAATTTTTAGAAACAATTTCTTTTTTCGAGAAATTTGATAAAAATTGTGTTTAAAATAATTGGAATTTTGCCAAGAATTTTATTAAATTTTTTCAGAAATGTTTGAATGTCAGAGAAAAAATTCATTATTTATAAATATAATGGAAAATTGACCAGAATTTTTATAAATTATTACGACATAATTGTATTTTTGCAAATAATTGTTATTCTTTTGAAAATGGGTGAATTCATGAGACGAATTTCATTAAAATTTATTTTTAAATAATTATTAAATTCTTTTGTTAAAACTTTTTGCAAATAATTAAATTCATGAGACGAATTTGATTAAAATTTATGTTTAAATAATTAAATTCTTTTGTTAAAACTTTTTGCAAATAATTGTTATTCTTTTGAAAATAATTGAATTCATGAGACGAATTTGATTAAAATTTATTTTTAAATAATTATTAAATCCTTTTGTTAAAACTTTTTGCAAATAATTGAATTCATGAGACGAATTTGATTTAAATTTATTTTTAAATTATTAAATTCTTTTGTTAAAACTTTTTGCAAATAATTGTTATTCTTTTGAAAATAATTGAATTCATGAGACAAATTTCATTAAAATTTATTTTTAAATAATTATTAAATTCTTTTGTTAAAATTTTTTGCAAATAATTGAATTCATAAGACGAATTTGATTAAAATTTATTTTTAAATAATTAAATTCTCTTGTTAAAACTTTTTGCAAGTAATTGTTATTCTTTTGAAAATAATTGAATTCATGAGACGAATTTTATTAAAATTTATTTTTAAATAATTATTAAATTCTTTTATTAAAACTTTTTGCAAATAATTGTTATTCTTTTGAAAATAATTGAATTCATGAGACGAATTTTATTAAAATTTATTTTTAAATAATTATTAAATTCTTTTGTCAAAACTTTATTAAAATAGTAGACATTGAAAATAATTGAATTTTGACAAAGTATTTTGAAAACAAAATGAAAAAAGTTAAAATTTTTCGAAGCTAATTTAATTCTTTGAAGAATAAAATTAAAGAATTTGAATTTTTCAATATCCTAATTTCTGTATTAAAAAAATAAGGATTGAATGTTTATTTAAAAATATAAATTTTTAAATTTTATTCAATGTTTTTGATTGTTTCGAATAAATTTCTAGTGAATAATAAATGTTGTTTTCAAAACCTCGAAAAATTTCATTTTTTAACTCTGATAATTTGGAAAAGTCAGGGAATTTGAAAAGAGCAGAAACTTGGCAACTTTGTATTACTGAAAATTTGGATTTGGAAAAAGGGTTTTTTTTTGGAAAATTTTTTTCGAAATAGGTCTCTGGTTGTAAAAGGAATGATTGCATACATTCCCTTGTGGTAAATCTCGCGCTGAATTCAAATGAAAGTTTTAAATTTATCCCCCCCCCCTATTTTCTTTGCCTCATTCCAATTTCCTTCCATACGAGCACCTTTGTCTCAATCATGAAGTCCTCTTCGCGTAACTCGAGCACATATTATGAGCCTGTTGCATTGACTTTGTTGCCTCGGGTTTCACTTCCCTTCCTTTGGGAATTAAAAAAAAAAAAATAATCACGAAACAGGTGTCTGCGTTGGTGTGAAGGGGGAAAAAAATTAATGGTGTCCCAAGAGTGTTCTCTGATCTTCTAAAATTATCATCGTGTTGAATTACTTTTTTTTCCCCGACTATTGGACTCAATTTTCATTCTTTATGACACTTTTGGGTAGGAAAAAAAGTCCGAACTATCACGGTAAATCGTTAGGTATTAAAATAACACCAAAAAGGATTGAAATAATCCAATTTAGTGTTATTTTAATCCATTTTGGTGTTATTTTAATACCTATAACGATTTACCGTGATTTAAAAATCGGAGAATTTAGAATTTTTTGAAAAGTCTTATCATTTACTCATTTTTCAACAAACGCGGCTCAATGACCTCCTCTCGAAAGCCAGGATATGCTGCAGATTTGCAGGTCTAACCAGCCATTACAATGCGACAAAAAAAAAAATATCCGTCGCGATTGCGGTGGTCTGGTCTCAAGCCAAAAAATCCAACCGGTTTAAATTTTTTCCTTCCAATTTATTCCAATGAGACAGGAAATCAAATTACTAAATAGTATATAAGAGAGTTGGGTGAAAGCGGAAAATTTCACCCTCACGAGACTGTTTTTTTTTTTTTTGTTAAACTCCGCCGCCTATTATTTTCTTCTCCAACACATGTTTTATTAATTTTCGCATTATTCAATCACAATTTTTTGCTATCATATCACAATTTCTCATCTATTAATTTAATTTGCAGTAAAATGATGCAATAGAACATTAATTTTCGACTCCTTTTCTTATTCCGTTTCTGGGGAGAAAAAGCGAAAAATATTATTAGTGTTAGTTAAGAAAAATTATATATTAGTGTTAGTTAAGAAAAATTATATATTAGTGTTAGTTAAGAAAAATTATATATTAGTGTTAGTTAACACTTGTAAAAAGGTAACAAGTTGCGCCATTTATTCAAGTGAATAATATGTAACTCGTTTTATAATTATCGAAGCCGGTTGAGCGGGAAATTTTTTGTATATTTATAAGTACACGCACTTTCCAGAGAGAGAGAGAGAGAGAGAGAGAGAATTTTATATCATTGGCATTAAGCCAACCCCCTTCAACATGTCTTGTCACCATTCAGAAGCTGGTTTTCATTCAAAAATCAGACTCGCATTCGCGTGTAATACATATGAAGATTGTGTAATGAGTGAGTCAAGCGTGTTCAAGTTCAAATGTGAAATTAATGTTCTTTCCTATTCCATAAATCTTTGAATAAAATACATTCTAATGTTTATTGACATTTTCAACGAGACAATAAATCGAAGTGAAAATGTTATTAATTGTTTCCGATTCGGAATATGATTTAGTGTATCATGATATCGTGACAAGTCTTTTATAAAATGATCGATATTACATACTTATATATTATCGGTTATCGTATTTTTGTGTAAGGTTCCAGATAAGGAGCATTCAGTTTTCTTCGTTTGGTATAATTTTGAAAACGAAGCTAAAAACCGCATGCTAATCGTTCAATTTTTGGAGCATTTTACATTGATACCAAAGCAAAAGAAGGTCAACAAAGTTTTGAAAATTAAATACAGACTTCGAATTTGATGATTAATTTTAAAAAAGTGGCTAGAAGGAGCTTTCCAAGTAAAAAGAGTAATAAAAAATTATCTATCGAAAAATTAAACTCATGACGACGAAAAATAACTAGGTTTTAGAAACTTTACAAAATTGACGAAAATTTCATTCTATATTTTATTTTCCTGACTTTTTTCTAATTTTTATTAAAAATATTTACTTTCTTCTTATTCTGCTAATAAATTAAATTTCTGCAACTAATTTTATTATTAAAATTATTATTATTAATTATTAATTATTATTATTATTATTATTATTATTATTATTATTATATTATTATTATTAAAAAAATCTTTAAAATTAGAAAAAAGTCAGGGAAATAAAATATAAAATAAATAAAATTCAATTTCTATCGCAATTAGAGGTTACAGCAGAAATTCAATTATTTTTAAAAGTATTAAAATTCTTACCAGAAATTTAGTTATTTTATTATTTTTATTTATTCTTTCAAGAATTAAATTATTTTCTACAAATTTTAATTAAATTCTTTTGTAAAAATTCAATTTTTTCCGAAATAATTTTAATAAAATTCTTCGTAGAAATTTAATTAATTTTAAAAACTTGTCTGAATTCAATTATTCTCAATATTTACAATTTTAATAGAATTTCACAAAAGAATTCAATTACTTAAAATGAATTTTAATAAAATTAGTCTCAAAAATAAAATTATTTTCAAAAGTAATAAATTATTCGCTAAAATCAAATTATGTTAAAAAAAATTACAAAAATTTTAGTCAAAATTCCAATTATCTTTATAAATAATACAATTTTAGTCAAAATTTCAATTATCTTTAATAAAAAATACAATTTTAGTCAAAATTTCAATTTTATTTATAAATAATACAATTTTAGTTAAAATTTCAATTATCTTTATAGATAATACAATTTTTCTCCGAAATTAAATTATTTAGAAAATTTTTTAATAAAGTTCTTGACTAAACTTCAATTATTTTTAATATATTTTATAAAATTCGTTTCATCAAATTTCTCGAAAACTGAAATTATTCTTAAAAATTTTATAAAAATTCGTTAAAAGAATTCAATTATTATTAAAATTTTTAGAAATAATTAAATTTTCAAAAGGTTTTAAATTAAAATCATTAAAAATTTAAATTTTTTATACTTTTCAAAAACAATTTTGTAGAATTAATTTTATTTTAAAAAGTTTACTTGCTATTTTTTTAGTGTAACTTCTTTAAAAATTATTTTCATCATTACGATTATTATTCTTAAAATTTTTAACTAAAATTCTTTTTTAAATCAATAAATTTTAATAATTTTTGGATAAGTTCTTTGAAAATTTTCTAATCCATTTGTTAATAATATTTAATTTTACAAAATTTTAATTTTTCGTAAATTCTTTAATTAAATTTATGTAAGGAAATAAAAAGTTCGCAAATTTTGTCTAAACTTTTAACTGAAGTTCATTTTAAAAATCAATTATTAGCAGAAAATTCTACGATAATTGAATTATTGAAATACAAACAAAAATAATTTATTGAATAATTCAATTTGTCTTAAAATTCAATTCTGGTAATGAATTTTATCAACAAATTTTTTAAATAATAGAATTCTTTCGGCGAACTTTAATAAAATTTTAAAGAATAATTACATTTTTGAGAAGTTCGATTGAAACTGTATTAAAAATAATTGAAATTCTGCAATGATTTTTTGAATTTTTTATTGTTTGGAAAAATAATTGAATGTTTGTGTAGAATATTATAAAATTTTTTGTTTAGTAATTGCATTTTTTGACTATAAAAATAAATATTTTATTAAACAATTCAATGTTTCTTAAAATTAAATTTTCATAAAGAATTTTATCAACAAATTTTCAAATAATTAAATTCTCTTGACAAATTTTAATAAAATTTTGAGGAATAATTTCATTTTTCGAGAATTTTGAAAAAAATTGTACATATATTAAAAATAATTGAAATTTTGCTATGAATTTTATTAAAATTTTTTAGAAATGTTTGAATGTCGTGGAAAAATTTTATTATTTACAAAAAGTAATTGAAAATTGACGAGAATTTTTGTAAATTTTTCGAAAATAATTGGATTTTTGCAAATAATTATATTACTTTTGAAAATAATTGAATTCTTGAGACGAATTTTATTAAAATTTCTTTTTAAATAATTGAATTCTTTTGTTAAAACTTTTTGAAATAGTGGACATTGAAAATAATTAAATTTTTACAAATTATTTTGAAAAGAAGTGAAAAAATCTAAATTTGTTAAAAATAATTGAATTCTTTGAAGAATAAATAAAAAAAAATAGTTGATTTTTGGAAAATTTTAATTTCTATGCGATAAAATAATAATGATTAAATATTTATTTAAAAATGAAGTTATTGATGTTTTCGAATAAGTTTCTAATGAACAATAAATGTTGTTTTAAAAACCAGGGAAAATTCCATTTTTTATTCTAGATGACCTGGAAAAGTCAAAGATTTTAAAAAGAGCAAAAGCTTGTCAAACCTGAGTTTCTAAAACGGGTTTTTTTGGTCGCCATAAGTTTAATTTTCCGATAGCTACTTTTTTACTACTTTTTTTAGTCTGAATGCTACTTTTTACTACTTTTTAAAAAGTACTTTACTTACTTTACTTTTAAAAATTAACTATTGAGCACAAAGTCTGAAATTAGTGAATTTTTAAAGTCGAATGTCAGTAAATCCAACTTGATAAATCGTTAGTAGCAATATAACTGTTTGCCATAACAATAATACTTGTTAGAAATATATTCATAAAAATATCCAACTCTTATAAAAGAGACAAAAACTACATGAAACATTTAGAGATTTTTTGTTTTATGCAATATAGCAATGAAATTTTAATTTTGATGAAGAAATACAACAAACTTCCTCTATTCGAATAGATAGACTTTAAGGAACATGATTGCCGCAATGCCACCGTATAGAATAATAATTATAGCAGTTCATTAAGGACATCGTTTAATTACGACCTTGCTTATAAACATTTTTTGTGTTATCTCATTTTCTCATTTTGTTCCCATCTTGAAAATGAGAAAAAAAAAATAAAATTGAAATTTCAGTCCATGACGGCACTGACCTACTGTACTATACCAATTATTAGAGTCACGTAATGTTACGCATCGTTGGCATACTTCCGCTTTTAAGGCGCAGGTTAACTTTGGAGATAATGTGAACATCTCAGCTAGAACAATGACATAAAACTTGCTGTTTAGTGATCAGATTGTGTGAGAGAAGTTGTCAAATAATAAACGTTTAATTAACTCCTTCTTTGGTCTTTTTTTTTTAAATGCGCATAAACATTCGACAGATGTTTATTTTTTTTTGTAAATTTTTACATACTCTTGTACATAGGATTATACATAGGAGTATACATAGGATCTTGTATACTTGTGTGATTTTTGGAAAAATCGTTGAATATATTCTGATAGAATGTAAATTTTCCTCTAAAGACATAGAATTTTATCTTAAAAATACTAAAAACCAGTTTTACAAGTAGTCCACAGGGTTTCATTGAATTTTTCTATTTGTAATTTATATTTTATGGAATTTTCAAATTGAGATAAATCGTTATGAATTTAATTAAAGTTTAAATGTCAGAAGAGCTGTAAAAAAGAATTGTAACATTCTACTTAAAATAATTGGGTATCTTAGAAGTGATTACAAAGGTACTTAAAATTTTAGGCCACAGAAACATCTTGTATTAAGATTTTATTGAGTTCAGGTCTCGGATATTACGATTTTATCAATTTTATTTTTGACTGTTTTCAAATAATGCGACTTTTATGGACTTATGTTATAACTCTCAAATTGGTAGTGCGACTTTTGTAGAATTAAAAGGAGTTAAAATTTAACTCCTTTTTTTACAGCAGGGTTGCCACAAATATTTAATTTTATTTTTCCCTGACTTTTCCCTGATTTCCAAGCAAAATTCTCACTTTTTCCCTGACCATAAAAAATATTCTGATTCACTCTAAAAATTATTAGATACTCAAAAAAATATTCTATTAAATTTATTTACAAATTTCATTAGTTGTAAAATTATTCAAAAACATCAATAACTAAATTTTTAAATAAGTATTTAATTATTACTTTTCCACAGGAATTAAAATTCTTTAGAACATTCAAATTCAAACCTTTTTGGAATTCAACAATTTATAAGAATATTATTACAAAACATAAAGAAGGCTATCACCTTCTTCATGTTTTGTTATAATTTAAATAACCATCAAATTTTTCAACAAAAATTTAATTATTTACAAAAATCCTAATAAAATCCTTCCCAAGAATTCAATTATTTTTAAAAGTAGTAAATTTTCTCAAAAAAATTAAATTATTTGAAAAACTTGTAATAAAATTCGTTGCAATAATTCAACTATTTTCATAAACAATAAATCGATTATTCGGTAATTTCGTTCTTTAATTAATTTTTATTATAAAATTCTAGAAAAATTCAATAATTTAAAATTTAAATTAAAAAATAAACAATTTATTGAAAAATTGAATGTTTGTTAAAATTGAATTTTCATAAAGAATTTTATCAATAAATTTTTAAATAATTGAATTCTTTTGACAAATATTAATAAAATTTTTGAGAATAATTACATTTTTCGAGGAATTTGATTAAAATATTGTATCCAAAATTAATTAAAATCCTGCGATGAGTTTTATTATTCATGAAAATAATTTTAAAAAATTTCCAAAAATGTTATTAAAATTTTTCTAAAATAATTGAATTTCGGCGAAGAATTTTATTATTCACAAAAATAATTAAATTCTTGTAAAGAACTTTGTTTAATTTTTTTTAAATAATTGATTCATGCGACGAATTTTATAAAAATCTTTTTAAATAATTGGTATTTTTCAAAAAATTTTATAAAATTTTGTATATTATATAATTGAACACACGTGAAAATTTTATTATTTATGAAAAGAATTGAATTATTTTAAAGAACTTTATTGAAAATTTCATAAATTATTGAATGTCTGTGCAATTTTAACAAGAATTTTATTCAAGTTTTTAAATATTAAATATAAGTTTTAAAATAATATATTTTAATTTCAGAGAAGAATTGTATTATTTATAATAATTAAAATTTTGATGAGAATAAAAAAAAAAATTTTTTATATCATTGAATATTGATGAATTTTATTATTTATAAAGATAATTGAAATTTAGACAAAATTTTTTGAACGTAATTGAATTTCTGCGAACAATTTTATTTCTCATGAAAATAATTTAATTCCTTCAACGAATTTTATTCAATTTTATAAAAATAATTTAATTTCGATGAAGAATTTTACTATTTTTAAAAATAATTGAATTCTACAAAATTTTGTTAAATTTTCTTTAATAACTGAACTCGTGCGACGAATTTTATAAAATTCTTTTTAAATAATTGATATTTTTCGTAAAATTATTTAAAGTTTTTTATATTAAATAATTGAATTCCTGTGAAAATTTTATTATTTATGAAAATAATTGGTTTATTTAGAAGAAATTCATCAAAAATTTGGTAAATTATTGAATTTCTGTGAAATTTTTCCAAGAATTTTATTAAAGTTTTTAAAAATAATTGAATTTTGAAAAAGAATTTTATTATTTATAAAGATAATTGAAATTTTGACGAGATTTTTTAAAAAAATTTTAAGCATAATTGAATTTTGGAGAAGAATTTTTTTGTTTTTAAAGATATAATTGAAATGACCAGAATTTTTTTTAATTTTTGAATATAATTGAATTTCTGCGAAAAATGTTATTACTTTTGAAAATAATTGAATTTCTGTAATTATTTGTAATTTTTCCAAAATTAAATTTTTTTTAGTATTTTTAACTAAAATTCTTTTATCAATCTAGCATTTATGAAAATTGTAAAAATTGTTCATTATATAATTTATAAGTCATAATTTTGTGATAGTTCTTTAAAAATTAAGTTATTTAAAAAGAAATTAGTATCTGAAATAGAAAAAATTGAAGGTTTTATTTTAAAATTCGTGGTTATTTTTATAGTTCACAAGGAAAACTAGAAAACATCAAAATTTAGTGTTTTTATGAATTTTTGAAACTTGATTTTTTCCAGTACGTTTACTAAAAATCCGTGACTTTTTCCTGACTTCCCTGACCTGTGACAACCCTGTACAGTTTACTGATTCAACAGATGACTTGTTTTTTTTTAATTCGATGCAACAATTAAAAGTAGAAATACAGTAAAAGCCATTATTCCTTTAAAAAAAGTGTCGAGAAGAAACAAAACAGTAGATTTGAATAAAAAGATGATTAGAATATTACGTCAGCTTGTAAAAGAACGAAACGACAGGCGGTAAAATTTTTTTTTACTTCTCCAACTTTACGGATTTACGTTTACGAACAAATTTTTTGAAGAAAATAGACGTGAATATTATCATAAATACGCGAGTGATAAATTTATGTGATTCTTGAGGGACTTTCACTTTTAGGTCTCTATTATAAATATATCGAGAGAGAGAGAGAGAAAAAGAATGATTTTGTAATTTTTCTTTTTTATGGAAACTACTAACTTATGTCGCCTGCGGAAATATAAGAATATTTACGTCATCTCCCTATTTATTACAAGTTACACATCTCCTGGAACGGCAAGGCGGACAGTTAATTTACATTATGTACTTGCTTTGAGTACTAAGTACAGCGTGATATCATACACACACACACACACACTGACGCCAGCTGGTCTCTTTGATATTAAAAATAAAATGATACGACTTCATCATCATCATTCGCAAATTCTGTGGTAAAAAGAGAGACTTTTTTTCCAACGGGAATAAAAGAGTAATATACAAAAGTATTTTCATTTTTTTTTCGCGCGCTTCTTCATTTACAATTCCAACGATTTATAACGCACACTTTACATCAGAAGTGGTTGTTGCTGTTGGATCTTCATTTTCTAAAATATTTATTGTTCCCAGTGCGCTGCGGAGTTCCTTTAATGGTGTCACGCGATTAAAAAAGCGAATAGTCTGAAAAATTATTGTTTTCGTTTTAAAGCATCATGAAACTGGTAATTTTTGCTCTTTAGTGTGTTTTGGGTTCGAAAATTCCAAAAAATCTTAAGCCTATGTAGCTGCTGCAAAATCTCTATAAATAGGTCAAAGAAAGCTTCGAAATTATTAAAAAATTTATCAAACTGTCCAAAACGTGTTTAATCGTCGAGTTTAATTTTTTGATAGCTACTTTTCGACTACTTTTTTTCAGTTTGTAAGTTACTTTTTGTTATTGTCTTCAAAATTGATTATCGAGTGCTAAGTCTGTTATAAAAGAATAAGTTATAAGAATAAGAATGATAATAAAAGAATAAGTACTTCTTTTTTAAAAAAAGTATTTGAATCTCAAAAATCATTAAATCCGCAAACCCTTAAAAATAACAGAAAACAGATTTTATTATATTGATACAAGTGATTTTCCAGTTTGCAAATATGGAATTAACCGGCTATTATTTCTTGTCAGCAATAGTCATGTAGGGTGACTTCCGCATCCTCAAATCCAATCATCACACAAACACACAACAACAACAACCCACATGTGTAAATCGCGAATGCAGCAGAAGCAATAATAATCCACATAGCGCAAAAGTTTCTCAGGGAAACATTAAATTCTAAACAATATACAACGCTTTCATCCGGCTGCTAACAATGCGGCATTATCGCAGTTGAAACCAATAGTAACTTGCTATTGCTGGGTGTGTCAGCAGTCTGAAAGGTTATTACCACCAAAGGTTTATTCCATCTCTCATATATATATACTCTCCACGTCTCCTTCAGTCTCTTAGCACTCGTAAATTTTCGTGCAACCGATGTGCAAACGACGTGCAACAATATATTTATTCAAAACAAGTTTCAAATCTATCAAATGCAGTTTGACAAAGGTTTATGCGGATGAAACTTATTCACAAAAGTCATCATGCACATGCTAGAAAGTGGAAACACGATTTTGAAATCGAACCTACAGGAAAAAGTCCCTTAAAAGGTGATTTGAAATTTAGTTAAAACAGTTTAGGATGTTACAGATCTAAGCATTAACAATATGCCTAATTTTTTGGGTGAAAAATCGGCCGAGTTACAGATTTTCAAGGTTTAGGATACCAGAAACCTTGTATTTGAAAAAAGGGACCCAAATAGTGGCAGAACTTAAAAAAGAGGTGACTAAGAAGCCTCCTAGACTGGAAATTCACTTAAAACAGTTTAGGATGTTACAGATCTAAGCATTAACAATATTCCTAATTTTTTGGGTGAAAAATCGACCGAGTTACCGAATTTTGGTCCCGAAAAACTGGGACCAAATTAAGTGTGGTGTTCCACAGGGTGCATCACTTTCTTCTCTATTGTTTAACTTATTTGTTACTGACCTCGGTATTGATTTTAAATTCTGTAAGTTTCATAAGTATGCTGATGATTTTAAACTTTATCTTTCTGGCCCATTATCTGATGTTGCCAACTTACTTAAAAATATTCAATACGATATTAGAATTGTTGAACAATGGAACTCCTATATTGTTTAGTAATACTGTCAAAGATCTTGGTCTGACATTGGACCGTACTTTATCATGGAGGGATCATGTCTTTGGCATTTCGCCTAAGACTTATATGGTTCTTCAGCAGTTAAATAGGAATAAAGATTCTCTCCCGACTTCAACTCGCTTACTTCTAGTTAAGTCATTGGTTCTTCCCTTTTTTGATTATTGTTGTGTGGCCTATGATGATATTTCAGGAGAATTGAATAATAAACTTGAAAGAGCCTTAAATGCTTGTATTCGTTTTATATATAATCTACCGAAGTATGAACATATTACTGAATACAGAACTAAATCTGGACTTTTGAATGTTGCTACGAGGAGACAGTTTTTTATTTGGAAATTTTCTTTATAACATTTTTGATCATAAAACTCCGAGTTATCTGTTTGATCTCTTTGAATTCAGAGTATTTGATGATAAGATTTTTAATAAATTTCGTGACAGAGGATCCGTCTTTAAAATACCGAACCATAGAACTTGTAAAATGCTGGGATCATTCATAGTCAGAGGATCTAGACTATGGAACAAAATACCATGTAAAATAAGAGATGCGTCAAAATATTGTATTTTCAAAAAATTATTTTTTGAGTTGTTTGGAACTAATGATCACTTACTGGTGAAAGACATTATTTTCAATATTTACCTTAATTGATTTATATATGTATATGTATAATTATATATATTTTTTTTCTTTACTTTTTATTTCTATTAATTCTTGATATTTGCGACAATATAATATATTGTGTTTCAAGTATGTTGGCTGTAAATAATCTAATTATTATATTAGAGATAGAATTATTCTTTTTTTTCTTTACAATGTTTTATTTTTAATATGCAACCTTAAAGTTGCAAAATTATAAATTATATATAGTTGTATAACAAAATATTTATGTATCTTGTTCCCTAGTGGGCTCATTAGCCCTAGGAACTTATTTTTTGAATAAATAAATAAATTTCAAAGTTTAGGATACCAGAAACCTTGTATTTGAAAAAAAGGATCCAAATAGTGGGAGAACTTAAAAAAGAGGTGACTAAGAAGTCTGATAGACTGGAAATTTACTTAAAACAGTTTAGGATGTTACAGATCTAAGCATTAACAATATGCCTGATTTTTTGAGTGAAAAATTCGTCGAGTTACCGAATTTCAATGTTTAGGATACTAGAAACCTTGTATTTGGAAAAAAGGACCCAAATAGCATAACTTAAAAAAGAGGTGACTAAGAAGCCTGCTTTCAGGTCCCTGCTCTCTATTTTTAACTCCTTAAAGCCCGAACTATTTCCACAGATTCGGTTTCTACAAACAATTTTTATATTTATTATTTTGTTTCATGTTTATCAGCTACTGGAAGAGTTTGACTAGAGCCGAAAATTTAAATGTTTGAATAATGCCTATTAGTTTCAAAGTTATGATTCTTTTGATTTCTTTGTGGTACTTGTACGTACAACTGAATGTCAAAGAACTAATTAATTCATGTTTGGAAAATTTTTTGGGTAAAATAACGAACTGGTTGCAGAAAATAAAACCTAACGGATAGAAGATGTTTCGGAATAATCGACAATGGAGTTTATTACATGAAATATTTTCTTGTTACGAAATATTTATAGTGACGCTAGTGTCCGGTGATCCAGTTAGTGAAGCATCACTTCCTGATGGTACTCTTGAGTTTTACCTTATTGCGATTCGAATTCCGCGAAGAGCGCAAGGAGTCTCATCTCTCCTCTTTTTGCGCGCACCCCCTTTCCCCGAGACCAGTTTCCATTGGAAGTCTCTTTGGACAAACTGGAACAAACCGGGCCATGTTTGCACGACCAATGACTGGGTTCTGCGTCTGGTGCATAGCACAGGCGTTGGGAATACACACGAACACACACACACATTTTATCTTGAACCCGTCCATCGAAAATGGGTCAATGGCACCCCCTGCGGCCCGGGAAGCTACACAGCTCAAATTTGAGCCAACAACGGTCGAAACCTAGATCCCAGATGCTCTGACCCAGTTTAAATCAGGTCACCTGGAAAAAGGAGGTGAGTAATAATTCACCTCGGGTCGCTCCAGTTCAACTTTGTATAGGATAGAAACTTATTTAATCGTGATTATGAAATCATCTGATTTTTCTTCTTTTAGATTTGTTTTGGATTGTTCTTTTGTAAGAAAAACTTTGTTCTTTTTTCTTATTTTAACTGCTCTTATTTTATTTTTATTTATTTTTTTCGAGGTAATTGTTCTTTTTTGTGGTAAAAATTGCTGGTTTCTCTGTGTAAGGAAACCGCAGACTTAAAGATTATTTAAGACGAGTCTTCTAGGTTTTAGATTAATGTTAATTTTGTTCGTTGCTTTCTCTGGTGGTTGTGGCGGTATAGTGGTTCAACTAATCGTTTACGAATTAGACTCGAAAAATAATTTCGTGGTAGTGGCTCAACTAATCGTTTGCGAATTAGATTTGAAAAATAATTTCCTTTGCTGATTTGGTAAAAAAAATTATCTTTCGTCAAATGCTGGTTGTGGAAGTTATAAAAAAATTTGTAGAAATGTTGTCAATGCTACTATGGGGTAAAGCTTTGGTTTCTCTAACTTTGAGTTGAGTGAAAATTCATCCACTATTTTTAATCAGCAAAACATTCGTCCACTGTTTTGATTCAGCAACAATAGGTCCATTATTTTGGGTTACTAAAATTTTGACAACTGTTTTCATTCGGAAATAATTAGTCCACTAATTTGTATCGGTAAAAATTCTTTTACTAATTTGCATCACTAAAAATTCTTTCACTAATTCGTGTTACTAAAAATTCGTCCAGTATTTTGATTCAGTAATTAAAATTTCATTATTTTGTTCTAGAAAAACTATGCGAAATATTTTTAAAGTAAAAGTACAATAAAAATTTTGAAGTTAAGCTTCATCAAGAGGTGAATAACGATTATGAAGATAAAAAGATTAAAACAGAAAAACAATCATGAAGCAAATATTATAACATATAACCGAAAGAAATTATCAAATGTCTAAAAAGTTTCGGGGTTGACACGCAACCTGGAAATATTTTCATCTAAAATTTTAAAAAAATTCAATTTTAAATTAATTTGATTAGAAATTTTTAAAAAACTAGATTTTTAAAAAACATTTAATAACTAAAATTGTTTTAAAATTTGTTAAATTTTTTACTATCACGGTAAATCGTTAGGTATTAAAATAACACCAAAAAGGATTAAAATAAACCAATTTAGTGTTATTTTAATCCATTTTGATTTAATAAGGATTATTTAATTTAATTTAATAAGGATTAAAATAAACCAATTTAGTGTTATTTTAATCCATTTTGATGTCATTTTAATACCTAACGATTTACCGTGATACATTGAATTAATTTTTTAAAGTCATGGATTTATAGAGTAATTTTAGTTAAAAACACTAAAACAAATTGAATTTTTGCAATAATTATAGCTCTTACAGCAGAAAATCAATTATTTTTAAAAGTAGTAAAATTCTTCCCGGAAATTCAATTATTTTATTTCCTTTTTTTATTGATTTTTCAAAGAATAACATTATTTTCAAAAATTTCAATGAAATTCCTCTGAAAGTTTTTTGAAAATAATTTAAATAAAATTCCTTTGAAAGTTTTTTCAAAATAATTTCAATATAATTCTTTGTAAAAATTTAAGTAATTTCTAAAATTTGACAAAATTCAATTATTCTCAATGTTTACAATTTTAATAGAATTTCACAAAAGAATTCAATTATTTAAAACAAATTTTAATCAAATTAGTCTCAAAAATTGAATTATAAGTAATAAAGAGTAATTGAATTAAAGTAATAAATTCTTTGAAAAAATTAAATTATGTTCAAAAAATTACAAAAATTTTAGTCAAAATTTCAATTTTCTTTATAAATAATACACTTTTGCTTCGAAATTCAATTATTTCGAAAAATTTTAATAAAATTCTTGGCAAATTTCAATTATTTTTAATATGTTTTATAAAATTCGTTTTATCCTCGAAAACGAAAATTATTCTTAAAAATTTTATGGAAATTTGTTAAGATAATTCAATTTTTATTTAAATTTTTTAGAAATAATTAAATTTCCAAAAGGTTTTAAATTAAAATCTTTGAAAATTTGAATTTTTTATACTTTTAACGAAAAATTTCGTAGAATTAATTTTTTTAAAAAAGTTTATTTCCTACTTTTAACCGTAACTTTATCAAAAATTATTTTCATCATTACGATTATTATTTTCAGATTTTTTAACAAAAATTCTTCTCTAAATCAATTAGTTTTAATAATTTTCGAAAAAGTTTTTTGAAAATTTCCAAATCCAATTGTTTGCAATATTCAATTTTACGAAATTTCAATTATTCGTAAATTCTTCAATTAAATGTAAGTAAGGAAATAAAAACTTTAAATTTTATCTAAAATTTTAACTGAAATTCATTTTTAAAATCAATTATCGTCAGAAAATTCTACGAAAATTCAATTATTTTAATAAAAACAAAGATAATTTATGGAATAATTCATTTTTTCTTAAAATTCAATTCTGGTAACGAATTTTATCAACAAATTTTTTTAATAATAGAATTCTTTCGAAGAATTTTTATAAAATTCTACAGAATAATTACATTTTTGAGAAGTTCGATAAAATTGTATTAAAAATAATTGAAATTCTGCAATGATTTTTTAAAATTTTTATTTTTTGGAAAAATAATTGAATGTTCGTGTAGAATATTTAAAAAAATTTTGATTAATAATTGAATTTTTCGACTATAAAAATAAATATTTTATTAAATAATTAAATGTTTTTTAAAATTGAATTTTCATAATGAATTTTATTAACAAATTTTTATATAATTGAATTCTTTTGACAAATTTTAATTAATTTTTTACGAATAATTTTTTTTTCGAAAAATTTAATAAAAATTGTACATATATTAAAAATAATTGAAATTCTGTCAAGAATTTTATTAAAATTTTTCAGAAATGTTTGAATGTCGGAGAAAAATTTTATTATTTACAAAAAGTAATTGATAATTGACGAGAATTTTTGTAAATTTTTCGGAAATAATTGAATTTTTGTAAAAAATGATACTCCTTTTGAAAATAATTGAATTCTCAAGACAAATTTTATTAAAATTTCTTTCTCAATAATTAAATTCTTTCGTTAAATGTTTTGGAAATAGTAGACATTGAAAATAATTAAATTTTAACAAATTTATTTTGTAAAGAAGTGAAAAAAAAAATTTTATTTTTTGATAATAATTTAATTCTTTAGGTTTTTGATGTTGGCATCGATGCTCAGCATCGAAAAGTATTTTTCCTTATTTTTAGTAACAAAATTTTACTCCTTTTATTCACCTAAGAAGTAAAAAACTGTTTTTGGTATTTTTGAACTTAAAACTTTGTCAAAAATTGAATGATTTTTTTGCTTTTGTACAAAAAAATATTTTTCAATGCTGAGAATCGATGACAACTTCAGGGACCTTATTCTTTGAAGAATAAAATAGAAACAAAAATATTTGAATTTTCGAAAAACCTCATTTTTATATGAAAAAATTATAATAATTAAATATTTATTAAAGAATGATCTTATTGATGTTTTCGAACATTTCAAAAAGTTACATTCGTAATAATAAAGGAATAATTACTTGTGTCTAATTACACCAATCTTATTTAAAAATTAATGATAATTGACTAAAGCCATGATTGTCTGATCGGGGGTTAAATCATTAATTAACTTTTAACTTTTTTTATTATTTATATTATAATTTTTATTAATTATTAATTATTATTAATTTTTATTAATTTTAGAAGAGTATCAAAAAGTAGCTTTAATACTGAAAAAAGCATCTATCGAAAATTGATTTTAACTTCAGAAGAGGTTGCAAATGATGATGATGATGATGATGATAATTCTGATGATTATGATGATATCATGATACACTTACGTTTATGTTTTGAAAGCAACAACACCGAAAAAAAATTGACACGCTTCATTCGTTTTTTGTTCACCTGTTCAAAGGAGTACACATTCTAAAATACTTTGCGATGTTCATTTGACTTAGAAAACGTGCTGCCAGCACAAATGGACCAATTCCTGCCACAACATAATCTATAATGAGAGAAGCGTGTTCTGGATTTTCAATACTAGGTCGAGCAATGAAAGTCTTTAGCCTTTTTCTCTCTTGAGCAAAAAAATTTTTATTTCGACTTTTTTTGCAGCACTGCTGCGGTATTGAATATGAACATTATAATAGAAAAAAAAAGAGAATGAGAAATGGTGGTCATTTTAAAATCACTTTGTATTCAATTTAAAGTATGCTTCTTGGCAACAAAAAAAAATCTTTTCCTATAGATATCTGAATACAAAATGTTGTAAACTTTCTTATAACTCTTGAAAACTATAATAGTACAAGTTGATCAGTTAAATAAAGCATTAAATAAACATTAGTTTCTCATTTTATTTCAATGAGTTCAATAAAATTAGAAATTGATGATGATGATGATGTGTTGGTAAAGAATGATGTGATGATGTGTTGGTTTTTCATTAAGTAGAAAATAAAAAAGGGTTTTTTTTTGGGATAAACTACAAAACGGGAAAAATATTTTCATGAGGGTTTAGTACTGGAAATGGCTCTAAACGAAAATGGGTAATTTTTAATTTTTGGTCGTAAAATAAACCGTTTTAGTTCGAAAACAAAAAACAAATAAAGAAATGTTTTTGTTTGGTCCTAAAACAAACCGTTTTAGTTCGAAAACAAAAACAAATGTTTTAGTTCGAAAACAAAACCAAATAAACAAATGTTTTAGTTTTGTCCTAAAACAAACCGTTTCGGTTCGAAAACAAAAACAAATAAAGAAATGTTTTAGTTTTGTCCTAAAACAAACCGTTTTAGTTCGAAAACAAAAACAAATGTTTTAGTTCGAAAACAAAAACAAATGTTTTAGTTCGAAAACAAAACCAAATAAACAAATGTTTTAGTTTTGTCCTAAAACAAACCGTTTCGGTTCGAAAACAAAAACAAATAAAGAAATGTTTTAGTTTTGTCCTAAAACAAACCGTTTTAGTTCGAAAACAAAAACAAATGTTTTAGTTCGAAAACAAAAACAAACCGTTTTGATTCAAAAACAAAACCAAATAAACAAATGTTTTAGTTTGGTCCTAAAACAAACCGTTTCGGTTCGAAAACAAAAATAAATAAAGAAATGTTTTAGTTTGGTCCTAAAACAAACCGATTTAGTTCGAAAACAAAAACAAATGTTTTAGTTCGAAAACAAAAAACAAACCGTTTTGATTTAAAAACAAAACCAAATAAACAAATGTCTTAGTTTGGTCCTAAAACAAACCGTTTTGGTTCGAAAACAAAAACAAATGTTTTAGTTTGGTCCTGAAACAAAAACAAACAGACAAATGTTTTAATTCAAAAACAGTTTTGACAATTAGCTTTTCTATTTGTTAAATACTTTTCTCTGCAATTTTTTTTTCTTTTAACCAACGAAAATTGACTTTAAAGAGACAGAAAATTAACATTGAAATGAGTATTGGACTAAAACATTGCCAAGTACATTTATAATGTTTAAAAGCATATTTATATAATGTTTAAAGTACATTTCTTATTTACTGTGCATAAATATAGGCGTAAGAAATTATCCAACGCGCACGATTAATATTCAAACGCAATTTGCTAATATATTTATGGTAAGAATAATGTGATTGCATCATGTAGTCGCTTTGTATTCAACGAGTTTTAATAATTTTTAAATCACGTGTGTCCATCAATTTGTATTTATAACTCGTCCTCCTATTTACATGCAATGAATATCTTCAGAAATAGCAAATTTAATGCCACAACAATAATAATAATAATTTCTTATTCATTATCGCGCGCGCGCTATACTTTTGTTTTCCGATTCCAATTGTTGTGTTGATTCTGATTCTTTATTGTTACTTTCGCACCTGTTTATGGAAATTTATTCATTGAAGGTGTGATTCTTGTTTCGTGCTTCATTCTTGTTTTATTTTGTATATAATTTTGTATATAATTCACGGTATTCTTTACTTTCGAGTGGAAAATGACTAATTTCGTGTCACGGGGTAAAAATAAAAATTACTTTTTTTGCTTATGAGAAATTTGTTTATTTATTATATAAAAAATAATTAATTAAACTGTGAATAAACTATAAAATATAATTCATTTGTAAGATAATGAAAAATATTATATTTATTATATTTTATATTAATGTTTATATTATTTATATAATATTTATATTAATATTATATTTTAATTATTAAAATATAATTAATAAACAAAAACGTATTTTATTGAAGTTGTTGTGAATAATTCAATTTTTTGAAATTTTATTAAAATTATTTTTAAGAAATACCTTTTATTGTAGTTTTATGAAAATAATCGAATTTTTAGAAATTTTTGTCAATAATTAATTTTTCTTTTAATTTTATTAACATTTTTGAGAAAAATTTAATTTTTAAAGGACTTGATAGAAATTTTTGTCATTTGTTGAATTTTTAAAGATTTCTATTAAAATTTTAGAAAATAATTGAATTTTTGACAGAATAATTTATTTCTTTTTTACTTATTATTATAACTCTTAAAAATACATAAAATTTTAAAAAATTTTATTATATGATTGTAATTAACAGAATTTAAAAAAAAAATTTAGAAAATAATTCAATTCTTTATGAATTTAATTTTCTTACAATATTTGAAAAATAATTGAAAATAATTGAAAATTTTCAAAGTTTCAATAAATTTTTTGAAAGTTGTTAAATTGTTTCTGAATTGAATTGGAATTTTTGAAAATATTTTGAATTTTTAAAGAATTTTAGTCATTTTTGTTTAACCAATTTTTTAAAAATAATTTACATTTTTGGATTTTTGTTGAAATATTTAAAAGTAATTAAAAACATATCTAAATTTTATTGAAATTTTTTAAAATACTTAGTAGAATTTTTATAAGAATTTCATTGAAATTTTTCGTCCATAATTGAATTTATTTCAAAATTTTATTGTAATTCTTTCAAAAAATTAAATTTTTAGAAATTTTTTTCAAACATTTAAACATAATTGAATTTTCTTCATAATTTAATAATTATTAACATTTTTAAAAATAGTTATAATTTTTAAAAATGTTACTAAAACTTTTGTCAATAAATTTTCTTTGTCTTTCTTAAAAGTAATCCAATTTTTTAGGAATTTCAATAAAAAATTTGAAAAATAATTGGAATCTTTTGAAGTTTTATTGAAATTTTTCTGAAAATATAGTTAAAAATTTTTAAGGTATTTAAGCGTAGTTTTGTCAGTACAATTAAATTTTTCAAACTTTTATCAAAATAATATAATTTTTTAAGAATTTTATTCAAATGATTAAAATCAATAGAATTAAAAAACAATTTTAAACAATTTAATTTTATATAAATTTCCTTCTTCTATGAACTTTTTATTAACTTTTTATGAACTTTTTATAAATATTTGAAAATAATTTAAAATTTTCGACGTTTTATTAAATTTTTTGAAAGTTGTTGAATTTTTTTCTGAATTCAATTGAAATTATCGAAAACAATTGACTTTTTAAAGAATTGTTTAAAATTTCTAAAAACGGATGTAAAATCATCAAATTAAAAATTTCTCTTTATTATTCTCATTAAATATACATTGTTGTCATGCTTGTTTTGTAAAATATTTAAATTGTAAAGGGTTCACTAATAATGTTCTATTGATTATATTAATAAAATACAAAAAAAAATGCGTAGAACGGAAAAAAAATAATCACTTTACGTATACGATAATTATATTGACGATTTGGATCGTTGAGTTGTAACATAATTTCCCTATACAGAAAACATTGACTAAAATGACATATAATGTAATTTTTCTTCTCACGCACAATACACTTTTGCTTTCTGTCTTTGCGTGTCGGTCATTATGTTTCAAGTACTTCGCTCGTCATTTTAACGATTTTATCAAATTACATTTTTTTCTACGTTTCTTTTTCATTTTATTATTAATTTTTATTGATAAATTTATTTATTGAGGATATTTTTATTTAACGAGGTCAATATTTTGATAATTAATACGATCCGAGTGATGAATTCAAATATATTTTTTTTATTATGTTGTTGTTGTTATTAATTATGGTTATTATTTATTATTATTATTATTATTATTATTATTATTATTATTATTATAGTTTCAATTTAAAATTAAAATCCATTAAATCCAAGTTCTTTAAATTTTCCTTTTGTTTAGAAAATAATTGTAGAATTTCGAATATTAACGAATAAGTTGAAATTCAATACGGAGACGCTGCTCAACTCCACCTGCGAACGCCAAGGCCACCGCTAGATGGCAGTTCAATTCTCGGAATTTGTCTATTTCTTGGAATTTCTCCTGCCACCTAGTGGCGACCTTGGCGTTCTCAAGTGGAGAAATTCTATCAATAACTTTTTTTTTATATTTAAAAAAATTGTATTGTGAGAAAATTTTTTTTTTCACTGTAAAAACTTGAATCGAATTTCTAGCTTTCTGTTAAAATAAAAAAAACTATTTTTGTAAAGTTTCTTTTTCTATATTTATGTAAAATAAAAATTACCATATACGAATAAGAATTTCGTCTAAAATAGAAAGTAAAATATAAAGTTTGGGTTAAATTTCAAGAGGCGGTATCACGTATTTTTTTAAGTGCTATTCTTTTTTTGGTGGTTCCACAGTTAATTGCAGTACGCAGTGAATTTGTCGTTAGGGGAACGATGGATTATAATTCGAGTCGAGTATCACGATAAACAACCCGGGTTGAAATATATCCGGTTTGATGATTGAAACTCCCCCTCGTCAATTCCTTAAGCTTCAAGACTATACAGCGAAACTAATTCACATTTCAATCGATCCTTATTCTGATATTATGCAACAACTAATTAAATCCTTTATTGTGGAAAAAAATATCTATTAAATATATATTATTATTAGTAAGATGATGATAAAATCGATCACTCCGAGTCAGGATTCAATAAACAAAAAGAGCAATTTCTTTTTAACGTTTCGACAGCACGGCTGTCCTCTTCAGAAACTACAATTTATTAAAGCTTTGATATATATTACAAACATTTTACAAAAACAATTTAAAAGAAAAAAATTATTATTATTATTTTAATTAGTTTAGATGTATCTTCTTTATTTACTAACGTCGGTTCTGTACATGTACGTGATTCTCTCATCAAACGTTACTCTAAAATTTCTCAAAGTTGGAATATTACTTTGGATGACTTGCTTGACTCATGTCAATTTCTTTTTGACAATACTTTTTTTAAATTTAATGACAAATATTATCAACAAATATACGGGACTCCCATGGGGTCATCTATTTCAGGATTGTTTTCCGATATTGTCATGGATGACCTAGAGACATCCTGTATTGCAAAACTTTCTTTTCATCCACTTTTTTTCTATAGATATGTTGATGATATAATCACGTGCATACCAATGACAAAAATCGACGAAATGATCAATGTTTTTAACAATTATGACGAGAGATTAAAATTTACTTTTGAAGTTGAGAAAAATAAGTGTATTAATTTTCTAGACGTCCATATTATTAATGACAATGGAAATATTATCACTGACTGGTATAAAAAACCTACTTTCTCGGGACGTACTATTAATTATTTTTCCAAACACCCTTTTTCGCAAAAGATAGCTATAATATATAATTTAGTTGATAGAGCAATAAAACTTTCTGATAATAAATTTCACAACAAAAACATTGAGCTGGTTAAAGAAATTTTAATCAAAAATAATTATCCTTTGGGTTTTATTGATAAATATATCACCAAGCGTATCTGTTCTATTAATTTTACTTCCGACAAAAAATCTAGCAACAATAATGTAATGTATAACATGAATCCCAAAATCTTTTTACCTTACGTTCCCATTCTCTATGAGAATACTTCAATGTTTCTTAAAAATTATAATATCTTAACTGTTCCTACAGATAATAAAAAAATGAGTCATAACCTCGTCATAAAAGCTAAAGACAGAAACAAAAAAACTGAAAATGTTAATACTGTTTATAAAATTAATTGTGGAAATTGCTCTGCCTCTTATGTTGGTCAGTCAAAACGAATGGTTGGCGTACGTATAAATGAACATAAAAATTCTACGACTAATGTAATTGCTGATCATAATAACAACCGGAATCACAATTTTGACTGGAATAATTTTTTAATACTTGACAAAGAGAATAATTATAATAAGCGTTTAATATCAGAAATGATCCACATTAATTTGCAAAAAAATTCAGTTAACAAAAAAGATGATACACAAAGTCTCAGTAGCTATTATATCCATTTTCTCAATGAAAAGAAACACGTGTAAATCTTATCTACTTATATTAACCTTGGCATTTCTTCTGTTCCATTACTTTTTGTTTACTGGTGGGTCAGTCACCTCATCTTCATCGATTTTACTTGCGTTGCCTATTTTGAATCAGTGTCTAATCGTTCTTGCTTTGACGAAGACGTTCGTTTTGTATAAGCAATATGTGACTCACATGATATATAATATTTTCTTACGGTAATGATTGTAATAATTTTTTTGTCCAACGCCTTCGGGGAAATGGAGTCATTGTGCACTAGGCACCAGTGGAGAAATGTACCTCATATCTCCACTGGCCGTTTGTCCAGTGGAGAAATGTACCTTATATCTCCACTGGCCGTTTGTCCAGTGGAGAAATGAGCGGTGAAAAGAGTAAAGGCACATTATGTGTGGTTATTTCGGTTCCATATCACTATAAATAAATCATAAAAATCTATTCTAATTTGCTTTAACTTTGTTAAATTTTGTCCTAAATAAGTAATTTATAACTAAAAATTAAAATTTTGAAAAATTAATTGTATTATTAATACATGGAGAGAAGAGTTACAGTTGTGACAACTAAACACGTTTAGTAGCAGAAATACATGGAGAGCGATAGTAGCGCCCCTGGCGGTTTAGTTCCTGTTTAGTTACTCTGACTGAACGTACAGTCGTTCCTACTATTATATAGTAGATGCGACTGTTATTTTTGTCCGTCGAAAATTAACTAAACTGTTTAGTTATCAGAACTGAACCGACAGTCGCCTTCACTATTCTCTTCTCTCCGTGTATGTTAAGTTCTGACAATAAATGAATAAAATTATTATAATTAGTATGAAAAATTAATAGAAAGTGTTTTTCAGTTGTTGGACAAAGTAATATGTGCAATTCGTGGCGAACAGCGATTTTCGCTCGCTTGATTGAAACTTCAAGCTCGCGAGAAATCGCCCTTGTTCTCCACTCGTTGCACAATATACTATTCTTTTAAATTGTTTTTGTAAAATGTTTGTAATATATATCAAAGCTTTAATAAATTGTAGTTTCTGAAGAGGACAGCCGTGCTGTCGAAACGTTAAAAAGAAATTGCTCTTTTTGTTTATTGAATCCTGACTCGGAGTGATCGATTTTATCATCATCTTACTAATTTGTCGACCGAGTGATAGCATCATTAATATATATATATATATTATTATTATTTTATTATTACTATTATTATTATTATTTATTATTATTATTATTGTTATTATTATTATTATTATTATAATTATTATTATTATTATTATTATTATTATTATTATTATTTTATTGTTATTATTATTTTTATTGTTATTATTATTATTATTTTTTTTTTTTATTGTTATTATTATATTAAATATTAGAAATAATATTTATTATAATTACAAATTATATTATGAAGAGAGAGAATTGATTAAAAATAATAATGAGTCATTTTAATAAAATTAATTTGTAGTAATAATTGTTTCCTTTTTTTGATTTCAGCAAGTCACTAGAAAATCGAATCCAAAATGAGCTGTACGTCGCAGTGTGCCAAGTACTTTTTGTGTTTATTCAATTTCATCTTTTTCGTAAGTATTTTTTATTTTACATGTGAGCTTCATTACACAGTGAATTGATATTTTTTTGTACAAATTTTGTTTTGTTTTGTTATATAATTGAGAACATTTTTCAAATTTATTTATTTAATGATATTTTGTAATTTAAAAAGGTACTTAAAAAAAATTGTTCGAAAAATTTCAAGTGCCTTGAATTTTTAATGAATTCTTTTTAATTTAATTTTTTATTTGTTTTCTGCAAATATACTTTAATTTACCTCTATAAATTGTAAATAATTTAAGTTTGTATAGAATAACTTCTTTAAAGTAATTAATTAATAATTATCATCGACTGAGAAAATATTTTTTTACTTAAAACTCAATTGACATTATTAAATATTTTTTCAATTAAAATTCAATTCAATTCAAATTTGCGAAAATAATTTAATTTCAAAAAGTTTTAAACTAAAACATTTGAATATTTTAATTTCTGTACAAAAAAAAATTGATAACAATATTTATTTAAATAAATTATTTTATTTTTAAATACGCGTTTATCCAGAAATATTGAAAAAGCATTATATTTTTGAGAAAGTCTAATTTAATTTTAATTTTTTTAGGCAACCGAGTAAAGATTGAATTATGATTAAATTAATTAATTAAAATTTAATTAAAAATATATTTAAAAATGTAAAATTTAAAGATACTTGAAACCGGGTAAAGATTTAATTACGATTAAATTAATAAATTAAATTAATTAAATGAATTAAATTATTTAAATTAAATTAATTAAATTAATTAAATTAAATTAATTAAAATAAATTAATTTAATTCAAAATAAATCTAAAAGCGTTAAATTTAAAGACTCTTGAAATATACTTTAAAAATTCTATTCATGTTTATTAATGAATTATCGAATTAATTGATTGTAAAATCGAATTGAAAATAATTAAATTTGATAAAGAATTTCATTATCGAGAATTAAAAAAAGAAAATCGAATTTTCAAAGAATTTTAATTTAATAATTGGCAAATAATTGAAGTTTGACAAGCGAAACATATAAAGCAACAAAATTGGTCTCATGTTACAATTTTAAATGAAAAATTCCTTCACCAATCTAATTGCACAAATTGACGAGACTGACCTTTTGATAATTACTAATTACTAATTAATAATTACTAATTACAAAAGGGTCGGATTCAAATGTATTCATATTATTATTGGATTAAATAGCAATATTAAAATAATATTTTTTATGGATTTTATTAAAATTTTGTTAAAATTTGAATTAATTTTTTTTTAAACAATTGAGTTTCTTTTAAGACTTTTATTAGAATTTTTGTCAATGGAAGAATTTTTTTTTAATAATTGAGATTTTTATGAATTTCATTTTTATGATGGAAAATATGAAATTCTTTTTAAACATTTTAACAATAGTTGAATATTTAAATGTTTTTATTGAAATTTTTGTGAAAAAATTGCATTTTTCTGACTTTTATTAAAATTTTTTTAAATAATTGAATTTTTTCCTGAATTTTATAGTTATTTTTTAAACTAATTCAATTTTTAAAAATAATTAATGTTATTCGCCTTTTTGAAAGCAATGGAATTTTTTTAAATTATTCATTTTTGAAGGAATTTTGATGAAATATTTTTAAATGTTCGAAAAAGTTTGTTTTTTTCGAAAAAATGAAGTAGAAAATTAAAATTTTTTATGGGATTTAATTAAATTTTCGACTGTAGTTGAATTTAAAAAAATGTTATTCTTAAAAATAATTAAATTTTTAAAACTTTTCATTCACCTTTTTGAAAATAAATGTATTTTTTAGAATTTAATTGAAGTTTTTGAAAATATTTGAATTTAAAAAAAAAATTATTTACATATTTTATTAATAATACTATTTTTGAATATTTTATTAATAATATTTTTCAATAATTTTAAACAATAGTTAAATTTTAAAAAGTTTTTTTTCAATTTTTGTCCATAATTGAATTTTTAAAAACGTTGTTATTTCCAAGAAGAATATTGTTCTTTAAAATAATTCAAGTTTTTTGAATTTTGTTAAAATACGAAATTAATTGAAAAAGTTTGAAAGTTTAAAAAATAGTTGAATTTTCAATTGACAAAAATTAAAACAAAACCCTTTTAAAATTTAACTTTTTTTATAAAATTTCAAACTTTTTCAATTAATTTTGTCTTTGCACAAAATTCAAAAAACTTGAATTATTTAAAAGAACTCTATTGTTCTTGGAAACAATAACATTTTGAAAGTAAATAAATAATAATTTTTAATTAATATATAATAATAATAAATAATAATAATAATAATAATAATAATAAATAATATTTAAAAATTTAACTATTTTATAAACTTTCAAACTTTTTCAATTTAATATTTTAACAAAATTCAAAAAACTTAAAAAAATTCGACTTTTTAGAATTTTGTTAAAATAATTAAAAAAGTTTGAAAGTTCAAAAAATAGTTGAATTTTAAAGGTGTTTTACTTCAACTTTTGTCAATAATTGAATTTTTTCTTAAATTTTATTATTGTTCTTGAAAATTATTCAAGTTTTTAGAAATTTTGTGCAATTATTATGAAAATAATTGAAGACGTTCGAAATTTTAGAAAATATTTTCATTTTTAAAAAACTATTTAAATTTTTTGACAGTAATTGAATTTTGTAAAAATGTTTTTACTGTTCTTGAAAGTAATTAAATTTTTTCTAAATTTTGTTAAAATATTTATAAATAATTAAAGAAGTTCGAAATTCATTTGAATTTTTTGAAAATAGTTCATTTTCAAAACGATTTTATTTTAATTTTTCTCAGTAATCGTTTTTTCAAGGACTTTTATTACAATTCTTAAAATCAATTGAATTTGTAATGAATTTTTTGTTTCTAATTCTTGAAAGTCGAGTGAACTTTGACAACATTATATAATTTTGTTTTTATAACAAGAATTAGACTTCTAATAAGTATTTTGCTTCTAAAAAATTCTCTTCTTTTTAATTCAGTTTTCCTTTGGTTTCTTTCGAATATCAATGAGGAACAAAAAAATAAAAATTATCTCTAAGAATTAGAAAAATTAATTTTTTCGAATATGAATAAAGAAAAAAAATGAATATTCTTTTCCAAAAAATTAGAAAATTAATTTTTTTCCGAATATAAATGTTGAAAAAAAATGAAAATTGTTTATGTTCCTAAAGTTTCGAACGTTCAAATGATGGACAATATTTTTTTCACTTTTTCTAACTTGTTTTTCTTTACAAAAAAAATATTTTTTAGATTGAAACAAATTAATTGTAAACTAAATATTGTTGAATTAAAATTATTTTTTATTTTTAGAAAGAATTTTAGATTTTTAGATACAAAAAAAAAATGAAAGTGAAAAAAAATTTCCTTCATTTGAAGGTTCGAAACTTTACCTGCATTAAAAATTAGAAAATTAAATTTTTTAATTTTACTGTCAGTCCTAATGAATTTTATTTTAATTTTAATTAAATTATTTAATTTATTAAATAATAAAATTCATTTTTAGATAGAATTTTAGGTTTTTAGATAAAAAAAGATCAAGGTGAAAAAAAATTTCCTTCATTTGAACGTTCGAAACTTTAGCTGCCATTAAAATTTAGAAAATTATATTTTTTAATTTTACTGTCAGTCCTAATGAATTTTATTTTAATTTTAATTAAATTATTTTTATTTTTTTAAATAATAAAATTCATTTTTACATAGAATTTTAGGTTTTTAGATAAAAAAGGATAAAGGTGACGAAAAATTTCCTTCATTTGAACGTTCGAAACTTTACCTGCAATTAAAAATTAGAAAATTAAATTTTTTAATTTTACTGTCAGTCCTAATGAATTTTATTTTTATTTTAATTAAATTATTTTATTTTTTTAAATAATAAAATTCATTTTTAGATAGAATTTTAGATTTTTAGGTAAAAAAAGATCAAGGTGAAAAAAAATTTCCTTCATTTGAACGTTCGAAACTTTAGCTGCCATTAAAATTTAGAAAATTATATTTTTTAATTTTACTGTCAGTCCTAATGAATTTTATTTTAATTTTAATTAAATTATTTAATTTATTAAATAATAAAATTCATTTTTAGATAGAATTTTAGATTTTTAGGTAAAAAAAGATCAAGGTGAAAAAAAATTTCCTTCATTTGAACGTTCAAAACTTTAGCTGCATTAAAAGTTAGAAAATTAAATTTTTTAATTTTACTGTCAGTCCTAATGAATTTTATTTTAATTTTAATTAAATTATTTAATTTTTTTAAATAATAAAATTCATTTTTAGATAGAATTTTAGGTTTTTAGATAAAAAAGGATCAAGGTGACGAAAAATTTCCTTCATTTGAACGTTCGAAACTTTACCTGCAATTAAAATTAGAAAATTAAATTTTTTAATTTTACTGTCAGTCCTAATGAATTTTATTTTAATTTTAATTAAATTATTTAATTTTTTTAAATAATAAAATTCATTTTTAGATAGAATTTTAGGTTTTTAGATAAAAAAGGATCAAGGTGACGAAAAATTTCCTTCATTTGAACGTTCAAAACTTTAGCTGCATTAAAAGTTAGAAAATTAAATTTTTTAATTTTACTGACAACTCTGATTGAATTTTATTAAATAATAAAATTGATATTATTACACTTTTACATAATTATAAGTTGTATAACATACCCATTACATAGTATAATCTTGCGAAAATATAAGAAATATATTATTTATATTATAAATTATTCATATGATTTTCTACCATTTCGAGAAAGGACGGAAGGATTCTTTTTTTTCTAATTTATATGTATGTATATCCTTTGAGAAATTACATTTCCATATTATACTTGCGTTATATTCTGATTACACTATCAAGATGTAACATCATCCTCGGAAGTCTTCGAAGCGAAACGAAACGAAAGCATCAAAATAATTCTCATGTTACAGATCGCTGGCGGTGCATCCTTAGCCGTTGGCATTTGGTTGATTGCTGATCAAAAATCATTTGTCAATCTAATCGCACAAATTGACGAGACTGACCTTTTGGTAAGTGAAAAGAAAATTTCCTTTTCCTTCTCTATTTCATAATTAAATTAATTTTTTGATTGAAATTAAATTTTCATCAAAAAGCAAGTTCAGTTTTTCAGTCAAAAAAAAAAAAGAAATACAAAAGAATTAATTTTTTTCTTTTCTTTTTTTGTCAAAACCTTCTACACTGAAAAAAAAATTTATTTGATTCAAATAATCCATTATTTGACTATTATCAAAATATATTTACTTGAATCAAATAATTTTTACTTGAATCAAATAATTTTTATTTGAATCAAATAATTTTTACTTGAATCAAATAATTTTTATTTGAATCAAATAATTTTTACTTGAATCAAATAATTTTTATTTGAATCAAATAATTTTTACTTGAATCAAATAATTTTTATTTGAATCAAATAAATTGTATTTGAATCAAATATTTCAGTTTTTGAAGCAAATACTATTTAATTGATTCAAATAAAAATTATTTGATTCAAGTAAATATTTATTTGATAATAGTCAAATAATCGGTTATTTGAATCAAATAAATTTTTTTTTCAGTGTAGTTGATTGCTTTTTATATTTTCTCTCATATTTTTTGCCCCCTTCTTTAAGTTTCAAAGAATTTAATTTTATACTTGAGGAATGTTCCTTTTTAATAAGGAATGTTCGAAATTGGTTTTTTTTATGGGAGATTGAATTTTTAAATTAGAAAAACTTTTAATAAGTGGAGAAAAATAAAAAGTACAATGAAACTCAATGAGTGCATGAAATTCATGTTTTGAAACATAACGTAAAAGCATATCAGTAAAATATCAATAATAAGTACGAATTAAATTTACAACTGTGAACATTAAATGAAATTGAGAAATGTTTACGGTAAATCTTGGTCAGGAAGAACAAATGACAAAAAGTAATAATAATGGTCAAGGAGAATTACATAAAAGTTTTTTTTTTTTTTTTTGGTCTACATCCTGTTGGAAATAGAATAGATATTTCTAAATAGCTGAATTTAACAGAGTAGAGATGAATATCGGAAGAAAACTGTATTATTGAAACTTTAAAGAAAAGAAAACAGTGATTCTTGAAATAATGATTTTTAACTGATTGTTGAGATCCTCGAAGCGAAACTCATCATTTCTCGATTCTCGTTGTTTGCCTTTGAAACACCTGTTCATCGGTTGCTTTACGTATTAATGAAAACAACGCACGGCAAGAAGTGGATGAGAGTTAATGCGAGTATTTTGGCGTCTTTCCAAATATTTAGAATATTTTAACCAGTTGTTATGGTACTTTTTACAATATATTGATTCATATTCCGTTGCTAAGGCGCTGGAAAAAAAAGTGTATTCCGAAAAAAAGAAAACTTTGGCTTAGACGCTACTAAATATTGTTTATTTTATTCAAAAATAAATTTTACTTGATACAATAAATTGAAAAAAAATTAAATTAAATTAAAAAAAAAATTTTAAATAAATTAATAAAAATAAATAAATTAATTAATAAATAATAATAAATAAATAATAATAATAATTAATAATTAATAATTAATAATTAATAATTAATAATTAATAATTAATAATTAATAATTAATAATTAATAATTAATAATTAATAATTAATAAATTAATTAATTTTTTAATTAAATTAATTTAATTAAATTTATTACAATAAATTGTTATTTGAAAATTGTTTTCAAATTTAATAGAAATTTTTGATAAATCATTCAAATTTTTAGGAATTCGATTCCAAATATTTGAAAATAATTTTTTTTTTCAAATTTAATGGAAATTTTCAATAAATCATTCAAATTATTAGGAATTCGATTCCAAATATTTGAAAATAATTTTTTTTTTAAATTTAATGGGAATTTTTGATAAATCATTCAACTTTTTAGGAATTCGATTCCAAATATTTGAAAATAATTTTTTTTTAAATTTAATGGAAATTTTTGATACATCATTCAATTTTTTAAGAAATCGATTCTTAATATATCAAAATAATTTTTTTTTTAAATTAATAGAAATTTTTAAAAATCATTAAATATTTTAGGAATTCAATTGAAAATAATTTAAAATAATTGAAAGAATTCGAAATTTTTTTGCAATTTTTAAAACTAGTTGAACTTTAAACGACTTTTAATTCAATTTTTGTCAGTAACATAATTTTTCAAAAATTTTATTATTGTTCTTGAAAACAATTGAGATTTGAATCATTTTATACACCTTTTTGAAAATAAATTATTTTTTTCTAGAAATTAATTAAAATTTTTTTTAAATAATTCAATTTTCCAAGAAGTTTTATAAAATATTTGGAAATAATTGAAAAAGTTCAAAATTTTGTAAAAATTTTTATAAATAATTACATTTTCTAAGAATTTTTATTAAATATTTGCAAATAATTGAAAAAGTTTAAAATTTTATTGAACTTTTTCAAAATTATTCGTTTTTAAAAATGTTATTATTGTTCTTGAAAATAATTGAATTTTTGAATAATTTTATTTCCCTTTATGAAAGTAAATGAATTTTTTTTACAATTTAATTGAAATTTTTGAAAAATCATTTAATTTTTTAGGAATTTTGTTAAAATATTTGAAAATAATTGAAAATGTTTAAAATTTGGTTGCAATTTTTAAAACCAAGTGAATTTAAAATTTTAAAAAACTTTGTTTTTAATTTTTGTCAGTAACTAAATTTTTCAAAAAATGTTATTATTGTTCTTGAAAACAATTGAATTTTGAATAATTTTACACACCTTTTTAAAAGTAAATTATTTTTTTACAATTTAATTGAAATTTTTGAAAAATCATTTAATTTTTTAGGAATTTTGTTAAAATATATTAAAATTATTGAAAAAGTTTAAAATTTGATTGCAACTTTTAAAACCAGTTGAATTTTAAAAAAATTTTGTTTTAATTTTTTGTCAGTAACTGAATTTTTCAAAAATTTTATTATTGTTCTTGAAAACAATTGAATTTTGAATAATTTTACACACCTTTTTAAAAGTAAATTATTTTTTTTCTAGAATTTAATCCAAATCTTTGAAAGTAATTAAATTTTTTAGAAATTCTGTTACATTGAAATATTATTGAAAAATTTCGAAATTTTATTAAAATTTTTGAAAATAATTGAATTTTAAAAGAATTATTTTTAAATTTTGGTCGGTAATTGAATTTTTTTAAAAATTTCATTATTCTTTTTAAAAATAATTGAATTTGGAAACAATTTATTCGCCGTTTTGAAAATAAATTATTTTTTTCTAGAATTTTATTTAAAATTTTTTTTAAATAATTCAATTTTCCAAGAAGTTTTATAAAATATTCGGAAATAATTGTAAAAGTTCAAAATTTTGTAAAAATTTTTATAAAATATAATTAAATTTTTTAAGAATTTTTATAAAATATTTGCAAATGATTGAAAAAGTTTAAAATTTTATTGAACTTTTTAGAAAATTAATCATTTTTAAAAATGTTATTATTGTTCTTGAAAATAATTGAATTTTGAATAATTTTAGTCACCTTTCTGAAAGAAAATTAATTTTTTTTTACAATTTAATTAAAATTATTGATAAATCATTCAATTTTTTAGGAATTTTGTTAAAATATTTAAAAATAATTGAAAAAGTTCGAGACCTCATTGAAATCTTTAAAAAGTAATTAAAATTTTAATAACAGTTTTAACGGTTATTTTGCAATTTGAATATTAAAAATAACGGTTATGATTGAATTTTGCTGGAATTTAATTGAATTCTCTGAAAATAATTCAATTTTGCAGAAATGTTTAAAAATATTTGTAAATAATTTAAAAATTTTAAAGTTTTATTGCAATATTTAAAACCAGTTGAAATTTATTTAAAATTTTACTATAAATTTTTTCATGGGAAAAATTAAATTTTTTAAGTATTTCATTGACGCTTTTAAATGAAATTGATTTTTTCTACAATTTATTTCATTTTAAGAAAAAATTGTGTTTTATAACTTTTATTGATATGTTTGAAAATAAGAGAGTCTTTAAAAATTTTAACAATGATTGAATATTTATAGAGTTTTATTCAAATTTATACAAACATCTGATTATTTTCTTAATTTTCTGAAAAATTTTTAAATTAGTCGAATTTTTCAAAGACTCTATTGACATTTTTGTCGGTAATTAATTTTTTTCTGAATTTTATTTTTATTCATTAAAATAATTCAATTTTTTAAAAAAACATTTTTCAACTTTTTGAATGTAATTGAATTTTTTTTAGAATTCAATGTAAACTTTTGAAAATAATTAAATTTTTCAAGGATTTTGATAAAATATTTCTAGATAATTGAAAGTGTTGAAAATTGTATTGAAATTTAAAAAAATAGTTGAAGTTTAAAAAGTTTTATTGTTTACCTACGTCGGTAATTTAATTTAAAAAAATTTATTTTTATTCTGAAAATATAATTTAATTTTATTAAAGTTTTTGAATGAAATTGAATGTTTGTAGAATTTAAATAAATATAAAAGGAAGAAAGTTGAATTTTCAAAGATTTTTATTCAAATTTTGGTTTCAATTTAATTTTTTAATTAATTAAAATTAATTTAATTAGTTTAATTTTTTAATTTTATTAAATTTTTTTTCAGAATAAGTTCTTCCTAATGGATATTAATTACTGATATATTATTAATGTCACAAAATGATTCTTTACGTTTTTCCTATTTTTGAATTTCGCGCCAAAATAGTAGTTAAAACTGCCGCCCAGATGGCATGAGAGTTCTCTCACAAGTGGAAGAATACGTGCGTCACGATTTTGACGTGGTATTAAAAAAAGTGTTAAAATAATACCCCGAAAATTTTCTTTACTTTGGAAATTTAATTGAAAAATAAAGAGTATCGTATGGGAATAATTATTACTGATGATTTAAATGTAAATGCTAAATAAGTTGCATATTTGTCAGAGTACATAATCGCACTCTTCAACAGAGGAGTACCAATAATTACATCGTACTCGATGTATCGCTTTATCCTCTCTCTCTCTTTTTCTCTCTCCTCACTTATACGTACATAATGTGACATTATTCTTCAACGAGTTCTTCAAGGACTCTTCGAGTGTAAAAAAAATTGAAATTGATATTCAAAGATTTATTTTCAAACTAGAACATGATGAGAACATAAACACTACAAAAAAAATTCTTGCGTATAAAAAAGAGAATAAAATTATTATTTTATTACTATCAATTTTTTTTTATTGGAAGATTTGTTAATACGTGGATAAAGTAAAATAAAGTAAATTGTTCTTTTTTTGGAAAATTATTTTTGCCTCTAAATTAAAGAAAGAAATTATTTCTATTCAGATTTGTACCTGTGTGTTAAAATGTAGTCAACTTATATTTGCTCTTTGACAGTTATCGATTGACCCGAGAATCGAAGGCGGGTATATTCTATACATAAACTGAATATCCTGATGATAAGTGAATGTCTTTATCAAGTGTCTATCAAACTTGTCAGAACACTCGAAAGCAATTTCAATTCAATTGAAAGTCAAAAAGTTCAATTAGAATAGAATATTTGTAACAAACGAATGAAAAAAGCTTCAATTGTGGAAATTTCTAAATTATTTATAAATTATTTTGTTGATGAAAGTAAAATTTACAATATTTTTTGGTTTTTTAAGTGAAACGAAAAACATTTACTAGCGTGATTTATTCCGCTTGTGAGAGAACTCTCATGCCATCTGGGCGGCAGTTTTAACTACTATTTTGGCGCGAAATTCAAAACTAGAAAAAAAAGAAATAATTTTGTGACATTAATAATATATTAGTACTTAATATCCATTTAGAAGAACTTATTCTGAAAAAAATGTAATAAAATTAAAAAATGCAATTGTTTACCAAAATTAAAAAAAACTCTTTGAAAATTCAACTGTCTTTCTTTTAAATTTATTTAAATTCTACGACTTTCAATTTCATTGAAAAACTTTAATAAAATTAAATTATATTTTCAGAATAAAAATAAATTTTTTTAAAATTAAATTACCGACGTATGTAAACAATAAAACTTTTTAAACTTCAACTATTTTTTTAAATTTCAATACAACTTTCAACACTTTCAATTATCTAGAAATATTTTATCAAAATCCTTGAAAAATTTAATTATTTTCAAAAGTTTACATTGGATTCTAAAAAAATTCAATTACTTTCAAAAAGATGAAAAATATTTTTTTAAAAAATTGAATTATTTTAATGAATTAAAATAAAATTTAGAAAAAATTTAATTACTGACAAAAATGCAAAAGTCCTTGAAAAATTTGACTATTTCACAAATTTTTCAGAAAATTAAGAAAATAATCAGATGTTTACATAATATTCAATCATTGTTAAAAATATTCAATCATTGTTAAAAATTTTAAAGACTCTCTTATTTTTAAACATATCAATAAAATTTATAAAACACAATTTTTTCTTAAAGTGAATTAAATTATAGAAAAAATCAATTTCATTGAAAAGCGTCAATGAAATTCTTAAAAAATTCAATTTTTTCATGAGAAATTTATAGTAAAATTTCAAATAAATTTCCACTGGTTTTAAATATTGCAATAAAGTTTTAAACTTTTTAAATTATTTTCAAATAGTTTTAAAAATTTCTGCAAAATTGAATTATTTTCAAAGAATTCAATTAAATTCCAGCAAAATTCAATCATAACCGTTATTTTTAATATTCAAATTGCAAAATAACCGTTAAAACTGTTATTAAATTTTTAATTACTTTTTAAAATTTCAATAACGTTTCAAACTTTTTCAATTATTCTTAAAAAATTAAATGATTTTATAAAAATTTCAATTAAATTGTAAAAAAAACATTCATTTACTTTCATAAAGGTGAATAAAATTATTTAAAATTCAATTATTTTAAAAGAACAATAATAACATTTTTAAAAATGAATAATTTTTAATAAGTTCAATAAAATTTTGAACTTTTTCAATTATTTCCAAATATTTTGTAAAACCTCTTGGAAAATTGAATTATTTAAAAAAATTTCAATTAAATTCTAGAAAAAAATAATTTATTTTTAAAACGGCGAATAAAATTTTTCAAAATTCAATTATTTTCAAAAATAATAATAAAATTTTTAAAAAATGCAATTAGTGAACAAAATTTATATAAAACAATTCTAAAATTTAACTATTTTCAAAAATTTCAAAAAAGTTTCGAAATTTTTCAATTACTTTTTGAATGTAACAGAATTTTTACAATATTTAATTATTTTTAAGAATAGAAATACCTTTTAAAAAAGAATTAAAAATAACCCTTTTAAAATTCAAGTATTTTCAAAAGAATTCCACAAAATTTAAAACTTTGTAATTTATTTTTCAATGTTTAAACAAAATTTCTAAAAACTTGAGTTATTTTCAAAAATTTTAATTAAATTTTAGAAAAAAGTTCATTTACTTTCAAAAAGGTGTATAAAATTATTCAAAATTCAATTATTTTCAAGAACAATAATTAAATTTTTTTGAAAAATTCAGTTACTGATAAAAATTAAAAACAAAGTTTTTTAAAATTCAACTAGTAATTACATATTTTATTTAATTCTTTTTCTTTTATTTTTTATTACCTATTTTTAATCTTTTCATTTTTTCTAAAAAAAATTGAAAAAACAGTCAAAAAATTAAAATTAGCAAATATTTTGCACATTTTCTGCTTCTCAATGACAATTTATAAACAAAGTACAAGTTTTAAGTAGAAAAAAGTTATAAATCAAATTTTTATTAAGAAATTTGATATTTACTTTGGAAAAAATATTTACAGAATTTCTGTTTGCTTAAAACTACATTATCGAAATTACAATAAAAAATAAATTAATAAAACAATTTTTATTTTATAAAACAATTTTTGGATAACCAAATTTTTTAATAATATTTTCAGTTCTTTTCAAATAATTTAAATATATTACGATTATTCTTATTCTGACTTTTGGGCAGAAATATTTTTATCTTATTATTTGTTTTGCTCGAGATTGAACACTTGATCAGTGTTGTCACGCATTTGTTCATTTGAAAGTTCCTGATTTTTTCAGTTAAAAAAATTGGAAATTTTCCAGGTTTTTAAAATAACATTATTTTTTACCACATTAATAATAATAATACGAAATAATTGATTTCGTTTGACGATTTTTAATAACATATTTTAAGAAGAAAGAAATTTATAAAAAAATTTGTAAATAATACAATTTACATGAAATTGAGGAAAATTTTTGAAAATAATTGAATTTTTGGCAAGAATTTTATTAAAAATTTTTTAAATAATTAAATTTTGTCAAAAATTTTGTTAAGAATTTTTGAAGTAATTGAATTTTCGACGAGAATATTAAAAAAACTTTTGAACATAATTGAGTATTTAGAATCATTTATAATTTTTATGAAATTCAATTTTTTTAGTGTTTTAAGTAAAATTCATCCATAAAGCCATTATTATTTTTAATAATGAATGAAATGTATGTTAAAAAACATAACGAATTTTATCTGAATTTGAATAAAGTTTTTTATAAACCTAAATTACCTTTAATATCTGTAAAGTTCAATTGTTGTTGAAAATAGAAAAAGTTTGAAATAAATGAAATATTTTTAATGATGAGGAATCTAATATTCAGAATTTTCTTATGAATTTTCGAAATTGAATATTGTTTCAGTACTTTTGACAAAATTTTCTGATTTTTTCACGATTTTCTTGAATATATTTAGAGAAATTCAATTTTTCAATGTTAATGAAACATTTAAGTTAGTTCTTCAAAAATTTAATTATTTTTAAGAATAAAAATACAATTTTTAAAAATTTCCATAATTACATTCTTAAAAATTTTATGCCATGTAGGTGGCTGTTTTAATAACTATTTTGGCGCGAAATTCAAAAAGAGAAAAAATTCAATTCGTTCAATTTAATATTAATGTAGGTTAATTTATCAATATTTATAAAAATTTGATAATTTTGTATACTGGGCTATAGTTTAGTGTTTCTTTTTTTATTTTTGGTTAATTAGGAAGAAAAATAATTTGCCTTCAGAAAATTCCCTCTAAAAGATGTTCTCGGGGGGGGGGGGGGTTATAATAATCTGCACAAACACAGACTGCATTCTAAAATGCGAAAGCAAGAATAGCGTACGTATTCTATAAAAGGAAGAGCAAAGTCATACGTGCTCCCCTTTTATAAATCTGCATTACACTCTCGACCCTGTGTGTATACATGAACATTGCAGAAAACGTGACACTGTACTTTTCATCCTTGCATGACTCCATCTTCATATGGTTGTAGCACTTTTACGAGAGTTGCTCTGCCACTCTTTTTAAATTATCTCGTATTTAATTTGTTTTGTGTATATTTTTGTTTTTTTTGTATTTTTTTTGTATTTTTTGTATTTTTTTTTTGTATCTCTTACTTAATATGTTTTATCTATATTATCTCATACTTAATATGTTTTATCTATATTATCTCGTACTTGATATGTTTTATCTATATTATCTCATACTTAATATGTTTTATCTATATTATCTCATACTTAATATGTTTTATCTATATTATCTCATACTTAATATGTTTTATTTAAAATAAAATAGTTGGGATAGAAAAAAATTTAAATAAAAATAAAAATAAATAAAATTTTAACTTGGAAGAGTTCGTTTTAGAACTGAAACGAAAGAAAATGATTCATTTCACTTATGTCGCAAAGTGATTTTTTTAACGTCAAGCTTAATTTTTCGATAGCACTTTCTTACTGCTTTTTTTAAAAAATTAAGTAAGTTTTTTTGTTTTTTTATTAGCAACTTTTTGCTATTTTTAAAAAATTAATTATCGGGTGCAAAGTCAGTATCTTTGAAAATTAAGGATTACTTCGAACGCAAGAATGAAATGGGTTGATAATTTTTGAATAAAATGCAAATGTAAATGAACTTTTAAATAAATGAACAAAAGAATATAAAGAAGAAGAAAAAGAAGAAGAAGAAGAAACATTAAGATTCAAAGAGCGTAGAAGCGTGGTATGGTGTATGGCTCTTGTTGGGGTCATGAGTCTTTTACATGACACCTACATGCAGCCAAGTGTAACGTAAGTAGCCGAGTAAAATTACTGATGGCACTTTTTATTAATACTCCACTTAAAATTATAAATGAGTAAATTCATAAAAGAAAAACAAAACCTAAAGTGTCTTCTCGTTCCATTAAGTGTTTCAATGCCAATTATATAAATATGTAGACCTACCTTTAGTCTTCAGTTACATAGGCTGTGTGAGCTGTGACATCGAAAACCTAGACACAGAAAACTACTTATCGACCTTCTAATTGTATTTCAGATCAAGGAAAGCCATAACTTTATATACTTATAATATCCCGCAAAAACCTGGTATAGACTAACCAGTACGGATTTATAAATTGCCGAAGGGTCAATTTTTAATTTTTATCTCATTTCATTAAGTGTTTATTAAAAAATGGGTCAAACGAGAATATTAGTGCATTATTTTCACTAAAAAATGTTTGAGAAGACTATTAAAAGAACTATGATAACTGTTAGTGCAAAAAAGAAGCATTTTTAACTACATTGTTGTCATTTTTTGAAATGCTTCAAACATCTTATTTTTACATCTTCTAGAAACCTTCTTCCATCTGAGAAAATTAAAGATAAATTGATAAATTTTTATAAATTTTCACAAAGATCATAAAAGTCAGTTCCGAAGTATCTTGAAATAATTTTTCTTCTTTTTAGAGTAAAGTAATTCCAGAGTTGACAGAAACAACCTGGTAACCTGGAAAACCTGGAAATGTTACGGAACTTTGTAAAAATTAAAACAAAAAAATTAAATTAAAATTAAATTGTAAAATAACCTGGAAAAGTTAGGGAATTTTGATTGAAATCCTGCGGCAAATTGTTTTCTAATATTGTATTTTTATTCTTAAAATTTAATTGTAAATTATAAAAATAAATGTTCAGAAATATTTCCAAACTGATTCAATTTTAAGAGTTGCGTTTACGATTTTTATAATTAAATGAACTTGAAAAGATTTTCATCTAAAATTTTGTAAAATTTCAATTTTTAAGAATTTGATTGGAAATTTCAAAAAGAAGGAGACTTTTAAACAAAATTAATAACTAAAATTGTTCTGAAATTAGTTAAATTTTTTAATATACATTTAATTGATTTTCTAAAATAATGGATTTGTAGAAGAATTTTTAGTTAAAAACACTAAGAAAATTGAATTTCTGCAATAATTATATAGATATTACTGCAGAAATTCAATTATTTTTAAAAGTAGTAAAATTCTTTTCTGAAATTCAATTATTTTGTTTCTTTTATTTTTTCTTGAAAGAATTAAATTATTTTCTACAAATTTTAATGATATTCTTTTGTAAAAATTCAATTTTCTTCTGAAATAATTTTAATAAAATTCTTCGTAGAAATTTAATTAATTTCGAAAATTTGGCAAAATTCAATTATTTTCAATGGTTTAGAATTTTAATAGAATTTCAGAAAAGAATTCAATTATTTAAAACGAATTTAATATAATATGTACCAGGATTTCAATTATTTTCAAAAGTAATAAATTCTTCACAAAAATCAAATTGTGTTAAAAAAATTACAAATATTTTAGTCAAACTTTCAATTATCTTTATTTTTAGAATTTTTAACTAAAATTCTTGTTTGAATCGATTCATTTTAATAATTTCCAAAAAAAGGTTTTTTTGACAATTTTCAAATCCATTTGTTTACAATATTAAATTTTGTAAAATTTCAATTTTTAATTAATTTGATTAGAAATTTTAAAAACCTATGATTTTTAATAACATTATTCTCAAGAATACAATTATTTTCAAAAGTAATTTACAAAGATTTCAGTCAAAATTTCTATTATCTTTATAAATAATACAATTTTTCTCCGAAATTCAATTATCTAGAAAAATTTTAATTGAATTCTTGGCAGAGTTTCAATTATTTCTAATATCTTTTATAAAATTCCTTTATAAGAAATTTAATAACTTTCAAAAATTTATCAAAATTCTATTATTTCGAATGTTTACAATTGTAATAGATTTTTAGAATTGAATTTAGTTATTTAAAACTAGTTTTAATGAAATTTGTCCCAGGATTTCAATTATTTTCAAAAGTAATAAATTCTTCACATAAATCAAATTATGTTTTAAAAAAATTACAAAAATTTCAGTCAAAATTTCAATTATCTTTATAAATAATACAATTTTTCTCCGACATTCAATTATTTAAAAATTTTAATAAAATTCTTGACCGAATTTCAATTATTTTTAATATATTTGATAAAATTTGTTTCATCAAATTTCTCGAAAACTGAAATTATTCTTAAAAATGTTATTAAAATTTATTAAGAGAATTCAATTGTTATTTAAATTTTTAAAAATAATTAAATTTTCAAAAGGTTTTAAATTAAAATCTTTGAAAATTTAAATTTTTTATACTTTTAACGAACAATTCTGTAGAATTAATTTTTTTTAATAAAGTTTACTTGCTATTTTTTTAATGTAAATTCTTAAACAATTATTTTCATCATTGCGATTATTATTTTTAGAATTTTTAACTAAAATTCTTCTTTAAATCAATTAATTTTAATAATTTTCGAAAAAGTTCTATGACAATTTTCAAATCCATTTGTTTACAATATTCAATTTTGCGAAATTTCAATTATTCGTAAATTCTTCAATTAAATATCTGCAAGGAAATAAAAACTTCAAATTTTATCTAAAATTTTAACTGAAATTCATTTTAAAAATCAATTATTTCCAGAAAATTCTACGAGAATTTAATTATTTAAATACAAATAAAGACAATTTATTGAATAATTCAATTTTTCTTAAAATTCAATTCTGGTAACGAATTTTATCAACAATTTCTTTTAATAATAGATTTTTTTTGATTAATTTTTATAAAATTCTACAGAATAATTACATTTTTGAGAAGTTTGATGAAATTGTATTAAAAATAATTGAAATTCTGCAATGATTTTTTTGAAATTTTTATTTTTTGGAAAATTAATTGAATGTTTGTGTAGAATATTATAAAAAATTTTGTTTAATAATTAAATTTTTTGTCTATTAAAATAAATATTTTATTAAATAATTGAATGTTTTTTAAAATTGAATTTTCATAATGAATTTTTTTGTGAGGAATAATTTCATTTTTCGAAAATTTTGATAAAAATTGTACATATATTAAAAATAACTGAAATTGTGCCAAGAATTTTATTAAAATTTTTCGAAAATGTTTGAATGTTGAAAAAAATGTTCTTATTTATAAAAAGTAATTGAAAATTGACGAGAATTTTTGTAAATTTTTGAAAATAATTGAATTTTTGCAAATAATTATATTACTTTTGAAAATAATTGAATTCTTGAAACAAATTTTATTAAAATTTCTTTTTAAATAATTGAATTCTTGAAACAAATTTAATTAAAATTGTTTTTTAAATAATTGAATTCTTGAGACGAATTTTATTAATGTTTCTTTTTAAATAATTGAATTCTTGAGAAGAAATTTATTAAAATTTCTTTTTAAATAATTGAATTCTTGAAACGAATTTTATTAAAATTTCTTTTTAAATAATTGAATTCTTGAAACGAATTTTATTAATATTTATTTTTAAATAATTGAATTCTTTTGTTAAAATTTTTCGAAATAGAAGGCATTGAAAATAATTGAATTTTGACAAATTATTTTAATTAAAAAATAAAAAAAAAAATTTAATAATTTTTTCCTGAACGCCCAAGAAACCCAGAAGAATTATAAATTAAAAATGCTTCCTACGAGTAAAAGACGTTAATTTAATTACTATTTTCACTCCCTCGAAACATATCAGATTCGTGAGCGATAATACATTATCTACGAAAATCTGCATAATCAATTAATGTTTTCAGTACATATATACACGTATAGAATATACATAAACGATATCTCCTTCTTCTAACAATAACTGTTCGTTAGTCATTTTACAGATTTATGTATATCCGCAATTATTATCAACACGTTAATTAACTAATTAAGTGAGTGCTATTTTCGATGATAAACCTCGGACGCGAACATCATCAACAGAGCACGAGCGGAACGCACGAAAAGTAAAAGTTTTGCTTTCGTTTTATTATTATATATTCCTGTTGTATAGTTAAACAAAAGTGACTTTCCTGGTTCGAAAAAAAAATAAAAATAAATAAATTAATATACATTAACGTATTTAATATACACAAACGTATTTAATGCAATGTTGCAAAAGAATTATGCCATACACTTTAGATAAAAGAAAAATATTTATGACCTCGTAAAAATACAGTTGTTGAAGTTATTGTTTACAGTGCTTGAAAAAAAATCACGTCATAATGCTTTTTTCATTCGGATTCCTTTGAGAATAAAATTATATAGACATTTTATATTGTATTTCTATACTTCAGATTCAATATTATTTCGCAGATTGTTAAATTATTTTTTAAGTATTTCTAAAATGTTTATCCATTTGTTGTGAATAAGTAATTAAATTATTATATATATATATAGTTATATATATATATATATATATATATATATATATATATATATATATATATATATAACAATTATTATATAGTTTTTTTTACAAGGTCATAATTTTTGTTATTATTAATTAATTTCCTACGGAGAATTTTATTGATTTTTTTTTTAAATAATAAGGTTGTTCCAAAAAATATTATTAATGAAAGCAATTCAATTATTGTGAAGAACTGAAAAGAAATTTTGGTGACTAATTGTATTTTTTTCGAAATTTCTTTTTTAAAATCCTTTTTTAAATTAATTGAAATCTTGTAGAAAATTTTATTATTTATTAAAATAATTTAACATTTCTAAAGAATATTCTAAATTTCTTTTTGCAATAATTGAATTTTTTTCGGGGGAATTTTCTATTCCAATAACATTAAAATTAATTGAATGTCGAAAAAATTTTAAAAATAATTGAATTGTTTCAACGAATTTAATTTTAAATTCTTTTAATTGTTTCAAAGAATTTTATGAAATGAATTTTATGAAAATTTTTTATTTAAAAAGAAATTTTAACAAAATTTGTCTCAAGAATTCAATTATTTTCAAAAGTAATATAACTATTTCCTAAAATTCAATTATTTTCAAAAATTTTCAAAGATTCTCGTCAATTTTCAATTACTTTTTATAAATAAGAACATTTTTTGTCAACATTCAAACATTTTCGAAAAATTTTAATAAAATTCTTGGCAGAATTTCAATTATTTTTAATATATGTGCAATTTTTATCAAAATTTTCGAAAAATGAAATTATTCCTCAAAATTTTATTAAAAATTGTCAAGAGAATTCAATTATTTAAAAAGAAATTTTAATAAAATTGGTCTCAAGAATTCAATTATTTTCAAAAGTAATATAATTATTTCCTAAAATTCAATTATTTTCAAAAATTTTCAAAGATTCTCGTCAATTTTCAATTACTTTTTATAAATAAGAACATTTTTTGTCAACATTCAAACATTTTCGAAAAATTTTAATAAAATTCTTGGCAGAATTTCAATTATTTTTAATATATGTGCAATTTTTATCAAAATTTTCGAAAAATGAAATTATTCCTCAAAATTTTATTAAAAATTGTCAAGAGAATTCAATTATTTAAAAAGAAATTTTAATAAAATTGGTCTCAAGAATTCAATTATTTTCAAAATTAATATAATTATTTGCAAAAATTCAATTATTTTCAAAAATTTGCAAAGATTCTCGTCAATTTTCAATTACTTTTTATAAATAAGAACATTTTTTGTCAACATTCAAACATTTTCGAAAAATTTTAATAAAATTCTTGACAGAATTTCCATTATTTTTTATATATGTACAATTTTTATCAAACTTCTCGAAAAATGAAATTATTTCTAAAAATTTTATTAAAATTCCTCAGGAGAATTCAGTTAAAAATTTATTAATAAAATTCTTTATGAAAATTCAATTTTAAGAAACATTGAATTATTTAATATAATATTCATTTTTATAGTCGAAAAATTTAATTATTGGACAAAAAATTTTAAAGTATTCTACACGAACATTCAATTATTTTTCCAAAAAATAAAAATTTCAAAAAATCATTGTAGAATTTAATTTATTTTTAATACAATTTCAATCGAATTTCTCAAAAAATGTCATTATTCTGTAGAATTTTATTAAAATTCTTCGAAAGACTTCTATTATTTTAAAAAAATTTGTTAATAAAATTCATTACTAGAATTGAATTTTAAGAAAAGTTGAATTATTCAATAAATTATCTTTGTTTGTATTTAAATAATTGAATTCTCGTAGAATTTTCTGCTAATAATTGATTTTTAAAATGAATTTCAGTTAAAATTAACTTTATTAAGGTCTGTGGTTTTTCATTCTGTCCGTTCGCAGTATGAAGTTAGTTTTTGTATATGCTTTTGTGTTTTTTCGTTTTGAAAACACATTTTTCTTGATAATAAATTATGTTTGATTTATAAATTTTATAATTATATTTTGTTTATTTGTTTTAAATTATTAGTTTCTTTTAAAATAAAAGGTTGTGAAATTTTTATTTTTTAATTACAATTTTTAACAAATTTTTTCTATTTTAAATTATTTAAAAAAATGTGTAGGAAGAATTTGTGTATTTCATAATTACAATTTTTATTTTTTTCTGTATATAAAGATATTTTATATTTTACTAGCTAAAAAAACGCTCGTGTACTTTCTCATATAATTATTAAAAAACAAAATATTTAATTTCATTTGAAGAATTTCTTTAATAAGATTTAATTTTTTAACCTTCTAAAAATGAATTTATTTTAAGTTTTATCTAAAAATTAATGAAAATATTTAAATAATTTCTTTTTCTTTATTTAAAATTGAAGGAAAAATAAAGTAATTTGAAGTATTTTACAAAATTTGTAGTATTTTTTTTAACAAAATTAGAAATATTATTTTTTTTTAATATGTATTGATTAATAACTTCTTTCATTTTTTATACAAAAAAAAAGTTTTTAAAATTTTCTTTATTTGTTATAAAAAAAATTTAAATTATTTTACAGAATGTTAAATTGTATTGAGAAAAAGGTAAAAAATTTGAAAAAATTTCTTTTCTTAACTTTTCAATCAGGACTTTCAATAAAATTCTGATTTTTTGGAAATAAATAATATAAATTATTGTAATTTCCATTTAATAATTATAATGTTTGTTATGCTATGTTTGTACTGCGGACTGACACTACGATAAAAATTGTATACTATGAAAATAACTTAATTCTCGAGGAGAATTTCGTTTAAATTTTTTAAAATATATTGTAATTAAATTCTTTTTGCAGAATGTATTTGAATTTTTTGTCAAAAAATGGAGTTTCTTTAATAATTTTAATTAAACATTTTAAAAATAATTGAAATTTTATGGAGAAGAATTTTATTAAAATTGTATTAAAAATAATTGAATGCTTGCGAAAAATTTTACTATTTATAAAAATAATATAATTTTTACGAATTATTTAGAAAGATTTGTTAAAATTTTAGGAAATATTGGAATTCTTTCGTGAAATTTCATTAAAATTTTTGAAAATATAAACTTAAGTTATTTTTTTTTAATTTTGATTATGAAATTATTTAAAAAATTTATGTTTGTTAATAAAAAAATTTGTAATTTGCATAACAGTATCATATTGAATACTACGTTCCTCGCGCGTATCGTTTGCTAGTTTTAGATAAAATTTGAAGTTTTTACTTCCTTACACATATTTAATTGAAGAAGTTTCGAAAAAAAATTTATACACAAAGAAGAATAAAAAAAATTGTTATAAAGATTTTAATGGCATTTATCGATGTCATCCAATGACTATGTGAAAGGACGTGTACCACTAAACGATAAGAGACACCCGTTAATGGCATAGTTTGAACTCGAGACACACCTGTTTTGTGTGCTTTCTCATTTCTGCTTGCATAAGTCTGCGTTGTTGATACAAATTAAACGTAACGGAACACAATATATATATATATACATACATACCAATATATATTTATATATAATTGCATAAATTTTTTCCGACAACAAATATCTCTTGTCTCAAATATCTCAAAAAAAAAAAAATTATATTAAAAATCAAATTATATTTTATAAAACCGATATCCATATTTCAAAATCATGAACAAGCTTCTATTCGCGTATTTAAAATATACATTCAAGCGAAATGACTATATAATACAGCACTAGAATGTCACGCAATGAATATTCAACAACTACTTTTGTAATTTTCTTGTTATACATTTCAAGAATAACGTAAATCTTGTCGAGAAATAATAATTTTGCAAATTGGGGAATAATTTTTCATTTCATAAATAAAGTTTTTACATACAATGAGAATGAAAATTTTAGACTTCTTGTCTATTATATCGAATAAAGTGAATATTTATTCACTTGAACTAAATAAGCTTCATTTAAATCAATATTTATTACCGTAAAATTAAAATTTACTATTTGATTCAAATACTAATAAACGAAAATACCAAAAGTAGTAAAATTTATTAAAATTAATTAATTTATTTATTTTATTTATTTATTTTAGTACTAAAATTTATTTCTTCTATTTTTTATTATTTCTTTCATCGAAAAATCACCTGACTTTCAATAGGGACTGTGTCTGAGACGATTCTATAAAGTTTAGAATTTTTTTATTTAATTTTAAAAAATATTTAACAATATCCGCCACTCAGCGGACAATCGAAAAAAAAATTTTTTAAATTTATTTCTTACTAAATTATTTTAGTGCGGCAAATTGAATGAATTTTGTTTAAATAAAAAATTATCTGCATCTGAAAGAAAAGTATTTTTGCCGCATCGGCTCTGAGCAAAATATTGCAAACTTTTAATATTTAAATTCTCAGATAAATTTTATTTGCGGTTCAAATTCTTCTGGGTGAAGTACACTTGCTTTATTTTGAAAAATAAACATTGTATTTAGAAAGTTAAAATTTATTGACAACAGAAATATAATAAACAACTAGACACACATTTGACTTCCTTTTATCGAGTTTTATAGATATTGAAATTGTTTATAATAAAATAATATTGTGGGAACTGGCCGAAAAGGCGTTCGCATCGATCAATCAAAGGAATTCAGAGCTCTTCCACAAGTGAAAGTTTTGCAGATTTCAACATATTATATTCATGCGATAATTATATACACATTTTTCGCTTTTAGTGACATAATTATTGTAATTATATAATTGTCGATGAAAAAGAAGAGACAAGGCCATTAATTAATTAGAAAAAAATATATATATATTTCTTGCGAGGAATTTTATAAAAAAAATTTTAATTATTCATTTCATTCGATTAATTTCATGTAAATTCTAATTTAAATAATTGAATATCGGAGAAATTTTTATTGTTCATGCGAAAAAAATGTAATTCTTACGAAGATTTTTACAAACTTTTTTTTAAATACTTCAATTCTGTTTAGAAATTTGATTAAAAATAGTAAATATTGAAAATCATTGAATTGCGAAAAATTTTATTAAAATAATTAAATTTTACAGAGAATTCTAATAAAATTTTTGACAATAATTGAATGTCTATGTAGCATATTTTATTAAATTTTTACATTCTCATGAAAAATGAGAAAGTCTTGTTTTGAAAATAATTGAATTCCTAAAATGCATTTTATTATATTTATGAAAATGATTGAATTCTTGCGAATGATTTTATTTTAAAAATTTGTAAAATAATTGAATTTTCAAGAATAAATTTAACACTTTTTAAAACAATTGAATTATTGTGACGAATATTGTTATTTATAAAAATAATTAAATTCTTGTGACGAATATTTGTTATTCATAAAAATAATTGAATTCTTGGAAGAAATCTTATTGAAATCTAAAAGGATAATTGAATTATTTTTTAAAAAATTAATTAAAATTATCATTAAATTTAAAATATAATTTTTCATTCAAACGATTTTTTAAAAATATTTCAAAATAATTGAATTCCTGGGAAAAATTCTTATATTTTTGTAAATAATTGAGTTTTTCAAAGAATTTGTAAAAAACATATTTTGAATAATATTGATTTTTTGGGGGGGAGGGGAATTGAAAATAATTTTTAAGATTGATTAAATTTTTAAAGCTATGTATTCATATAAATGTTTAAAAAATAATTGAAATTCTGAAATAAATTTGATTATTTATCAAAATAATTGAAAAGTTGCAAAGAATTTTACTAAAATTTTTCAAAATAATTGAATTTTTGTAAAGAATTTCATTAAAACTTTTAAAACTAATTGAATATTCTTTTAAAGTTTTTTGAATAAATTTTCTTGAAAATAATTGAATTCTTGAAAAGAATTTTATTAAATTTTTTTTAAATAATTGAATTCTCCTGAAAAATGTTATTTGCAAAATAATTGAATAATTATGAAAAATGTTATTTGCAAAATAATTGAATAATTATGAAAAATTGAAGAAAGAATTTGAAAATTTATCAATTTTTTAAAAAATAATTTAAATCTCC